>PVLA01000077.1:0-37417 GCA_004027455.1 Hydrochoerus hydrochaeris | reverse complement strand
GGCTGAGCTGGCCCCAGAAGCCTACCCCTACCTCAGCTACTTCTACCTTCCTGGGAGCTATGGTCTGTGACTGATGGGAGGTTAGGTGGTTAATATATTTTTTCATATAAGAAGAGAGTTAGGACTCTACATCTTTTTGGCCAATAATCCTTTGTGGAAGAGATCGGGAGGTTGTGGTGGGGAAAGTTTGGCCCTTCTGATGTGAGTGGATGACCTTGTAAATCATAGGAGGCTTTAGAGGTGTTCGCAACAGGCTACATGTATTATTAGGAGCTTCGAAGAATTTCAGTGTATGATCCCTGCATCAGAGACTGATCGGAGCTTGGGGGGGGGGGCTGACATTTTGGTAAGTCTCCTGTGACTCTGTGGTCCACTTATGCTGACCTTCCGAGGCCAGTTCCCAGGGCTTCGTTCTGTGGGAAAGACAGGGACCTGGTAAAAGGCACCTACATTTTCTGGAGACATAGTTTCCAATCTGTTCTTCTTAACAGACCAAATTAAGAGCCCCCAAGGATGAAGATAGCTTCTTGCAGCTCTTTTTGAGGCTGTTGGGCCCTTGGAAACTCTGGGAACTCTCGTGGTCTTTTGAAGAGAGGTGTTGGCTATGAGAGCATTCACATTGGCTAGCTGTCTCCTAACATGGTTTTCCTTCTGTTTCCCTTCATGTTTCTCTTTCCCTGTGCCTTCCATATTAACTGTGTACCATTCTCTCATTTCCTATCTGTTTCTTTTCTGCATTTCCTTCTACCCTGCTGTCCATTTTCCCTGCTGCCTTTACTTGTAGAAGGAAGTGTTCAATGGCAGACGACCCATGAAAGGCTTAACAGAGGAAATAAGTTTGCAAGAGCACCTTGGGCTGACCATATTCATTATGTACTTCTGCCTTATTTAAATTTTTTTATTTTTAATTATACAAGTACTATTGCATACATTTGCACCATACAAGAGAATTCATATCTTAACAATAAAACCTCCCTCATTCCAATGCCTTCACTCTATCTCCCATCAGATTGGTGAGTCAACCCTTTTTAGGCATTTATTGATATTTGTTGAAGTATAAATTTATTGACAGTTATTGGCTTATAAAAATATATTATTTCCAAATCATTTGTGAGAGTCCATGGGTATGTAGTTCAATAACTCATTTTTCATCTAACCATATGCCCTGCAATTCTTCCAGGCTCAGACATCTGGTGTGTTCTGTTTCCTGGCTGCAGAGTGGTTCATAGTATGGATTTATTTACACATTCACCCAGTGCTGAGCATCCAGTTCACTTCTGAATTCCCCCCTGGAAAGGCAGGAAGCTTCAGTGCATACTGTTTGACACGCCTCCCTTTGCACAAATAAAAATGTTTCTGTGGGTAGATGCTGAGGAGCAGGATTAATTTTAGCAGCTAGTGCCAAATCGTTCTCCAAAATGACTGTTCTTTCTAGTCTTTACATTGCCACCAGTGTGTTATGGCATATTGTAGTTTTAATTGCATCACTCTAATTTCTAGTAAAATTGAGCATTTTTTAATCTTACTACTAGTCACCTTTTAAAAATAGGTTAAAATTTATTTACTTCTTTTTTTCAGTACTGGGGATTGAAGCCAGGGCTTTGCACATGGTAGGCACATGTTGTACCACTAAGCTCTATCCCCAGCCCTTTTTATTTCTCATTTTGAATTGGTGTCTTACCATGTTGCCCAGGCTTCCTGTCTCAGCCTTCTGAGTAGCTAGGATTACAAATGGGGGTCACCAAGCCTAGCTAAAACTTATCCTACTTCTAAAGCAACAATTAGGGAAACAGAGAGAATTGGAAAACAAGGCAGGGGGGAATCCATCATCACTTTGTGACAAGAATTAATATAATTTTGTGTATTATTTTTGCCTTTAATAAAGTTGCACTTGTATGCATGTAATCCTTACCTTGCTCATTTGCTTAGCATGGTCTCCTAGACATTGTTGGGTGGTGGTTTTTAGGATATAGTATAATTGTTTAAATTTGCTCTGTTTCTGTCAGGTACTGTAGGCTAAGTAGTAAAACGTAATTGCAGCTGATGTTTATTCACTCAGGCTCTGGGGGCAAAGTCATAAACAAAGCCAGCCATCCTATCCCTGCCACTTCCTTTTGCTGGAAAAGACAGGAAATCAGATGTCAGGAGGTGAATATTCTTGGGTGAGGCAGGAAGGTGGCAGCATGCTAGACTGTTGGAAGGGGGCTTTTGAGGGTCGACTCAGGGGAGGAAAGAGAGTGAGACCACTTGGGAAAGAGGATTCAAGGCCCGGGGAATGGTGAACGCAAAGCTCTGGAGTCGGGCGAGCACCGAGGCCAGGCAGAGTGAGCAGAGGGCAAGAGGAGTGTGGCGAGCAGCTGTCAGGGCTTCCCTCAGGCCTGGGGGGGATTCGTGCCTCTTCTCTAAGGAAACAAGGGGGATGGGGACCTTCGGGCTCCCCCCTGGGTGGTCCTGGGTAAGCTGACCCTTTAGATAACTTTTCATTTTGAAATTATTTCAAATATATAAAAAAATCACCATCACACTACTAAGAATTCTCATATTCTTCACCCAGGGTCTCCAGCTGCTAATATTTTACCATATTTATGTTCTAAATAAATAAACAGCATGCACTATATGTAACTTTATGCAGCTCTATATAAGTATATGTAGAGAGACAGAGAGGTATCTCTTCTCTGAGCCATTTGAGAATCAGTTGCATGACACCACTTTACACCTAAACACTAGTGTGCTTCCTAAGAACAAGAATGTTCCCTTAGGTAATCGTATTGTAGGAAGTAAGCATTGATGTAATGCTATAATCTTCAGCCCTTATATTTCACCAGTTTTCCCAATAAAATCCTTTATAGCAAAAAGAAAAAAAATTGGCTGTGATCTTTGTGGATCTAAACCCATCTGTGGCCTTTATCAGCAGTTATTAAGTGAATATCTATTTATGCCAACTGCTTATTCTGCCATTTTGGCCCTGGACAAGTTACTTGACCACATTGTGCCTCAAGCTCTGTGCCCAGAAGGCTCTGAAGGGGGAAATGTTAATAAATGTGACAGGTTTAGAATGACCTGATTTAAGTGAAACCTTTAAATACTCTGGTGACTGATCCTTGATTTCACATGCTGCAAAGCTCCTCACTTGTCTTTTTTTTATCACCTATATAGAATTTTAAATGTTGATGTAGTTTGTATGTAGCATTTTAATCAACATGGAATTTGCTATCCATGGGTAGAGCCAGGTAGAAGTCTGGAGTACTTTTTGCTTTAGTGGCAAGCCTCACTTTTGTGAGTTGCATGTGCTATGTTCCTATATAGAAAACTTTCCCATGTGTCCTGTGTCTTGTGGCTGGCTGACTCTTCAGGTAAACTCCACCTTTACCCCATAGGTGACTTGGCCTGGTATTGAGGCTCCAAGCTGTGAGCCTGTTTGCTTTCCAGGAGCAATGTTCTATGTGTGGGATTTCCAGCTCTGGTCTGGCCCACTCTAGAACCACTTCATACAGATTGGGGTAGAATCTGGAGGTCTGTCTGGAGGTTTTCCCGGCAGTGACTCAGGAGGCAGAGAAATGCAGAAGGTCTAGGCTGCAGACAGGAAGAAAGAGATGGCGGAGTACAGTTTCCCAGCGGAGACAGAATGAGCTTTGGAGTTGGACAGGGAGAGTCCCAAAGGGCTTTGATGACTAGGTCAGAAATAAACATTGCTTCTGTAGGTGACTCTGGCAGCAGCCATGGAGAGGACATCCCTGGGGCTGCTGGCTATGGCATTTGAGGTGAGAGCCCTGCAAGCCCTGTGGGTAGGCTTGGTGTGGTGTAACTCTTTCTGTCTTCTTGGGCTTTGGGAAAACCCAGGACCCAGTCCCTGCTCTTGCAGGAGACTGTGCTTATATCCAGCCCTGCCCATCAGTTGCTGAGGGGTTCTGTGGGCTTTATCATCTTGCCCAGCCTTCTCTACCTCTGCTTATCTCTTCCATATGCTAGGTCCCTTTCTTCATTTCCATCTGTATTACCGCAACCAAAGAACTAACCCCTATCCCTTCCCAACTGGGTCATGCCACCTTTTGTGGTCCTGAGAAGGATCTCAAGCTCAGCTCAGGTCCCAAGAGGAGATGTCTCAGACTTCTTTGGCCTGATTGAACAGTCTGCCCTAAGCTGCCAGGTGCCCCCTACATCTGTCTGTAAGCTTGGGTTTACTCTTCTTCAGGGTCCTGGCTCCCCATGTTCCTTTCTCTGGGTCTCTGCTGAGAGCACCTCCTTCCTCATCCCTGACCTCTTCTGCCTCACTGCTGGGCAGCATGCTCACTACCCAACAAGGGGCTGTGCTTTTTATGGCTCTCACACGGAAATGACGCAGGAGATGACTCTTGCCTGGCAAATGTGGAGTTATGCTGACCTTTGACAACACAAGACCATCCCTGGACCTTAGAGACATTCCAGGACAGTGCATCACAAGGGGCAAGCCTGTATCCAACCATGGCTGCAGCCTGGTCTCTAGGTATGCTACCAGGTGGGTCCATCCTGCCAGGGGCCAGGCTGACCCAGATTGGTACTGGGGTTGAGATATTTGGGACACCTGGAAAAGGAAAAGCTTTTTCTGAGAGTGTGTCCTAGGATAGGGCCAGCAGTAGTCCCCTTAACTCTTAGCTGTCCCCACCCTATCAGCCAGGCTCTCCTAGGATAGGAGAAACCACTATAATATTTAGAGCAGAGGATTTGCTTTTACAGCAGTATTAACATTATATACATAAACACACGTGCATACATGTATACATATATGTATCAATCCAAAATGTATATGCACGCATACTTATATTCATACATAAGTGTACATAGTATCAACATAATACATGTATATATGTATACATAACATATGTATGTGTGTGTGTGTACATATATATCACTTTTTGCTTTGAAATTATTTTAGAGTTACAGCCAAGGTGCAAAAATCATTTCAAGTGTTCCCTGAAGCCCACCTTCTAAGATAAACATCTCATGTAACCATGGTACAGTGATCAGAACCAAGAAATTAGCAGTGGTGCACTGCTATTAACTACAGATTTTACTCAGAGCTCATTAGTTTTTCTACTCTTGTCCTTTGTCCAAGACCCAGATTTACATTTAATTGTTGTCTCCTTATTCTCCAATCTGTGATACTTTCTTGGTGTTTTCTTTTTTTTTTTTTTTTCATTTTTTGATAGTTTCTGATGTTCTGGAAAGTTGATTAATGTGGCCTGTCTGGTGTTCTTATGACTACGTTGAGATTGTGGACTTCAGGCACGAATACCTCAGAAGCAGTGTGCCGTGCTCAGCAGATTAGGAGCCCGTGATATTCATAAATCTTATTACTGGCAATATTAGCCTTGCTCACTTGGTTAAAGTAAAAGCTGAGGAGTTTCTTATTTTTTTCAATTCATAAATGTGTAGGGGGAGATACTTTGCAACTACAATTATCCACCAGGGAATTTAATGCACAGCATTAGTTACCTAGATGGTGAAAGAGCTCTGTATCCCAATTATCAGAAGTTAGCAGCCACATGTAGCTGTTACTTGTCTCTTAACTTGAGGCACAGGGGAGGAGATGGAGTTGCCAGAGCCCTGCCCCAGGGTCAAGGACAGAAGCCAGTCAGTGACTGACAGAACCATGAAGACACAGTCACTGCTAGTAATGCCACCTGAGGCAAAGACAGATAAAGAGCAACGGAGGGAGCATGTTTAGCTTCTTCCTGCTTCCTGTCTCCTGGCTGAGTCAGCTGAAAGCCTGCTTACATGGAAGCTGGCAAGTTTGCCCTCAGCAGATGGATGGGCAGGGATGGGCAAGCAGTGGACCTGCTGCCTTGCCCATCTTTCTAGAGCTTGTTGTCCAACACCAGGGTCACTGGCCACATGTGGCTTTTGAGCATTTGCAATGTGGCTCAATCTGGGATGTGTGCTTAGTGGGTTTCAAAACTTCTGTATGGCAAGAAGATCATAAAATATCTCGTCAAGAATGTTTTATTGATGACCTATATTTTAGATATCTTGGGTTAAGTAAGATATATTATTTAACTTGATTTTGTCTTTCTTTTTGAAATCTGGTCATCAGAAAAACATCTTATCTGTGGTTCTCATTTTATTTTGGTTGGATAACTCCACTCTAGCATACTTGAACCCAGTGTGTATCATCATCATAATAAAAGGTCTTTCTTGCACAAAGGTTGCATCTTTGACTCACTGTCAGGAGGTGGTGCCCACCCAGTGTTTTAGAAAAACAGGACTGTATTAACCTGAAACCCTCCACACTCACAGTTTTGACCAGAGATGTCAAACATAGAGAGTGAGCTCCCTCTGTGTTGTACATATCACACAAAGTATAGGTTAAGATCCATGTTCAGCAGAGAGAGCAGCTAACATTTAACACAGCAGTAGAAACTCCATGTTGTAGCTAAACAGCACTTGACAGAGGATGAGCCATTCTGCGCCTGCCACATTGCCTGCACGGTGCTTTTATAGCTTAAAGTCCTCTGTCTCTACCTTGCAGAGTTGCCCAGCATCATAGTCTTATTTTATAGATGACAAAATGAAGCTTGGGAGATCACATGGCTTAAGTAGCACTCAAATTTCTGGTGTATCACCTGGGGAGCTTGTCAACATGGTGGTCCTCATCCCAACCTTCTGGGTCTGATTCAGTGGGTACAAGGTCTGGGTGCCCAGGGTCCTCTGTATGGCAGACCTTGGGACTCTCAGGCAGGTGGCTGTCAGACCATATTTAGGGACATATTTATTCTCCCAGCCCTTTGGGCTTGAACCCAGCTTCTGATGGCTAGTCTGGGGCTCTTCTCTAATGCAGGGTTCATCAGCTTGTAAAGCTGGGTGGACAAGAAAAGCTGCCCATACTTGGCTGTCCTCTGATTCCAGCCTTTACATAATAAAGGATTAGCATGGCTAGAGCCAGGTCAGGCAGTGAAACGTGGGGCTGGTTGTCCAAAACTAAGAAACCCTGGTATCATGTTTTAACTTTGGAATGCAACTGGATCTTCATCACTTCAGCAGATGTAGGCAAAGGGAATGAATTCACCTTCCCCAGCCATGTACCAGGGGATCACCTTGATGTGGCATTTGCAGACCTGCTGGTGGGGAAGGATCAGACACTAAGAATGTTGAGTTCTTACTGGCTCTTCTGCCAAGGAGCAGGAGTACACCTGGGGGGCCGGAAAAGTGAGAGCCTGACCCTTCCTTTTTGCTTTTCAGTGGACAGCAGACTGCAGTGAGCAGCTGGACGGCGGCAGTTCCTTCTCGCGCGGGCGAGCCCCTGCACAACAGGTAGGGGACCAGCTCTGGACTCCATCTGGGGTTATGACCTGCTCCTGTGGGCTCCTAAGTGGTAGGGATGTGCAGCAAACAGAAAGGTGTGATATCAAGGCTGCAGTCTGTACCTCCCAGAAGCCTCCCATAATTCCCTGGCCCCAGCAAAGCATCCTTTCCCAAAACACATTCTTTTTTTTTCCTTCAATTTTTATCAATATGTTTTTGCAATATGTAGTAAATATATTCATCTTGAAGGAATTAGTACATAGACATATCGCATCCTGATCTCCTCTCCTCTCCTCTCCTCTCCTCTCCTCTCCTTTCCTTTCCTTTCCTTTCCTTTCCTTTCCCTTCCTCCCATCCAGTCATCCACAAATCCCCTTCTGATCCTTTCAAAGGATCACATCTTTGATTCATTAATCCTTTATGTTTTTTTTTTCTAACCTCAATGTCATTAATTTCTACTCTGATCTTTATAATTTCTTTGTTCTGTTAGATTCAGATTGAGATTATTCTTACTTTTCTAGGACCATGAGATGCATCATTAAGTTATGTATTCAGGAACACTCTGCTCTTTTTATAATGCACTTACAGCTATAAACTTCCCTTTCAGAACTGCTTTCATTGCACAAAGTTTGGGTATATTGTGCTTCCACTGTCATGTGCTTCTGGAAACTTTCTTATTTCTTCTCTGATTTCTCCTGTGATCCATTGATTGTTCAATAATGTATTGATTAATCTCCAAGAAAGCATATTGATTCCTTTAAGTAGCAGTATTGTATGTAATAACAACATCTGGAAACAACCCTGATGTCCTCTGAGAGGAAAGTAGAGAGTGCTCTGTAGCATATCCCTACTGTGGAACATTACACAGCAGTTAGATGACCAAACTAGAGGTCAACATTGACAGGCTTGGAAAACATTGGAACTTGGGATTTTGATGCTGGTGGGACACTTTTAGATTACTTTTGCTTCAGGTCTACAGAGAGTAGGGAGATGGGAGAGCTTGTGGGAGGAGCTCAGAGGAGCCCAGTGCACAACTGTCCTTGAGCGAGCTGGAGCCTGCTAGTGCCTGTGAGGACATGAGCACTCCTGGGCGGGCTGTGTAGCCAGGAAGAAAGGGTGCAGCTGCTCTTCCAGAGCTGTCCTCCAGATCTGCAGGGCCTCCACACCCGTGGTGGTCTAGCTAGTTTTGCTGATACCTCATCCCTGATACCTCATCCTTGCTGGTAGGAAACTTCGAGGTTAAAAGCTGATAAAACCATTTATCCTAGTCCAGCCCTGCATCACAGATTCCATGGCTTCTGATCTCAAAACTGCTACAGGGACATGTGACCCAGCCCACTGGCTTGGTCCAACCTTATCCCCTTGCACTGAAATCAGAGGAAACCAATCCATCTCTATTATGTCCTGAGGGAAGATATCCAGTGGCCTTAGTTCTGGGCTCTTCTCAGGCTGCAAGGCTTTGCTGCTCCATGGTTAGGAGGGAAAGTTGTCCCCATGGTTCACTCTGATTACAGGATTAGTGTGCAACTGTGCATTTGATTGTTGTTTAGAAAGGAGGTCATAACAGGAGCCCTGAATAAGTGAGATAGGGCCCCTGGATGCTGGTTTTCACTCTGCCACAGACTTGGTGGCAAATTCTTCCTCATCAGGTGTCTATTACCTCATATGAAAATCAGAGGAGATTCTGGGAGTCCTTCTAGCACCCCATGCAGTTTGCAGATGAGGAATAAGGCTTATGGAGGTACATGACGGCTTGTCTGCCCAATGCCCACAGGGTACTTTGACCTGCCCTACTGGACCACGTGTCCTTCCAGGAGGCCTTTGTCTCTGCCTCCTGCTTGGCCAGGGACCCTGGTGTGCTTCCAAATCCTCAGCTTAACCCTTTCACATCAGCAGCTCTGATTCTTGTTTCACCTTATTATTCTGGGTTCATCATCTGAAGGCCCCCTTCACTCTCAAGCAGCAAAGTTGGCTTAGGTATGGGAGCCTCGCACCAGAAAGGGGGCTCCAGAGCAGAGCTAGAGCCCTTAGATGGAGAACATCACAGGCTGGCCAGTGGTTGCTCTGTCACTTGGTCAAGTAGGTATCTGGTTCTAGAATCTCGTGGTGTAGGTTCCTTTCTCTTTTCCCTTTATCACCTTTTCTGCCCCTCCCCCTTCATTCTCTAACCCTGTCACTTCTGACAGGTCCCAGGGGTTGAGAAAGCATCCTTCTCCTAGCCCCAGCCTTAATCTGTGCCCTACCTCTGAGCTTCCCTTGCGTGGCTTGTTTCAGACACCTGGAAGAGAGAGTAGGAAGTTGGACAGAGGCCTAGGCTGGTGGAACAGGGCTGGGGGCTTGTGGGGTGCTGCCCTTAACAGGGGTATGTGTGGACCGCACCTCCCCCCAACCACCTGGCATTAGAGAACCTGCTGATTCAGTCCCACCTTTGGGAGGCAGATGAGTTTAGGGTACACGGGTTCTGCAAAGTGAAATGTAACCACATGTAAAGATGAAATGTAAAGGTCCTTTCTTGGCAGGTGGAACTGAGACACTGAAGGGGAGGAGCTCTAGGCAAGAGCCCAAGATGGAGGTCTCTGCATATACACCTCTTTCCCTGATGTCAGAGACCAGAGCTCCCCCGGGAGGAGCTTCTGACAAGCCATGGGACCACTGGCAATGCCACTACTGCGAAGCTGTGGCTTAGGAAGGAGGTCATAATAGGAACCCATCTTCTCATTTCAGAGGGAGAAAGCACAAGAGTGGCCAGGTCCCTAAAGGGACACCCACTATGCAGCTACAAAGTCTGTGCCTTGTGAGTCTTAGGCATGAGGCTTTCAGGGCTTGGGTCTGGAGTGTGGGAAAGGCCTGCAGAGGACTAGTTTGCCTGGTGGAGCCACGACCCTGTGCTGTGGAAAGCTGCTGAGAGCCAGCAACACCTTCTAAGGCTGGAGAGTGCAGGTGTTTACAGTCAGGATTTCCTAGACAGTCACCAAACAGCAGTGCTGGCAGGGGCCTAGTGCTAAGCCCCAGGCAGGCCTGATGCCATGGCCTGCTTTAGCAGCCTCAGCTTTGGTTAGGACAAGACCCAGGTGTAAAGGAATGTCCAGCTCAGAGCACACGTCCACAGGAAGCCAGAGGTCAGAAATGGGGTAGGGCTGTATGGGGAGGCAAGTGGAACCCCATTTCTTGATGGAAGCTGAGGTGTGCGCCTGGGTGCCGTGCCCCATCCTGCACAGGAAGGCAGGTGGGGGAGGCAAGAGTGACTGGAGGCCTGAATTTAAGTGAGGTCTCCTAAGTGCCTTGTTTCTGTGATGAAAACCCTGATCTCGAGACATTTGAGCACTAAGCTCAGTACAAACAGTAGGACTGCAAGAACAACACTTGCTACAACTCAGGTGGGCACTCGGGGCTGGCACCGAAGCTCAGCACTGTGAGGCTGGGCTCCTTACTCCTCATGCTTCTGTCCTCTCTAGGTCTACATCCATGGCTCCTGGAGGCTCCCATCAGTGGTTGCACCAACCTGTTACCCCTGACCTCCCCTCATGAGACACCATCCCCTGATGCCCTCTGAGCAGGGATCAGAACTGATTAGCATCCTTTGTATGACCATGCCACAGAAAAGTCCATGGTAGCTGGCCTGTGACATTATTTTTATCTTGCTCCCACCTATTCTTTAGGGGCCTCTGATAGAGGGAGATCTTTGGGCTGATTGCCAAAGAGAGCATCTTTTGGGTGGGCTCTGAGGAGATGCTTTAGTCTATCTGTCTTCCAAGGCCCTGTGCTGACCAGAGACTAGAGCACATGACCAATTCTTAGGGATACTACTATCCCTTCATCCAGGCAGACACCTTCACAGTAACTCATGTTTCATTTACACAGTTTCATGTACATCTGCTCTTAGCCAGCAGGTCAACCCTAAGGAGGGAGCTGGGGCTGGCTGCACATCCCTGGTCCCCTCTACTCTAGGACCGTGTACGTATTGGGCATTCAGTAAAGATGCCTGAGATCACACTGAACTGGCTTAGGCCAGGCTGGGCGTTCATTTCCTAGAACACACTTTTCTTTTAGTGGTACCAACTCTGATGAGCTTTCTTGGGCCTTTAGGATGATAGGGTTGCTCTGCAAACCCATCTTGATCCATGGGGGGAATTAGTTTCATGGGGAAACTGAGGCAAAGTCAAGATGAAGGGGTGGCTGGCTACTGTAATGCTCCCCAACTCCCCCGCCTTAGCTACATATCCCTAGGGAAGCAGAGATCAGCAAGATGATGCTGGGGTCCTGTGCTCTGCCTAGGAAGCTCTGTGTGATGGGCCAGGGGCCCAGGTGCAGAACCACATAGCGATTAGTCTGCACTGGGGTTGTTTATTCATCTGCTGTGGACTTCTTTGGTTCTCATTCTTTTATCATTCCAACTAACGTCAAGAACACCTACTTGCTTCTCTGAGACCTTTCAGAGGCACAAAGTGGGGCCAGCTGGTGAGAATGCAGAGGGAACCTGGCCCACATGTACAATGCTTGTGGGGATGTAAAATGGTACAGCCATTCTGGAAAATAGTGTGTCATTTTTATTTTTAAAAAAAGGAAAAAGAAGCCTGAAAATATACCATGTGATCTAGCAATTGCTGGGTGTTTATCCAAGAAAAATGAAAACTTATGTTAAACACAGAAACCTGTACTCAAATGTTTATAGCAGCTTTTTTTGAACTAGTAGAAAACTGGAAGCTACGCAGATGTTATTCAGTAGATGAGTGGTTAAGCCCACTGTGAGCAAAGAAAGGCCCAATGGACAAAACACAGCTCGGTGAGTCTCCAGACAATTATGCTGAGAAAAAAGCCAGTCCTCAAAACTTGTATCCCCTATGACTCTATTTATATAATGTACTTGAAATGACAAAATTACAGACCCAGGAAGCAGTCAGTGGCTGAGGGATAGTGAAGGCATAGAGATAGGAGTGAAGTGGATATGGCTATAAAAGGGCCACGGGAGGGTCCTTGATACAAGGATTCTGTATCTTCACTGTACAGACATCAGTGTCTGGGGTGTGATGTTGTACTATAGTTTTCTGACTTTCTTCATGGAAGGAAACTGGGTACTCTGTATTATTTCTTTCACGTACCTGTGAATCCTAAAACTAGCTTAGTGTTTTAAAAGTATAGAACCTTTTATTTTATCAAAATCTTTCATGGTCTTTCCTCCAGAAGCCTTAAGGGCTGAAACTGCTTGGTAAGGAAAGAGGACCAGCCCACTTGCTTTCCACCCTGCTCACCCTCTGATGGCTCTAGGCCATCTCTGCAGGATTCCAAGTCATTCCCTGGACCAGATGATCTCAGTCCCTTCCTGCTCTGGCCTTCTGTGATTGCATCTGGTCCTGCCAGAAGAGACAGATCTTTAGGAAAGATCTGTTTACAGAGTTCAAAGAAGGCCCTCATGTGAGGGAGCATGGGAAGATGAGACGGTTAGAATGGGAGTGTGGATTTTCTCTTCTGCTGGAAGCCTTTCTCTGATGGAGAACTGGGGACAACTTCATGGGCTGCAGCAGAGTATGGACAGGCAGCCAACCAGAAATGGCTTCTGATGTGACCCAGGCCATGTAAGTAGCAAGCCCAGATAAAGCCTGAGTCACAATTCTGGCTAATTAAGGGCTGGCTTAAGAGAAATAAAGTTGACCATAGGCTTCAGCCATTATTGGCCACCTCTCCCTGGCTTTTGGGTTTTAATTTGAAGATAAAATGGATGCAGGAGTCAGAGGCAAGATGAACAGAGACTTAAGTCCCAGAGTGAAAGAACAGCCTTTCCCTCTCCTCAATTCAGCCCTGGTTTTTGGAAGTCTCTGCTCTTCAAATCCCCTGCCTCAAAGGCCCATGTATTGGAGAGGGATTACAATGTTGGGGAGCCCAGTTTATCCACCCCCTCCAGAGTTTGGGCGCTGTCCTTGGTGCTGAACACACACACACACACACACACACACACTCACACTCACAGTATTGCCACAGGAAGCGGCTATGGCTTTGGCCTAGGAGAGATGACCATGGGATCTTTTTGTACCCAAGTCTTGTGTCATATAAAACGTTCTCAGTGTCTCTCATGTGTTCCACCTCCTCCCCCTCCTACTCAGGATATTGAGGGACAGATGGGTCACAGGAGTTATAGTGATATGCATGGAGCCCAGCAAGCAGGCTGTACCCCTCAACTCCTGTTTTCCCATTCACTCCAAATCATGTTGTCACCAGAAGTTTTCCTGGATGCTGTCTTCCCAAAGCTGGCAATCTGAGTGGCAGGCATGAGCCACCTGAATTGCTCTTTCCATCTCTGGGGTTTCCTGTGTAAGAACAAGGACTCTAAGGTACTTATATGGATGGTTTTAGAGGCAGGGGAGTTGGGTAGGTTACCATCAGAGAGGAAAGAGAGTACTGTTTAAAAACAGCTATTTTAGTTTATTTCTAAGAAAATCTTAGAAGCATAATTTAAGGGAGAAAAATGCAGGAAAACAAAATTTTCAGCAATGGTAGAGACATGTATATTTGTATATATAATTATAATATTAGTGTATATATTATATATTACATAATAATGAACAGGTTGGAAGGAAAATAAGGAAGACTGGTTTTAATTTATGGAGGATAATTCTGGAGTATATTTAAATTGCCCAAAGTTAAGTAATTTCATTTCATATTCAATAGTACATTTAGTTGGACCAAGAAAAAATTTTAGGATTAATACCTCAAGGAATTATTGTATGAGATCATCCTAAAATATATTTTGTCTATTTGGGTGTAGCTAAAAGTGGAAAGAGGTAATTAAAAACCCAGAATTTAAGCTATAACCTGATATTCTAAAATTTTTAAATATTTTTAATATAATGGCATTGTGCCACTCTATTATATTAAATTCAATATAATATTTTTGGAGGAAAGATAGCCCTTTTATTTTTTCTTTTTGGCCAACATCAGATTGATTTGTTCATTAAGTCTTTATTAAGTTAATTATTATAAACACAGGTTAGCAGCCTGTCTCATTGATAAAGAGAACTTTTGCCGATTGTGAAAGGACAGTCCTCCCAGTTTGCTCCCCTGGAGACCCATCCTCCATAAACAAATGAAGAATCTCTGTGAGGGTTGGACTTGCCTCTTCACCCTCATGACAGAATCTGTACAATGACATTCTGCCCCAAAAAGAGAAGGAACAGACCACAAACCTGTGGGCAACTGGGACCGCACCTTCTGCTTCTCTCGGGTGCTCAGAGCCAGAGCCCAGATGCTCACTACTGGCCAGGCAAGAGCTGCCACTGCTGCCTCAGCATCACCTGCTGCAGCAGACATGCAGGGCAAATCTGGACTGCACACCCCATAATTCTCTAGTTGAAACTTCATCCCTGAGGCTTCCGATAATGAGGACAGCCTTCCTGGTGTCTTGTATCCCAGCTGGCCAGTTTTTGTCTAGTTTCTAAACATACAGCCTAGAATTCTTATCTCACACACAAACACACACACACAGGCATTCATGCATACAAACATGCACACAGACCCCTCTAATAATCACTATGCAGCTGAGTATTTCATAAAGAAAAACCAGTGGTGCCAAAGAGCTCATTGTTGTTGCTATTTTGGTTTTTAGACAAGACTCACTGTGTAATCCAGGCTGGCTTTGAACTTGCTAAGTGGTCCATGCCTACCTCGAACTTGCAGTCCTCCCACTATAGCCTCCTGAGTGCTAGGATTACCATTGTTTTCACTGTCTGTGGTTTCAAGTGTTTCCTGCTTATTTTATTGAAGTTATCCATGCATGAAAACCCCCATCTTCTTGCACAAAACTGCCATATTCCTTCTTCCCTTCTCTATATGCAGTGTACTCCCTGTACCACCTCTGCCTCCCCAAACGTGGGCAAGGATAGGTTTGGAGAGTCTGAATATCTGCAGGGGACGGGAATCCCTTGCTTTATGGAAACCTCTGCAGAGGGCTCCAAATTTACCTGAGTGGTTGACTGCTAGGGCAGTGGCTATGAGACTCTGGGCCATGCTGCTGTGATCTCATTCTGGAAACTAGCCCCATGAACATGGGGAAGTTCTCTGCTTCAGTGTTTTCATCAGGGAAATAGGGGTGACAATGCTCACATTTGCTTCCTGGGGTTGGAATAAATGCCAGGTGCTGACACTGAGTGCTGTGTTCATGGCTGCTTTGACATCATTGGTTTTCTTGGCTTCTCCATCAGTCTGTCCTCCCCAGGGCTGATAGCTGTGGGGTCTTCTGGGACACAGCTTAGGCTCCTTGTCCATGTCAGGCTTTCTGGGTTCTTTTCCATATGGCTTAAATATTCATCCCTCTGTGATCTGTCTCAGAACAGCATGGCTTACCCTGGCATGAAGTCCCCTAATTGCCAGTAAAGAGGCTGTTATGAGCAGAATTTAACTGCTAAAAATGATCTACAGAAAAGGATGCTCATATTTTTTTTTTAATAAGGCTTCTTAGAACTGTGGCATTTCAGCAACCTGAGAGGTTGGGGCTGTCTGATCTCAGGGCTGAGGAGGAGGGTCTTATAGAAAAGCTGTGGCCACCATGGTCAACCATGGAATTGCAAATAGGGGAACGTTCTTTGCAAAGCCAGTGAGGCTTTGTTGGACAGATTTTAGTGGTTGGCCCTAGTCTAGAGTATATTCATGAATAGTCCATGTTGGATGGGGTGAATGGGTAGGAGGATACAGAGAAAAATGAAATTATGGTTCTTACCACTGAGGACATGACAGCAATTGGAGTAGAAAGTTAACACACACTGTTAGATGATTGTTTCCAAAGGAGGGTCCAGGGAACCCTGGTCCTGTGAGATTCTCTGCGCAATGTAAAGGAAGAATAGGGTAGATCTCTGGCTTTGAAAGGTTGGGAAACATTCCATACTATGTATTTCCGCCTACTTAAAGAGTCAACATCCATCAAAGACCACTAACGGCATTAAGTTCTGCAATAAAAATTTAACATCTTAACAATTTACCATGTTAACATCTTAATGATCTTTTAACTTAGTGTGTCCCAAACATTTGATCAGGGAGCTTCATGAATTCCCCCTACTCTCGAAGCTCTTTCAAGCCTCCAGGAGAATGAGGACCATGTTTCCAAAGGCATACTCTAGATCACCGCAGCCGCTCTGCATGGAAACCGCCGGCATTCCCCTCCTGAGCAGTTCTGATGCACACTGGCATTTGAGAGCCAGGAGACTTGAGTTTCCAGAGCACACAGGGAGCTCAGGGAGAACAGGCAGGAGTAGAAGGAGTAGGAGTGTGCCCCATGCACGCATGCGCACTGCTGTGTTCCGTAGGCACAGTGGGGTCAGAGCTGCCGAGGAAGCTGTGCAGCTAATGGGAAGAGGAGTCTTGAGCAGGATCTGGACAGGACAAAGATTCACGCAGGTGTGTGTGTGTGTGTATGTATGGAGAACACTTATTTGTGTTTCTGAGTCCAGGAAGGAAACAGAGGCCCAAATAGGAACATGGTTCCATACATCTGCAGCTTGGCGCAGCCTCAGAACCCCATCACAAACAGAATGGCTGCTATCCTGCGACCAGCGGAAATAGAGCTTTTGCAGCAGAGGGTAGAGGGTTGGAGTCTAGAGGATGGGGGTCCCGGGGTCAGCCTGACCCTGCTCATCTTCACTGTCCTCACCTTGACAGCCAATTCTGTGTGGGAGCTCAGAGTGAGCAAGGGTTAAGGGTGTTGGGCGAGAGATGGGTCCAGCTCCTGGTGTGAGGGTTCAAGACCAGGTGTCAGCTACCTATCTGAGGTGTGTCTTCAGGCTCCTCTTGTGCTTCTCTGATGTTAAGAGGTTTGTGGAATAGGTAGCGTGTGTGTATATGTGTGCAGAGGTGTTTGTATGGAGTATGTTTCTACACAGTCATGCACCATAGAGTGATATTTCCGCCTACGACAGATCGCATAGTCCATTGTGGTCCCATGAGATTATAATGGAACTGAAAAGTTCCTGTCACCTAGTGACACTGTAGCCTCTGTAATGTTGTAACACAAGGGTTTCCTTGCAGGTTTGTGGCAATTTGTGGGTAAACAAACCCACTACATCATCAGTTGCATAAAGCTTATGTATAGTACAGAATACTTGATCCTGATAAGTGACTATGTTACAGAGTTTTGTGCTTACTGTACTACACTTTTATCATTATTTAGGGCGTTGTCCTACATATATATATATAAAAGGAACACTGTGAAAGCCTTAGGCAGGACCTTGAGGAACTATTCCAGAGGTGCTGCCATCGTAGAGTGACAGCTTTGTGCATGTTACTGTTCCTGAAACCCATCCAGTGAGACAGGATGTGGAAGGCAGTGACGGTGATGATCCTGTGCAAACCTTAACCACTGTGTCTGTGTTTGTGCCTTAGCTTTGAACGTAAAAGTTTAAAAATTAAAAACTTTAGCACTAGAAAAAAAGCCCATCAAATAATAATACAAAGCTTAAAATGTTTTGTATAGCTACACAGTATGTGGTTTAAGCTAAGTATCATTACAAAGGAATCAAGTGATTTAAATTTTTTTTAATACTTATGTATGTGGATGATGTATTGTGTGTGTGTGCGCATGTGCGCGTGCGCGTGCACGCGCGCACATGCTTCCTGGAGTGAGAAACTCTCCGGTCACTCAGAACCTCAGGCTTCAGGCTGGCAGTGCTCCATCCCTGGGTTATGATGAGGCCCAGGAAAGCTAAGGGTGTTGCCTGAGGTCAGTTAGCTGAGGGAGCCGGGGTAACCTCTCTCCCACCAGCCCTTCTACAACCCCAGGACCATGTAAGCTTCTCCTCTCCACCCCAGGCTCCTCACTTCCTGCCTCTTCCTGTGAGGCTGGGGCCCAGGGCACCGTTTGCTAGGAGACGGGAGGTTGGGCCTTTGTGTGCCCATTCCCTCAGGCTAACTGAAGGCCAGACCACTGGCAAAGGGCGAGCTCTCTCTGGGAAGCAGGTAGCTTCTGCCGCCAGGGTCCAGACAGTCAGGATGTGAGAGGATCAGGAGAAGAGCTTGCTTACAAGCTCTGTCCCATCTTGAGGAACATGAAGAAAATTCAAAACAAAACAAAGCCACCAAGTTTCTTTGCCAAGATTCTGAGGGTCTCCAGTGATGAAAGGGGAAGGGTGGAGGCTCAGGTACCTGGTTCCGGTTCATTTCTACCTGAGTGATTATTGCTTGTGGACCAGAAACACTCAGTAAATGCAAAATACATGTGTCCCCTTTTCCTTTCTACCCTGAGGCTTAGCCTTGTCCATGTGGGCTCTGAGAGTCAGGCACTAGGGTGATGTTGGCCATAGTCTGCAGCCAACAAGGCCACAAGGAGGTTGGCAGGTGCAGCCTCTCACAGGCTGTCTCTTCCAGAAGTAGAAGTGGTGGTGATCAGAGACCAACCACACTGGCCTGCCCAGGCTGCTCTGTTCACAGCCATGGAAGACCCAGGCCCTCAGGTACCTACGTGTTGTGTGGCAGTAAGGACACAACAAGGCCTCAGGTAAGGGTCTGCTGACCTCAGCGGGTAAGGGTGTTGTATTGGTCAGTTTTTCTGTTGCTGGGATGATTTACCTGATACCCACACTTTAAAGGAGAAAAGGCTTGGCTCATGGTTTCAGTCCACAGTTGGCTGGCAGCAAGCAGGAGCATCATAGCAGAAGGGCATGGTGGAGGGAAGCTGCTCAATTCATGGTAGCCAGGTAGCAGAGAGAGCAGGAAGAAAGCCAGAGAAGAAGGGGTCAAGGACCAGTTATAGTCTCCAAGGTTACACTCCTGTGATTTACCTCCTCCAATCAGGCCCTGTCTCCTAATAGCACATTTAGCTCCAGACACCATCGATGGATTAAGCCACTGATGAGTACAGCACCATCACAGGCCCGTTGCTTTCCAACGTCTCACCTCTGAACACACAAGGCTGCTGGAGAACACTAGCTCTAAGTCATAACAGATGTGACGGGCCAGTCTCAGGAGTTGATGAATGACATGGTTGGTGGATCACCTTGTTGGTTCACCGGGGCTGCTTGATTTCAGACACCTGACCACAAAGTGGGCAGCTTCAAACAACAGAAATGTGTCATCATCTCCCCGCTATGGAGGCCAGACACCTGCAATTAATGTGTAGTAGGCTCTGACCTGGACTAGGAGTGTATAATGTTGAAGACCACCAGGTCGCCACCATGGGCCTCAGGCACACTCTCCAGATGCTGTGCAAACACAGGTGCTTCTCAGCCACCCAGAATGGCTGAGATAGGATGTAGGATGTGTATCCTACATCCCCTTGTGTAAGCTGCTCCCCTTGCCTGGATAACCCCTTTCTTCCTTGTCCCTCTGCTTGCCTGATCCCAGGAATTCTTTCATCCTCTGGGAAACTGCCTGTACTTTGATCCTACTCCAGTGTCCAAGCTGGAGCTCAGCCTGCTGCATTGTAATTCTTTATTGTGTGCCTGTCATCCCACACCAGCCTGGTGAGTGGGCCTGCAACTGCTCCACCATCATGTTTTCAGAGTCTGTACAGGCCCAGGCACATATGGATAGAAGTCTTCCAGTGTGAGCTGTGGCCCTGAGAAATGATGACCCAGGGAGTGACCAGCCATAGTAGATATCTACAGAAGGGCCCCAAAGATGAAGACTGGGGCCATTTCCTAGAATCTAAGAAAGAGGTACTAACACATATAGAAAACATGTATCATATGTGTCCAGTTCAATGGATTTTCACCAACTTAATAGACCTATATAACAAGCACCAGTTAATAGACCTATATAGACCTATAATAGACCTATATAACAAGCACCAGTTAATAGACCTATATAGACCTATAATAGACCTATATAACAAGCGCCAGTTCGAGAAACAGAACATTACCAGCCTCCGCGACCTGTTACTATCTGAGTTCTGTCACCATACGTTAGTTTGCCTGTTCTTGAACTTCATATAGATTGAATCATACAATCAGTACTCCTTTGTGTCTGTATTCTTTTGTCTCATATTCTGTTTGCAAAATTTGCTCAGGTAATGGTATGTCCTTTTGATTTGTTCTTGCTGCAGTGTGATATGCCAGTCTGTGAATACACCATATCAGCTTAATTGATTGACTGTTGATAGGCATTTGGATGGTTTTCAGTTGGAGCTGATACGAACAGTGCTGCTGTACATCTTTGCAGCACGTTTCTGTTGTGCTTGTACCTGGGAGTGAATTCCTGTATCCCATAGCATGCAGTTATTCAACTGCTTGGCCACGGAAGTATTGTTTTTAAGGGCTGTGATGATGGAAACCAGACAGTAGGGGGAAGGAGGGTTGACAGGCAGCAGGAATGACAACAGGAAATGGAGAGATCATCAGTCAACAGACCAAGAAACCAAACCATAGATGCTGCATTGAGTAGTTTTCTGCTCAGTCATGCAGAAGAAGGTGGATCATGCAGGAAACTCTGGAGGATGAATACTGGAGCAGGTTGACTTAGGAAGAAATTCAGTTGCTGGTTTAGTCCTGGTCACTGGGGGCTTTGCAGGAGGTGAGGCATAACTTGAAACAAGTCAGTCCCTGCATGACACCCCCCCCCAAGCATGCCTGGCTTTGCAGAGCCCCTGCCTGGGGAGAAATGACTGTCATCAGGCTAGCAGCAGTGGTAATGGCTCATCAGTGGGTCAGATGGAGTTTGTGCAGACATTCTGAGCAAAGAACCGTGTGCAGAGCCTTGGGCTATTCTCCTACCTGACTGCATACCTCTGTAATATACCCTCAAATGGGGGCTCTTGCCTAGGAGGAGACCTGGTATCCCCAGGACCATTCTCCTGACCCCTATTGGTGCACCTGGGATACTCACTCTGCTGGCTTGCTCCAGCCTCCAAACTGCCTCTGATGACCAGCATATTGGACAGTGAGGACCTCTGCAGCCCTCTAGGCTTGGGCCATGGGGAGACTTTCTACCTCCTTGTTCTCTGTATCCTGGCCAAGCAAATAATGTCATCTCTCTCACCCCATCTTTTCCAGAATGGCAGCAAAGACAACTCTCTGGACATGCTGGGCACAGACATCTGGGCTGCCAATACCTTTGATTCCTTCAGGTAACTTTCCCTTACTCCCTTTTCTGCAGTGTGTCCTTGGCTGACTCATCCTTCTGCCCTGCTGAGTCAGTGTTCACTGACCAAGAGGTGGAAGGAAACAGATGCAGGTGAAGCAGAAAGGGACAGAGGGCAGATACAGGGGCTCCAAGGGAGAAAGATAAGGTCACCAAGAGCATCAAAAGTAAAAGAGGAAGAGAAGAAAAGGCAGAGAGAAAAGAGAGTGCAAGGAGAAACATAAACAGACTGAAAGGGGGAGAGAGAGAGAGAGAGAGAGAGAGAGAGAGAGAGAGAGAGAGAGAGAAGAAAAGAGAGGAGGGGAGGGGAGAGGAGAGCAGAGCAGAGGAGAGAGGCACATGGAGGGTGACAAGGACAGTGGGAGTGGTGGTCCCTGCTCTTCTCATGTGACAAGTCCAGGAGAAAAGGAAAGATTGTACAGTGCAGACTTAGAAGTCTCCTCATAGGCCTCAAGAACTGGCTCAGGCTCCCAAGAATGAAGGAATTGCTCCCCTAAAAGGCCTGCTGAGGAGCTCTGCTGTGGTGTCCACCAACCATTGTGTGGGCCATGGATGGCCCCAGAGCTGACCAACTCGGGGTGCACTCCAGGCTCAGCCTCGCCCAGTGGGAAAAGTCTCCTGGGATGGGAACCCAGAGTACTAGCCCTCGTTCCCCCACTCATCCACCTCAGAGATCCTGTGGCCTTTTTGAGCTGCTTGCACACACACCGCACACCACCCTCCCCCTAGTCTTCCTCAACTGCAGGCGAGAGACAAACTCGGTGAGGGATAGCTATGAAGTAGCCTTTGTGTCACACCAGGGTTCTGGAAGCATGGGTTCACCTATAGCAGGCCTGAGGGAACGATCCACTCCTAGGGGAGTCTGCAGTCAGTCCCGGCCCTTGGGGATGGGTTCCCACCCGCACCCGCACCCGCACCCGCACCTGCACCCGCACCCGCACCTGCCGCCTCGATCAAAGCCGTTTCCGGCTGGACTCAGCCTCCTGACCCCAGACACTGACTGCGCACCTCCCATTTCTCGCCCTCCCTCGCCCTCTAGTGGTGCCACCTGGGACCTGCAGCCTGAAAAGCTGGACTTCACGCAGTTTCACCGCAAGCTGCGACATGCGCCCAAGCAGCCCCTGCAGCACATCGACCGTGAAGGGTAAGGGGGGTGAGGGGTCCTGTAGCACCCGCGCACACGGGCACCTAAGGGCCAGGATGCCCTCCCTGCCTGCCCCAGCATTGCAGACTCACTGGCTGCTCTCAGAATTTCTGCCTTTTTCCATAGTGGCTGCTCCTGACCACCCACAGAGGCCCCACCTGAAGTCACCAGGGCCAGTGGCTCTCTGACTTGAGCAAGCATCGGAAGCGCCACCCCATTTAACCTCCAGCGGGGGCCCTTTCTCCCTGGTGCTCTGATGCAGTAGGTCTGGGAGAGGAGCAAAGCTGGGCATTGCATTTCTGTCAAGTGCCAGGGTCTGCTGGTGCTGCAGCCCAGAGACCCCACTTTGGGAACCACTAGTGTAGCACTGACCGTCACACAAGGCCACCTCCCCTCTATCAGCTTTGTACTTTAGTGTTGTGGTCCTTTTAAAACGGACTTGAGGGCTTCCCCGGACACTATGGCTCCAGCCACAGTCCATGAGACAAATGACTGAAGATTCTATTTGTTTAAAGTAATTTTTATTGAAGCAAAATTCACATAACATAAAATTAATCATTTCAGAGTGCAGTTTAATGGCATTTAATGTAATTACACTATTCTGCAACCACTGCCTCTCTAGTTCCAGAACATTTTAATCACCCAATGAAAAACCCCATGCCCATCTACATACCCAGCCCCAGCCCCACTCCCACAAACACCGTTTCTGTTTCTATGAATGTACCTGTTCAGAAAGTTGACAGAAGTGGACTCCTGCGTGACTTTTTACATATGGATTGCATCACACAGCGTGAAGAGTTTGAGGTTCATCCACACTGGAGCCTGTCTCAGCGCTTCGTTCTTTCCTCGTGGCTGAGCAATGTTTCATTTTATGGCTGCACCCACTTGTACACCCATCTGTCTCTTGGTGGATATTTGGGTTCTTTCCACCACTCAGGTTTTATGCATAATACAGTTACGAACGTTCGAGTGCAAATATCTGTGTAAGTCCCTGCTTTTTAATTCTTTGGGCAGAAATTGCTGAGTCACATGGTAATTCTTTGTCTTTTTGAGGAGCTGCCAGACTTTTTCAAAGCAGCTGAATATTTATATTCTCGCTAGTGGTGTACAGTGATTCTGATTTTTCCACATCTTCACTCTCACCTATTATTTTCTGCTTTTCTGCTTGTTTGTGTATTTTATTATACTGGTGGCATTTATTTTTCCTTCCAGTGCTCCCCTGCCTGTTCTTTGTTCCTGTCACTTCAGACCTAATCATTAAGTGATGTAACTAGACACTTTCCTTCATCTCTCACATCCTCTTCCCTGGGCCACCCCTACCTAAGGCCACTCCTCTTGGCAACCCTGGTCTTCCTGACGTGTAACAAGCATCCCCCTGGGAAAGGATGGCCTCCCTCTCATGCTGAGAAGAGAGAGGTCATGCTTGAAAAAGGTTAAATAAAGCAAATCCAAAAAGAATTAGAAAAAAGAGCACCTTGTGGGCACAAGTCCTTTGGAAAAGGCTTCGGGAGAGAGGTGATGTCTGCCTGGGAATTGCAGTCTCTCCTGTGTCCCCTGGGGGCTCATAGCTGGTGAAAGCCAGAGGACCACAGTGATGCCCCTACCTTCTGCCTGCAGGTGTCTAGTGAGACTACCTGTCGAGCTCCAGCTTCCCAAGGTGTTGGCCCTGTTCTTGGGGGTTAATCACCGTCACGTGAAGCGTGGCACTTGTTCCTGTGCCAAAGGATACTGTTCCTTCTGAAACCAGAGTAACAGGTGACACCCACTCACCAGCTGCAGGCCTAAATTCCTTGGTCATGTTCAGCCACCAGTAAGAGCTCACTAGGCTTCAGAGAGCTGCCTGGAGTCTGCCAGGGACACCTGACTGGCCAACTTCTGTCCCTCACAGGTTCCCTGGGAGTGTGGGCAGTGTCCTGTGGCCACCTTGTGGTGAAGCCAGGAACTCTATTCCCCATAAAGTCCTGATGCAGGGGGGTAGACTCCATGTGTCCAGCCACTGCAGCCTCCCTCAGCTGGGCACCACTCGGTTGCCAAGGCTTCCACAGCCCGTGTTTCCATGGAAGGACAGAAATCAGAACAGACTGTTGCCTTGGAAACCTGGTTGGCAGCAGTGACTCAGCTGGCTGTAGCCACCTTCCCCTCCCCACACACACCTGCAGTCCTGCAGGAGATACTGGCCCTGACCAGTGTGGACTTGGGCAGCAGCCTTCTTCTGCCCACTGCCCACAGCCTGACCCCGAGCTATTGAGTGAGAGCGAGAGGCCTGGAGCCTGGCATGGCTTCAGAGCCCAGTGCCCACTGGAGAAGCCCACATGTGATCTCCACATGTGGCCTGGAGATCCAGATGTCAGCCATTCCAGTCAGGCCAAGTCCCCAGTAGCCTCTTCCCGAGAGCCATGGCACAGGCAGAGCACGGATGACTACAAGCAAGTGATGCTTTCACAGGCCGCCCTGTGGTCCCCAGGCAGATTTATGTGGTGTGATCAGAAAACACTGTGAACGTCTAAATTAAAAATGTATTACAATAAAAGACATATTGCCATTAATCTCCCTCAGAATACTCCCCCTTGCTTCAAGCACACTTAGCCCATTCTTCTTGCCACCTCTGAAGCAGTTCTGGAAGTCCTCTTTCATTGCCTTTTCTTGGCTGCCATGATAATCCTGAATCGATTCAAAACATTTTATGTCAATTTCTATCAGATGAAAACAATACCTAGTGTGTCCTGATCTACCCTGTTCACTGGACAACAACATCATGCAACTTCTGGATCTTCCTAAAGTCAAAATGACTGTGAAAGGTAGATGTTTTAACAGATTCAGGACATCAAGGTAGGCACAAGGGTGCAGTAAAGATGTGAAGGAGGACACCCAGAACTGCTCCAGAAGTGAGAATGGTGGGATGAGTGCATTTGAAGTAAGGGAGAGTGTTTGGAGGGAGGTTAATGGCAATGTCTGTACTGTGATACATTTTAAAAATTTAGACATTCACTGTATTTTTTCATTTACACCTTGAATCAGTTCAAAGCCAGCTGGATAAAGGTCCCAGGTCTTCCTCTAGTTCCTCATCTGTAGCACAGCAGCCTCTTTTCCCTGGTAGCCACTACACCCCTCTGCCTGCCCACTCCTGGACTGTCCTCCAGCCTCCCTCCCCAGCTCCTTCCTCCCTGGCCTGCCTCTTGCACCCCAATCTCACCCTCGCAGAAGGTGAAGCCAGCCTCCTGCTGCAGTACAGGGGTGCTTAGCTTCTGTCCTCTGTTAGGTTACTCACTCTGCCTGGGGCTTTTTTGTTTGTTTGTTTGTGTTTGTTTCTGTACTTGGGTTCAAATCCAGGACCTTCACACTGAGCTCTGCATCCAGAGCCCTTTGTATTCTTTTTATTTTGAGAGAGGGTCTCACTAAATTGCAAAATTGCCCGGGCTGGGCTCAAACTTGTACTCCTCCTGCTTCAGCCTCTCAGAGTGCTGGCTTTATACACTTAGGACATTTTTTCACACTCCCTGGTCCCACCTTCCTTCTGCCCTCTGCCCAAGTCAGTTCCACAATCTACTCCTCCAGGTTCCTGCAGCATCCTGCCTCCTGACCCTGACAGTGCTGGCCTGGCCGTTGTTGGCAGGGCTGTGCCTCCCACAATTGTTTAACCCAGTGCTGTTTAATGGGGGTCCCAGCCCCCAGCCCAGACCCTAGTGCAGAAGCATATGGTGGTTGAAGAAACCAGGAATCTAATGGTGTGGGGAGGCTGAGTTCACAGCTCCCTTCTCTTCCACCCAGACCTCTGCTGGCTGTGGCTGCCAGATTCTCTTCTCTGGGTTCCAGGCACTTCTGTCCATAGGACTTTTGTGACTCTTGTTTTACGCTCTGCCACCTAGTGGCGGTCAGGCTCACGGCTCTAATAGATAAATTGAGGACTCACTGTGCCAAACACTCAGGGCATTGTTTTGTGGACAAGGCCCCAAATAGAAATAGATGCTTGATAAATATTTAAGTGAATGAGTTACTCTGAAATCTGAGAGCCGCATTAACTCTGTGGCTGGAAAGTGCTGCCGCCAGCCCGTGGGCAGCCCTCACTGGGCCTCAGTCAGTTCTGACAACGGTAATCATACGTACTGTACCCTGCCACGCACCCACCCCTGTTCACAGTGCTTGTCTTGTGAGAATTAAAACTCATCACCACCCAGACAGCCAGAGCGATGCTCTTCACTTTGAGGGAGAGTAGGAGACCCAGGAATGGAGGAACTCACAAGCAGCTGGACTGGCCCCAGAGCCTGGGGTTTATAATCAGTCGCTTGTGATTATAATCAGTCCTGTAGGAGGACAGTAGTCACAGAAGTAGCCAGAGCAGCAGGGATCCATCTACATGATTCTTATGCTTTTGATTATTATATTATAATTTTATTTCATGTATTACCTATATTTTCCGGTTATATGACTTAAGTTGTATATATTATGCATATAAATAAGACATATCTAAAATAGTTTCTCTGTGCTAGGCATAATCATGAACATCTAAGCACTTGAATTCATTAACTAAGTCAGTCCTCCAGCCACTTTATGATGTTAGGCACTAATTTTCTCTGTTTTACAAACAAGGAAACTGGGGTACAAAGTGACTTACAGGGCACCCAGTTAGTAAGAGTTGCAGCTGCAGCTGGGGTTCACACCCTAGCAGTTTTGTGTCAGAATCTGCACCCTTAGATATGCAGAAAACCCAGACCTTTGGCCTGTGAATTGGGCCAGCAGCTCAGGCCTGAGGGTGTGTCCATCACAGGGAGCAGACATCTGAGCTGGCTGAGAGCCAAGCCTCGGAGAAAAACTCTCCCCTCCCTGAGCTCTCTGCCAGCCCCTGCCAGTCCCTGCTAGCCTCTGCCAGCCCCTGCCAGCCCCTGCCAGCCTCTGCCAGGCCCTGCTAGCCCCTGCCGGCCCCTGCCAACCCCTGCTAGCCCCTGCTGGCCCCTGCCAGCCCCTGCTAGCCAAGCAACCTTGAGAAAGTTGCTTGGTCTCTGTGTTCACTGATCTTTTTTCCTTTGCTGCAAAGGGTCAAGATGGAAGCGCTTTTGTAAGAGCTGTGACAGACTTTGATATTCATCAGCCAAGAAGGGTCAACGGACTCCTCCATTCCTTTGTAGCTTCCCTGTAGGTTGGATTTTGCATGAGGGGAGGAGACACACACACATACACACACACACACACACCCACCTGTCCCAGAACCATTTCCTCTGAGTGCGACAATTGATTGTACAGGCCTTATGAGAGGACAGGGCCAAGGCTCTCCTGCCTGTTGCTCCTCTCCTGCGGGAGGGTCAGGACAGTATCCTTGCGTGAGCCTTGTTCCCAATGCCTTTCTGTCTTTTCTGGTCCAGGTGTGGAAAGGGGAAGCTGGAAGATGGAGATGGCATCAACCTGAATGACATTGAGAAGGTCCTTCCGGCCTGGCAGGTAGGTGCGGGTCAGATTCTCTAATACCATGCCCACTCTCAGGCCTGGTGTTCTGGCTGGGCAGGCCCTGGGCACTCCAGCTGGCTCTGGCTCCGGTAACCATGCACTGCAGTGATAAATGAACAGGGTAGGCACTCACCATGGACCAGAGTGTCTGAGGCCCACTCTACAGTGTGTGTGAGAGCTCGTCTTTGCAGCTTGTCCTTAGCAATGCCAAAGGCACCGCTGGAAAGCATGATGTCCCCTAGATGCAACTCAGCCAACTTAGAGGATTTTGCTCCTTGACCTGAAACTCTGCATAGGTGAGCATTCTGCAGTGAGCAGCTGGGTGTCTCATGTGTCAAGGGCTGTGTTTAACCTTCTGAAAAGTAGAGTTGTCCAGCCAGCCTCCAGGTGTCTACTGCAGTTGCTGACTTTGTCATCAATGGGCTCAGTTGCCAGAGTCCAGCCAGGCTCTGAAACAAAAAGGACCCACTTGCCTGCACTACAGTGAAGCCAAGCATAAGATGCCCACAGTGCTTGACTTCAGGCAGAAGCAGCAGGGACTGGCTCCTCTCAGGGATGGGCTGGGCCTGCTGAAGGCAGGTAGAGTGATGGACCCTCAGAAGGGACTCCTCCTGCCATTGCGGGCATCATCCTCCACCATGTCATGTGCCCTTCTCCCTCCAGACTCTCACATTATTTCACCTGCATCCATTCGTCCCTTCCTAGTCCATGTCCCATTTCAGCTCCTCTGTTTCTGTTCTGTACCTATTGCTGAGAGACACAATCAGTAATTTAGTTCAGCCCTAGAAATTCAGTCATGGTGAGACTTCCTGTGACTGTCCTTCCACCTTTCTCTCCCTCTTGGGGTTTTTTGAATTTCTTAGATCTGGAAGTTAATGGTTTCCTCAAATTTGGAAACTTTTCAACCATTATTCCTCCTCCTTCTCCCAGCCCTGAGGCTCCAATTCTATGAATGCTGTACTTCTTCATAGTTTTCTTTGACTCACCAAAGCTCTGCTTGGCTTGTGGTGATGGTACTGAGGATTGAACCTGGGGCCTTATTTTTGCTAGGCAAGTGCTCTACCACCAATCTATATTCCCTGCCCTTGCTTGTTTTATTTTGAGACAAGATCTTGCTAAGTTACCCAGGTTGGCCTGAAACGTGTATCCTCCTGTCTCATTCTCTTGTGTAACTAGGATTACAGTTGTATACCACCTTCTCTGGCTATTTTTCTGAAGTCATTTCTCCTCTTTCATTCTTGAGAGTTTCCATGGTTATGTCTTCAAGTTCACTCACCTTTTCTGATAACATCTAGTCCACTGTTAACCACATTCAGCATATTTTTCATTTCATTTTTGATCTTTAAAAGTTCAACATGATGCCAAGGATGGTGCCACATATCTGTAATCTCAACACTAGGTGACTGAGGCAGAAGGATCACAAGTTTAAGCCCAGCCTGGACAATTTAGTGACTTAGCTAGATTCTGTCTCAAATTTTCTTTGAAAATGGGGAGAGGAGAAGGTTGTAGCTCAGTGCAAAAACCCTGGCTTCAGGCCCTAGTACTACATTTAAAAATTCAATATGGAGATATATATATATATATATATATATATATATATATATATATATATCTTATATTTCTCATGCTTTGTCCTATCTTCTTGAGCATACAGAACCTATTTCTAATAGATGTTTTAATGCCCTCTAGTAAATCCATCATCTATGTTATTTTGCACTGTTTCTGTTAATTGATTTGTTTTCTCCTGGTGATGGGCCATATTTTTTTGTATATCTGATAATTTTATATTAGATGCCAGATATCAGGAGCTTTAAGTTTTGGGTGCTAAGTTTTCTTGGGGAGAGGTTTTTTTTTTTTTTTGATATTTTTTCTAGAACACAGTTACTTCAAACAAATCTGATCCTTTTAAGACTTCTAAACTTATCAAGGAGAGAAGACTTTAGGGCAGATTTTTGCCAACCTGCTAAGTCAGCACACCCTTCAAAGACTGCTGTGCACTGCCCTGTGTCTTAGGAGGTACTAGAGGAACACCACTGTTTCCAACCCTGTGTGATCCTAGGGCATTGCTCCATCTATTTCTTTTGGGCTTTACCCAGCCTTGGGCATTTCCTAGTACATGTGCACAAATGAATACTCAGCCAGGGACTCAAGATAATATGTCTCCCTGGACTTCTCTCTCTGGGCAGCAATCTTTTCTGTAAAGCACAGCTTTCCACATTCCGGTTGCCTTGGGTTGTGATTTTGCACTCTGTCTGTATAACTCATTGAGACCACCATATCTCTGTGTGGACTCTGCTCCCTGTGTTACAGGCTGGGACTCTCTCCAGGAGGCAGGGACACATACTGTAGTCACCTCGGTGCAAAGCAGTTATGGTAACTTTATAGTAGAGTAACCTGGCAGGCTCCAACCTGACCAGGTGGCCCAGGCTAACATCATGAGTGGTGGGGTAGATGGCCACCACATACCTCTAACATACACCACATACACCAAAAAAAACCTACTGTCATTTCTGGGGTCATGTACGTGAATGCTCTTAGTTGTTGTTTTGTTTTGTTTTCTTTTATTTTATTTAAAGAAAATGAAATAGAAAGAGGGTAGAAATAATACAAAATTTCAAAAAAAAAAAAAACACACCCAAAAACCAGTAAGAAATCAATAGTCAACAATTACATATTTTCCTCCTAGAAGTAGTTGTTCAAGTTACAAAAGTAAAGCATACAAAATAGACATTTAAACAGTGGGACTGCAATCAGCTCTGTTCATCTATCCAACAAAAACTTAGTAATATGGTCATCAATCCTACACATTCAAACATACATGCAGTTATATCCTTTAGAATACTTTCCTTTCCTCTCTCTTTTTTTACAATAACTATAATCAATTCTCATAAACTGTTTAGAAGTTCTACACATGTATGTGTCTCTACATGCATACCTAGCCTTTCTGTATTAGAGGGAAAAACAAACCAAACAAGTCAACAATACAAATTCCTAGAGAAGCACAACATGAAAAGGACATATAAAACCACAATACTAGGTGATCTGCAGTAGTCACCATGATGTCTCCTGTTATTTTCAATAAAATTGTCTATATCGTCAGGCATGGTATAATTAAACTTAGCAGTACATAGCACTATTAATAAAAACCAAACATTGGAGACATTATAGGATTTCAAAAGAAGTTAATAATCAAACCAGAATGGGTATTCTATTGAATCCTGCCATCCCCAGAGTAGTTGCCCCAGACTTGACACCCTCAAGCATACCAGATTTGAATGAAATCAGTCAATACAAAACAGTGATATAGCAAATCTTCTCTGCCTCATCTCTGCTATGCTATTTTTCTACTTTTCTCTTTCATTCCACTGTCAGCCCCCTTTCACTGAGTCCTTTCTGCCACTGTTCCTGGAATCCTGGTGATTTTCTTCTCTCTCTCTCTCGAATGTCCTTCAGTATTCTTTGCAGGGTTGGATTGGTGGTCACGAACTCCCCCAGTTCCTCTTTGTCATGGAAATATCTTGTCTCTCCATTAATTTTGAGAGACTGTTTTGCAGGGTACATCAATCTGGGTTGGAGGTCATTTTCTTTCAGGGCTTGGAATATTTCGCTCCAAGCTCTTCTTGATTTGATAGTTTGCATCGAGAAGTCCGCTGTGATTTTGATGAGTTTTCCTTTATAGTAATCTGTTTCTTTTCTCTGACCACTTTTAATATTCTGTTGTTGTGATGGATTTCTGGGATCCTGACTATTATATATCTGGGTGTAGATCTGTTTTGGTTGTAGCTGGCTAAAGCTCTGTATGCCTCATATATCTGAACATCACTTCCTATGCTTGGGAAGTTTTCCTTAATTATCTCTGTGAATAGCCTTTCTATTTCATTTGTATTTGTCCCTGCTTCTTTGTTCACATTTTTTATTCTTAAGTTATAAATCCTCTTGTTGTCTTCTAGCCTTTGTATTGTTACTTCCTGGTTCCTTGTTATTTTTAAGAGATCCTTTCGCGATCATACATTGCAAATCTATCTTCAAGTTCTGAAAATCTGTCTTTAGTTTCTGTTAAGAAGTTTTGCCAGCTTTCAGTGGAGTTTTTAATTTCCTGATATCCTCTTTGGATGTGTTTCATGTATTCTAGATTTTGTTTATATTCTTCATCAAAGGCTTCTCTCCTTTCTCTGGGTTCCTCCATTCTTCCATTTGTGTCTTCTTGAGGAGTACCCAGCATTTATTTTATTAATCTTCTTATATCTTGCTTCACCTGAGTTATAATTTCAGATTTAAATTCGTTGGTGAGGTCACAGAAGTATTTTTTTTTTATTTCCAATGAGGCCGTGTCTGATATTGCACATTTGCTGCCCTCACTCTCCTCTGTATTTACCTCTCCTGGGCTTATTTTCCCTGGGTCGGTGGTTGGAGGCTTTTTGTTGTTTCTCTGTCTTGTGATGTTTCTGGTTTCTTTCAGACATGAATGGTGGAGGTCTCTGGACCTTTAAGTATTGCTTTCAGTCCCTCTGCAGCTTACTGGCTAGGGCAGTGCTGCCCTCTCCTGTTTGTAGTTGATCTGTGAGGTGCACGCAGGGTCTGTGATGTGGGCCAGCCCCTCCCCTCTCAACCAGTGAGTGTTTTCAGTAAGTTTGTGTGTGCCCTGTGGATGTTTGGGACAGCCTCATTCCTGTCTACTGGGTCCCGACCAGGGGCATGGCCCAACCCAAGCAGATCCCACCAATCCACTTTGGGCCAAGAGCCACCGACTGAAGCCACCTCAGCCATTGATTCAAGCCTGTCCTGCCCAAATCAAATATGTCATCTAGCCGGTCGTCTCGCTCTGGGGAATCCAGTTCCCAGCACTCACCAAAGTCTTTGCAGCTCCACTCACCGTCTCCACTCCCTGTTGCAGCGCCTCCTCCTGCCAAGGGTCTCAAGCTCACTGATCTCGGCGGGGATGCAACCTCAGCTCAATCATGAGTCGCCTGACTCTAAGACGCACCCGGCACAGCTACTAGAGTGTACCCAGCTCCAGCCCTCTGTCCATGCTTCTTTTTTATTTTATTTTTTTTTCTTTTTCCTCAGTTTCTTCCTGGGTCACAAGAATTCCTCTCTTTTCATCTGGTCTTCTCCATGGCGTCAGATTCTAGCATCTGAGTTGTTTTTCTCAGAGAGGGTCTCTATTGTGCTACCTATCAATCAGCCATCTTGGATCTCTCTCAATCAATGCTCTTAGTTTTAAAAAATGCACTCTAGACTATTTGAGGGATTCAAGTCTCGTTCCTGCTGTTGGCTTCAAATGGTTTAGGAGATGATCAGTGGTGACGATGTGTAGGTTCATAAGAGGAAAGAAGAGCAAATGTAAGGAAGTGTTAACGGACCAGGAATCTAAGTGAATTCTTTGTAGCACTCCTGCAGCTTTCCTACATATTTGAGAGGCTCATGAAGCACCTTTGGCCATGATGTGTAAGTTGGAGGACAAGGTGCCAACTCAGCCTCTGTTGTCATCACTGCTAATGTAATGTCAGCCTCAGCCCTGAAGATAACAGAGTAAAGTCCTCCCAAATGATTGCCTTCTCCCTCCATTTCTCCATCCCCAAAGCACTCATTAGTGATGTTAAAAAGCACATTTGAAAGAGCTGATCCCCAGCTGCCTCCTGCCCTAGGCAAGGTGTGGAAGTGGACTTCAAGCCAGAAGGCTGGGAGCATCAAGGCCAGGGAGGAAACAGGTGTGACCGCTGCCTCCCACCGCAGTGTAAATGAGAGTGAGGACCCTTGTCATCCTGTCAGTGGTCGGAGGCTAGGCACTCAAGTTCACTTGGCGCACAGGGGCAACACCTGTACTCCTTGGGCATCATGTTAGCTTCTGCTCTCATTAGACTCAGGACACTGCAAGTCAAACCTGCCTTCTGAAGGAGACCAGCTAAAGGGACCCTGTCTGTGTTGGGCAGTTAGGATGTGATTCACACCCCTAATCCCACAAATGTTTCTAGGTAAGGAAGAGTATTCCTGCTGAGAGCAGCTTGGATGAGTAGCCCTGGTCCTGGGCTGTGTCCACAGCTGACACATGAGCTACCAAAGGCATAAATGATTGCTCCATATTCCTAGGCAGTGCAGAGATTGGATTAGGGAGCAAGGAGCCAGATTATGGACATCTCCTATAGCTGTCCAGCAACCCCATTCACCTCGGGTTGCTCTTTATAATGATGTATTGGGGTTTGTGAGCTGTGAAGGCCTCAGGCACTGCTCAGGACAAGCAGGAAGTGAAGGAAGCAGTCCCAGCACCACTGCCAACCAGGGTTTGTGAATGGCTTCATTGGCAGGAAAGACTCCACTGTTAAGTAGATTTTGAAAATCATCAGCCCAATAGCCATCTGAGGTTTCCTAGTCTTAGGAGTTTCTTTCTTCAAAGTGTAGTAAATCAGCAACCACTCTTGAGGCCACTGCAGAAGAGGTCTTCGTCCTCTATGCTCAGATTGGGGCACACAGAGCAAGGGCACCCACATTTACACACACAGGTCCACACCCCTCCATGCATGCATGAACGCATATGTTCATGGGGATACCTGCATCACAGGCATGCTACACATGCATGCACGGACACACAGCCACACATGCCTCACATGAACACACACATATAGGTGGCAAAATACATATTTCACATATGTCACACAGCACACATGGGCACATATACATTTCATTTATACCACATACTGTATGTACACATAAATGAAACACATGCACGTACCACATGTACACATGTGGCACACACTTTGACCTGCTTTACCCCCAGAAAACAAGATCCCATTGCTACAACTGTACCCCAGAACTGCCTTGAGAAGCTCTCAGACCTGCAGCTGTCTGACATCACCCAGTTGTGGTGAACCTATGGTACATTGTTATTTGTTTTTCTTTTAAGAAAAGAGATGTTAATGTATGAGGTTTTTTTTTGTAAACTAGAACCTCAGTATTCAGGTTTAATTGAAATGTCGGCACTTTGTGTCATGTGTGTCATGTGTGTTTTGGATTGCAGTTTGAGTACTCATCTCTAAAAGGTTCATCATTACTGCGCTGAACCTAGTCATCTGTTGCTCAAAACCTAGCTGCTTAAAAGACTATTTATCATCACACACATTTTTTGAGAATAGCTTGGCTGGTGGTACTGGCCCAGGCTGTCTTGTGAGGTCTTTGTCCCGCTGATGGCCTGGGCTTGATGCTCCTGTTCATGGTGAGCTCTCACGTGACTGAAGGCAGGAGACCTCTCCAGCAGCTACTTGAGCATCTTCACAACAATGCAACTGGTTCCCCTAAAGCAAGTTATAAAAGAACAGATGATTGAGAAAGCATCCAAGCTCAGTCTAGGAGTGGCATAGCATCACTCTGCATGTGCCATATGTTGTTTGCACAGGCCACCCCTGGTGTAGTATGGGAAAGCCTAACCAACCACATGAGCGAGCGCCAGGAGGATAAGACCACTGAGTCATCCCAGAGGTCAGTCCACACCTACTGAATCATGCCCAGGAATTTATCTTTATAAAGCATTACAAGAAATTCCAATTAGCAGCAAGAGTTGCTAACCTCAAGTTCCAGTTGATCCTGCTCATGACTTGGCCATTCTTTGGGGCCTTTGCAATTAGGGTGGGTCCATCAAATAAAGCTGACAGGTCTCTTGATTCCCCCGAGCTTTCTGGGACAAAAAAAAAATCCAGCTTTTTTATCCCCCGAGCTTTCTGGGACAAAAAAAAAAAATCCAGATCTTCGGAGAGCATGATGGAGTGAAAGGATGATCTTTCTGAGTGTTCCTGTATTCATCATAGCCCCAAATAGCTAGGTATGGCTGGTCCAGTTGTCTGCCCTTGGTTCCTGATCATCAGCCCTGATTACTGGGACTTGGGATGGGAGAGATCTTCATTGCATGGGACTGTGTAATACACAACAGGGTATTTAGAGGTCCTGAATTCAGTCACTAAAGCCAGTCATTGTAGAAAACATCATGGTGACCACCAAAACACCCTCACTTCCATGTTAATCTTGAAGGCACTTTGCATCCAAGCGACAATGACTGAATGGGAAAGGTAGCCTCCTCCCCAAGTCTAGGGACCCCCAGTCTCCCATAGGAGCCTTGGATCTGTGCAGAAATGGGAAAGCTTCCTGGTGACTCTCCCAGACAGAAGTCTGGGGAAACCAGTGGCACCCCTCATCTTTTCTGGAGGGAAAAAGAGCAAAGAGGGCATTGCCTCTCTTTCCACTTGCTTTCCACATCTCCCAGAAGAGACCTAGGCCTCCACGTCCCTGTTCAAACTTCTCAGCACACAGGAACCTTTGCAACTGACCAGCCTGTGTCTGGGGTCACCCCGCCCTGCCTGCAGTGCAGCTGGGGCCCGGGCTCCCCATTCATCCTGTTCTTTTATTCCTATTTGCTTCCTCACAGCCAGTTCCCTCTGTCTGGAACCCAGTTTGCCCTTTTCTGTCTGATAAACTCCTTGTCCTAGCCAGGTCACCTCCCCTGTGATGCACTCTGATGTACCAGGAAGAATCCGATTAGTCATCTGCTGAGTTTCCCAAACCCCTGCTCCTGCCCCTGTGTGATGGTTCCTGTCACACTGCCACGTCTCATTTAATTTCCAGATCCATTTCCTACACTGTGAGCACCCTGAGGGCCAGGTGTCATCTTCGTAACCCCATCTCCAGGCCTTCTTGAATGAATATTGTTGAATAGCCTTCCTGAGGCACTATTGTGGCTGTCTGGAGGATCCAAGACAGTAGGGTTTGTGTCTGTTTTGACATTCAGCCCAGCGCCTTTCTCTTACTTCTCAGTGGAATTTTAACATCAACCTGTTTATGTTCCTTATGTGATTGCTGAAATAATTTTTCTCTTTCTTTCTCTTCCTCCTCCTCCTCTCCTTGCTCTTAATCTTTGTCTTCATTTTCATTGTCTTTTCCTCCTCCTCTGCCTCCCTTCCTCCTTCTCTTTTTAAAAAGATTCGTCCAGTATCACCCATGTTATGATGCTATAGCCCATAATAGTAAACAATTGCCACATCTCAGAGCTTCATGTATAGAATTTTATTTCTGCCTTTGTGAAATTCTACTGAAGGTCTGTTTTTCACAGCCTTTCCTTGGAGGCTTAAGGGTCCAACTGGATTCCACCTGTGGCCCCATCATTCAGTCATGGCTCCCAGAGGCCCTGTCAGAGCAAAGGAGCTAGAGAGAGAGAGAAAGGTTCTAGGTCTGAAATGCTTTGGCCTAAATGTGTCGCTTATACTCCTAGCCTATTGGACAGAGATGGTCACACAACCATACCCAACTGCAAAGGGCTGGCAGGATGCAGAGCTTCATTTTTCCTTTGCTTAACTGACCTTGTTTACTTAACTCACCTTCGTGGGAAAGCACTTTGCCCAAGCCTTTTATAGAAAGAATTGCATAAGATAGTCTGCCGGAGTCCAGCTGCGGCAGGGCTAGGGTTTCCCAAAGGTGGACAGGGAGTCGGCGAGTGAGAGACAGAAGACACTGCACACCAGT
>PVLA01000076.1:600000-873538 GCA_004027455.1 Hydrochoerus hydrochaeris | reverse complement strand
TAACGAACAAAAACATAACAATGCAAATTGGTAGGAGGGGTACCAAAAACACATAAGCAGACTTCAGACTACAATTTTACATTCACTAACTGCATCCAAATCCCTCATTTTTCAGGTGAGGAAACTGCAGTCCAGAGGGGTTTCTTGAACTGCCCAAGGACACACCATATTTAGTGATACAAGCTGGGACCAAAACTGAGGTCCCCCCTGACTCCTGGTCCAGAGTTCTTTCTACTGTACATGAGGAACATACAAATAAAAGGTTACCACAGTTAACTCACAAGACCTCCACAATGTGTTTGTCAAAATGACTTTTGTTGTGAAATATTTGCCTACGCCCAACCACAGTGGGTTCTGGAGTTCACACAGACTCTTGACACTGAACCATGTAACCTTGGGCAAGTCATAGCACCTCTCTGCCTAGTTCCCTCATCTTTAAAATGCAATCTAAAATACTCCTCTTATCGGTTACATGAAACAATGTACGTGAAGCATTTAGGACAGGGCCTGATACATATAAAGCACCCAGTTCATGTGAACGACAATAATGATAATGAATCTAAACAAAAGTACAGCTTCCTCCAAACACTCCACAAAAGATTATCATTAAGCACATCACATATTCTCAAAGATTACAGTAACAAACTAAAATATACAGGCCTCAATCACAAAATCAATATAACGTTTAAAATAACAAAGTATGTACTATAAATTATATTTGTATTTTTTTAAGATAAACTCATAATTTTTTCAATTTTCTGCCTTGTGAATTCAACAAATACAGCATCTTTCTAGTAACATACCACCTTCCAGATAACACGTTTCCATGTTCATTATCTTTAACTTTCAATATCTACACATTAACTACTAGGCATTACATGAGGCAGAACTGTAGTGCAAAACACCTGACAAACCATTCCAGAAACAGAGAGTATCAACAGGACCACATACAGCAATGATGGCCAATCGTTTTAGACCTTTCAATGATAAAAACAGCCTTCTGTGGCACATGTTCCATAGGTTCACCACCAGTGACTTGTAAAATGGGACAAGTTAGGGTAAATAACTGCAACACAATACCAACAGTGGACAGAACACAGCAAATGACCAAGAAAACCCTTAGCAGGACTAGGAGTTGTTTTGTGTAAAAAATACACTATACCACATCAGTAAAGCATCATTACTGTGACTCAATAGTTGTTAAAAAAAAAAAACTTGTTTTACTAAAGTTGCTATGTTACTTATCATGCTGTAACCCAAAACATGAAATTTTTTGCAGATTTCGCGCCAGTCTTTTCTGAAGGTAGTAGGTATACAAGGTAAAATAAAACAAATAAACTATAAAAGTTTGTAAAACAACTCTTTTAAATGTAATTCTTTTAAATGTAATTCTTGTCTCACCAACAATCTTGTTGAGATACTAATTCCATTTTTTGATCAGGAAATTGAAGCTCAGAGAAGTGAAATACTGAAATCAGAGAGTCCAGGATATAACTCGGGGCACACTGCCTGTCTCAAATCAGAGAGAATAAAGGCGGGGGGAGGACTTGATTTTTTGATAGGGTCTCACTGTGTAATTCAGGCTGGCCTCAAACTCATAGCAATTCTTCTGCCTCAGCCCCCCAAGTGCTGGGATTATAAGGAGTAGGTTTTGCATTTGACTTTAAATGCTCTTTCCACACTGCATCCTCAGAACACTTACACTCTCAAGCTCCAACAGTCAATAAACTTCTAGCAATAGTAACTAGCATTTATGAAGCTGCATCCATAGGTCACTTCATTGAATCTTTTATGAGCATACAAATAGATGCTATCACTATCTTCATTTAATAAGTGAGGGAGCTGATATGTCTCAGAATGATAAAATAATTTGCCCCAAATCACATAAGCTGCAGAGTAAAGGGTGAAACCAATTGTGCCTAACTCTTATTAAAATATTTCATTAGAGTATAATAATACAATGATGCATTTGGCTAAGTTATTTATTACTTAAGTGAACTTAAGTATAACCAATTAAGTATAACCATTCTCTAGCATTCTAATACACCGCAAGTAGAATTGAAACTGACTTCCCTATTCAACCTCACTATAAAACAAACAGGTACTATCTGAACACCGCACAAATTTATCTGATAGGGCCTTAGTTGCAGCCCCCAACACCAAAAGATCTTTTTTTTTTTCCATCCAAGAACCAAAAAGCAAACAACCCAAGATTTCTTTCCAAAGTAAAATCTTAAAATTAGTGGCTTCAGAGGATAAATTACTAATTAGTCCTGTCAATCTGGAATGTAGCAGGCATTGAACCTAGAGCCTTCCTACTGAGCTACATTCCAGCCCCACCCGCTTTTTGAAACAAGGTCTCCCTGAATTGCCAGGTTGTGCTAGAACCAGCAGTCCTCTCTCCTCAGGTTTTCATACTGCTGGGATTACAGATGTTTGCCACTGCACCCAGGCCACTTGCTAGTCTCATTCCAGGTATCTATTATTTAAGAACAAAAGCAATTAACTGTCACTGTTTGAAAGCAACTATATTTCTGAGAATGCAATACGGTTAACCCTCTAAAACTCTGTATTATGAATTTCAGCAAGCTTAAAAGTATATGACTATGTGGTCTCAACTAGGATAATTTTGATACTGACAGGGGCTATCACAACACTCAAAGGTTACTGCTACAACTCATCAAATAGCCTATTATACAAAAGGTTTAAAACAAAAGCACGATCTTTCAAACAAAAAAGTTTCAAAACCAAAGTGGAGGTTAGTTTTTAGTGAAAAAAATGTGGAAATCCATGATCACAATACAGTATAGTGACTGAAAAAAAAGTCAGTGTTGTGATGGTTGCCCCGCTAAATGTGACATTCGCTGCACAGCCCAGGAGTCAGAATGCCTTGCTTTAATTTACCAAGCTGTAAATAAATACTAACAGACATATATTTTGAAGTATAGTATTTGAATGAAAGGCCTTATTTCAATTACAGTTTTTTTTAAGGGAACAAGTTCCAAGAGTTGGCCCCAAATTTAAAACTCAACCAAATCAAAAGGTGAAAGGGTTCTCAAAATGCAGGCTTATGCTATGCCATGCAGTAACCACTAGCCAAATGTGGCCATTTAAATTGGAATTAATGAAATCAGAAATTCAGTTCCTCAATGGCACTTGCCACATTTCAAGAGCCACTTGTGCCTGGTGACTTCCATCCCGGGACACAGAGTGCACAACATTTCCACCATAAAAGCACGGTTGTAGACCTACATACACTTTGCCTGGTTGTCCCAAGACAAGAAACTTTTGACACCAGGATAAACAGCACTGTTTTTGCAAAAGGTAATCAAAAGGTGTTCCACAGTCAAATTCAGCTTCGTTGGAACATTCACCCGAAATTCTACCGGTCTATTTTTCAAATAAGTCTCTGCAGAGATCTCCTCCCAGATAACGTTGTGTTTTTTTTCTGAATGACATAATTAAAGGTTTAACATTCCACTATCCCCCTAATTTCACTCTCACACTGTCAGGCCCAGAGGCCTAATTTTTAATTGAGACAAACAAATTAAAAAAAAAAGTCTCACATTCATTCTAAACTCCTAAAACATCGAGATCAAAAATAATTACAAGCTGGGGGTGGGACTGCATGCCTACAGTCAAAGCACTCAGGGAGGCTGAGGCAAAAAGATCACGAGTGCCCGCCCCCAAGGGGCAACTTAGCCAGGAACTGTCTCAAAATTTAAAAATAAAACAAAAGGCTGGGAATGTCATTCAGTGCGAAGGCCCTGGGTTCAATCCCTAGTACCGCAAAAAAAAAAAAAAAAAAAGTCAAGCAGGGGGCGTGGCGAATGTGAACCATGTGGCAGGAGCCATAGTCCAGAACCTGTATTCTGGGCCCATTTTACAGACCCAAACAGTGGGCAAAGTGCTTAAAGAGGCTCCGCGAGGGTCACGGTGAAGTAGCCTTCTCCCCAGCGGGTGCCTCTCTGTCGCGAACGCCCCTAAAACTCCTCCCGCGCGTGGCCCAGACCCGCCGCGCGGCCCGCCGCTCCCGCCCCCGCACCCCGACAACCTCTGCCTAAGGACACTGTAGGCACGGCTCGCGTCCCGCGTGGACGAGGAAGGGGCGGAGAAGGCGCGGCTTCCGCTGCTAGGGCCCGGAACGCGATTGGAAGGGGCGGGCGGGGCAGGGACGGAAGAAGGGAAAGCTGACTGGGCGGTGCAGCAGAAGAGGCACAAGATGGCGCGAGCGCGCCCATAAGTGAGCGAGACCGCGTTCCCGGATTTGGCGGCACGGGCGCATGCGCACTGGACACGGCCGCAGTCCCTACTTCCCGACAGCGCTACTTCCGCCACTGTCGTGGAGGCGGGACACCAGAGGAGGTGTGGACTCCCTCGACTGTGAAGAGTAGGTGTTCTGGGAATGGCCCGTAGGTTAAGTCTGGATTCCCGCCTTGCAACTAGCGGTCTGGCCGTTCTCAGCAGCCAATGGCCCACGTTGCAAGTTTCTTTTTAACTCCAGGGCTCAGATTGGCAGTCGCAAACTTCTGCAGGAATTGGGCGATCTGGAATCTTACCCTGATTGTGCCTTTTTTTGTGTGTGCCATCGCTCCCCCACCTCACTCCTTCCCAACTGAGCACCTCCCCAGCCCTTTTTTCACTTTTACTGTTTGTTTGTTTTTGTTTTTGTTTTCTTTTTGAGATGGGCCAGCTGTTTTGTCCAGACTGGACTCGAACTTGTGAAGCACAGAAAAACCCCACATCCCCCATTCTGGCACACCACTCCCCACCCTGCCTCGCATAAAATCCTTGAGTAGTAGTGAGATAAGATCTGCAATTAACCCTCCCCCCCGACTTGTTTTACTAAGTGCAGGCATTTAAAAACTTATGTTTTTGTTATTGAAAACTTTTTTGACGTCTTTATGACAAACCATGTTTATTTTTCCTGAGTGTTTTTGGCATATTCCTCGTTTTTTTACGTCTTGCACGGCCATTGTTGAAGTGTACATCCTATCCTCTCACAGTCGATGGTTGTGGACGCAGTTCGTTAAATAATAGTCAACAGTTAGGATTTCAGATGCCTTTATCCTAAATCATTTGAAGTTTTATTTATATTTTTAACATTCTTTTTAGCTGCTTAGGAAAGAAAAATGATTATCCATGCCTCACATCCAGTCCTACCACGTCAAATATAAAATATTTAGTAGGAATTCAACTTTTAATTTTAACCTGGTCTTTTCAAGCATTACTACTTCCATCATTTTCTTTTCTTTTTTCTTTTTTTTGGCTTCCATCATTTTCTTGCCTATCAATATATGCTATCTGCAGTTATCTCTCCTATCTGCTTATGCTTTTTAAAATAGCTTATTTGATTATTTCCTCTGGATTGTAGTTGTTAATTTTGTATTTAGTTCTCTAAGAGTCCTAACACTTCGATATTTGCCAAGTACTTAAATTTCAAAAAAATAAATAAATAAAAGTGTTTTCAGGATGCGAAACCTCAGCATAATGTATAAATCCTGACCCAATCTATGTTAGGCAAGGTGTACGATATAAGGGAAAATAAAAGAAATTGTCATAACTTCTTAAAAAGGAAGATTGCTCTATTACTATAGTTGGAAATCTTTTTGGGGTGCATTGCCAAGAAAACAGTTAACGAGAAAAGTTACCACATCTAAAGAAATACAATTCCAAGCTGATTTTTTAAATTAAAATGATGTTCAATTAGTGTTACCGATATAGTAGTTTTTGCATAGGTGTTTTACTTACACAGATAGACACAAAACTTGATTTACCAGAAGAGAACCTATGTGTTCTCCTAACTTCTGTGTAATCAGGAGTTAATGAAAGTGACACATGGAGAAAAGAAACTGGGTAATGGCACTGAAACAAGGAGCTTAAAAATGATTCTTAGAAAATTGTAGATACTGTTAATGGTAGAAATCTTAGATTTAAAATCACACATTTTATACAAAATATATTTTTCCAGTTGATTAATGCCAACTACCTAACTACCATCAACAATACCTAACTACCTAACTACTATCAACAATACCAGAGTACCTGAATTATAACAAAGCTAAACAGCAAAGATGTTGCTGAAGTTAGGACTTTGATGACTACTACCTCTCAGAAAAATAATTTTCAAAATAAGGGGGGATAACATAAGGAGACCAAACAAACCATAAAAAATGTCTCCATCTCTTGGACACAATCACTAAAGGAAAGTGAAGCAATGTTAGTCACTGTAGATGTCATATACATTCCTCTGGTACGATAACCATCATACAGACTCAGTAATTTCACAATTAAGGTGCACATAGCTAAGTAAAAATGCCAATGAGCTTCTTTTAAAATTTAAAAATTTTAAAATTAGATTAGGTTATAAAAGATGTTCCCATTCTCAAAAGAATAGGAGAAGCCATGGCTAATATGAAACCATCTATGCCATAAAGGGCTTCTTCATGTGCAGATTTCATGGGGATGTTTCACTTCAAGTGACCTGCAATTTGTTACCATTTTATGACCCACAACTCTTGTTTGTTAGGATGTTTATTTTCTGATTTATCAATTATTTTATCCTTTACTGCATTTACCTTAGATTTCTAAAGCTAAAATTGTCATCATGGAATGAACTGAGCAGAATTGCATATCATTTAGAGACACAGATAGAATGTGTTGCCATATGCAATTTTCTGACATTGGGAACTACTTTTTATTGCAATCTCAAGAGTACCTCATTTTAATTTTAGATTTTAATTTTTAATTTTAAGTTGTCCTGACCAAAAATAGTATTCAGCTCTGTAGTACCTGGGCAAATCAATAGAATTCAGTTTTTATGGATGGGATGACTGAACCAAAAGAACTAAAACCTTGCAGGTCAGAAATTCAATGCTTTAAAATGGCCAAAGATAGATTCTTATGTTGTATAGAATAATTTTAGCATTTATGCTATTTAAAAAATTACATGAATATGCAGAGCTCTTGATTTAGACCATGTTGGGTATTCAACTGATGTTACACATTTCAAAAGAAAAAAACATTGAAAAATCAAATCTAATATACTAGAGAGGTTAGGAGACCTCAGAATTATTTATGTATAGTCAAATTGGCTTCCTGTGTCTTCCAGTTGCATTCATGTATTTCAAGGCAAGAAGAGCTACACAATAATGAGGAAAAATATTAAGAACTGCAGTTCAGCACTAGGTAGCTTACAGAATTGTAATCATAGTGCTTGCTTCAGCAACACATATACTGGAGTTGTAATCACGTTCATCCTCAGGAACTTCTGGTTACAGGTTTAACACTCAAGGATCTTTTGAAATTAGTGCTTGGATGCTGAGAAAACAATCATATTTTTAAATGTGAGAAAGGGAAGAGAATCACAGAATAAATATCGAGGTTTCAAAAAATTTAGGAATTTAGTTTCTCTCATCCCCATGGAACCCAATATCTAATACTCTTCAACCGGAAACAAATATTTGTTGTGGATCTACTATGCACCTGACATATTTTAGGAGCTACAAATATAGCAGCATACAAAACAGACAGAAATTTAGCCTATCTCTGAACTCACATTGCCATGGGAAGAGTTTAACAGTAAACAAAATAAATAGCTACATTATACATAATGTTAAGTGGCCAGGAGAGCTGGGGGGTTGTAAATCAGAAGGGATATGGAATGAAACAATGCAAAGAACAATTGAGTTGTAATTTTTAAATCAAGCAGTTGGCTATAGGAAGGACTTACGCTTTAGAATGCCAACTCTGCCAAGGAGTTTGAAATAGTTCATAGTGTGTCAGGTCTTTTTGCAGTACTACAGCCAAAACAGGATGGTAGCTTGCACTAGGGCCTTTTAGAAGCAATCTTAAGACATGGTTGGATATTTTGAAAGCCACTATGATTGGCAGATTGGCTTTAAGCTTCTAGAGAAAGACAACCAAGTGTTCTAAAACTCTGAAAAAGTGAATTTGCCTGTATTAACTGTGATAAGAAGACTGGGGTTGGAGTATGAAGGGTCCATGCAAGTCTATAATTCAGTTTGGGAAATAAATATCATTAACTGCAGTTTTTGTATCAAATGAGGAATTTTTGCCATTATAGATAAGTTCTTATGGACATGGATGAAATTTTGGATTTGTAACATCTCTGTATAATAGTATTTCATTTAGAACTAAAATGTCAAAAATATTTTAGTTTTGCTTTAAGAAAAGTGAAAACCTTTTTAAAATAAAGAAAATAATTCTTTAAAAAAATTTTGTACATTAATGCCTGAAAATTCAGTTGGGGCAAATATACAAAAACATTCCGTTTCTAAAAGCAATTCACCGACATACTTAAATGTGAAAGTGGGTGTATTTTGGTAAATTATTTAAATAACTGACTTCCTTTTCTATTACACATGAAAACAAGGCCAAAAATTAATTGGTGCCGTGTGCAATAAACCACAATGTGGCTAATAAAACCTGCTAGCCCGCTTCTCACTCTGAAGCTGAGTGCAACAAACTTATTTTGACTCATGTTCCAATCAGTTGTTAAAGAGTGATCAGAGATTTTACCATTTCATAGATGCAGCAGAGGCTGTGTTTTTCTCTTTCCAGAATACAGCACATTTAAAACAACTCCATTAACTCAGATGTAATGCAAAAAATACAGGATTTTATGTTACTTGTTAGCCACAACACTCTGGTTATTCAAGTTATTTAACCTTTTTCTTTAAAATAGTATATGTTTACAATATATAGTAAGCACATTCATCATGGGGAAAATACATATCACATTTTGATCGTTTTTACTTCCCATCTGCCTTTTCTCCATTTCCCCCATCTCCAGGACAAGTCCCATTCTTTCAAAGAATCAACTCTTTGATTCAATGATACACAGTGTTCTTTCTTGTCTCCACTGAACAATTTCTGCCCTGCTCTTGATCATTTCTTTCTTTCTGCTAGTTTCAGATTTAGATTGTTCTTGTCTATCTAGGACCTTGAGATGCATCATTAGGTGATTTATTTAGGAATCACTCTATTTTAGTTATGTGTGCATTTCTAACTGTAAATTTCACTCTTAAAAATGCTTTCATTGTATCCCATAGCTTTGATTTGTGTGTATTTCCCTTGTCATTTGATTCTAGGAAAACTTTAATTTTTTTCCCTGATTCTGTGATCCATTAATTATTCAATAATGTATTATTTAATCTCTGTGTTTGTGTAGTTCTGTGACTTCTTTTGCTGTTGATTTCTAGCTTCATTCTCTTGTGAGCCAACAGCATACAAGGGATTTTTTGAGTTTTGCTGTGTTCATCTAAGCTTAAGACTTGGTCTATTTTAGAAAAACTTCCATGCATTGTTGAGAAAAACATGAATTCTTTTGTTGGGTAAAACACTCATTTGTTTAATGGTGTAGTTTGACTCTGATGTTTTTTTATTGATTTGAGGTGTGTGTGTGTGTGTGTGTGTGTGTGACTGACCTGTATAGCTGTAGAAGTGGGGTATTAAATCTCCCATTGTGATTGTTTTGATGTATATCTGTCCTTTAAAGTGATTTTTGTTTTATGAAGTTGGGCATCCTGATATTCACTGCATAGATGTTTACAACTGTACTCCTTCCTGTTGAATTGCTCCCTTTGCCAGTATGTAGTGGCCGTTTTTGTCTCTTATGATTAGTTTTGACTTGCAGTCTGCTATATAGGACAATAAGATTGCTTGTTATTCCTGAAAATAAAAACACTACTTGTGGAATTCAGTTTAATGGAGTATTGTTTTCCATCTTTTCACTTTTAGTCTATGAGCTTCCTTTTGGATAAGATGTTTCTCCTGTAGCTAAGTATATGATTGCATTTATTTTCTATCCAGTCTGCCAGTCTGTGTCTTTTGACTGAAATTGAGACCGCAGACATTGTGTTATTTATCATAAGATATATGTTGAATTCTGTGTTATTTTTCTAGTGCTGATTCCTTTTGTATTTTCCTTTTGTTTAACTACTCTGTTAGATGTATACTTTCCTTTGGCTTTTTGGTACTAATGTCCTCCCTGTCTTTGTCTAGGATCCCCTAAATACTTTTTTGCAATGCTGGTTTAGGTATTTCTTTATGATTTGTCATATAATTTTGCAAGATATAAAACTCTATGTTGACAGTTATTTTTCTTTTAGGGCTCAAAAAGCCCTTCAAGCTCTCCTGACCATTAAAGTTTGTGCTGAGAAATCTACAGTTATTATAATGGGCTTGCTTCTTAGGTTACTTGCTATTTTTCTCCAACAGCTTTTAGCATTCTCTCTTTTGGTTAAACTTCTGAAATCTTATTATGATGTGGCATAGAGAGATTCTTTTTTGGTCATGGATATTTGGAGTTCTGTATACTTCTGTACTGTAATATTAAATTATTTACTAGATTTGGCAATTTTTCTGCCATTATTTCAGTGAATACTTTTTTATACTTTTTGAGTCACTAATTTTTCATTTAGTTCTATAATTCTGATAGTTTTTTTAATCTAGCAACTGTTGAATTCAGCTTGCATGATGTCATGTCATTTTTAGAGCATCACTGAGTTTATGGCATGCTACATCCAGCTTGTCTTGTATTTCTTACACTATGTCCTCACATTGGTCAAGTCTGCTATGCGAGTTTTTCATTGAATTTTTCATATGATGTATTTCTGCTTACTTTCTTCTTATACTTTCTAATTCTTTATTGGTTGGTCACTCATGTCTTGTTTTGTTCAACTCAATTAGTTTATCGTTTGTTTCTTCTTTAAGCCTGTGGAACATTTTATTAGTAACATCTTTTATCTGTTCAATTAAATCCTCTTTGCACTTTATTAAACTTCTTATTCATTTGGTTGTATGTTTCTTTTTATCTCTTCAAATGTTTTTATCATTTGGTTTTTGAATCATTTGCTTATAACTCTTTCTACTCAGTATCCATGAAAGCTGCTTTAGGGGAGTTAGGTGTTTGGGGAGGGGCGTTTTGTTACCTTGATTTTTCCTGTTTCTATTGTTTTTATGCTGTGGGTTGAGGATCGATTAGGACAGAGAAACTGTCACCACTGCAGGGATCTCTTTAGTTAGATTCTGTCTCTGTGTGATGTGTCCTTGAGTATGGTTGTTTTAGGTACAATAATGTTTTTATGCATTAGGTACAATAGCTATTGTTAGGGATTGGGGATGTAGAGATGAGTAAAGTCCCTGTCCCTCCTCTTCAGTGTATTCAGCATTATATTTGAGAGTATTTTTAGTGTTCAACCTTCTTCTGGGGCATTGATTCCTAGCACCACTCAGGAGAAAATAAACTGCAGTAATGTTGATGACCCAAAGACAAACCAGAGTACGACATACAATAAAAACTAATCAAAAGCACAACTGTGCCACCATTAGCAATAGAAATCAGCAATAATAATAGTAAAAGACAAACTAGTTATTGGCATATCATAGAAACCAAAGTTATTCAATTTCAAAAATTGTCCTATACTGTAAAACAGAGATTAGAAAAGCTGCATGGTAGGGTTATTTCAGGATTTAAATGAAAAATTCTTGACTAATTGAAAATGCTCAGTAATTTATAGTTATTACTGTTTTCCAGTTTTTACATTAGTAATTGAGGGGATTTAGCTCGGTGGCTTAAGTGCCTGCCTAGCAAGCACAAGGTCATGAGTTCAACCCCTGGTACCAAAAAAAAAAAAAAAAACCACCTTACTACATTAGTAATTGAGTGATTTTATAGTGTTTCTCTTATTAATGCATGTCTTATCTCAAGTATCAGGGTTGATTTTTTTTTTCTTATTCAATAAATTTATGTTGATGTGACAGTTATTTTTTGTGTTGGGATTAGGGAAATGAGGTTCACTATTACCCAGACTGTCCCCTAATTCATGATCTTCTCACCTCAGCTTCCTACCTGGCTGGCATTATAGAAGTACAATTAGCATCAGTGTGACAATTATTATTTTAACAAACATTTACTGAGGATCATTAGGTACAAGAATCATTTTTAGGGACTGGGGATGTAGAGATGAATAACAATCTCTGTCCCTCAAAGGACTTCTCACTGATGAGTTTAGGAGAGACAAAGGCATATAAACAAGAGCAAAAGCACTATGACGATACTTAATGCAGATGTAATCTGGACTCTGCCTGACTTTTAAACCATAGGATAAAGTTGTCTTGAACCTCCAGTCCAGCACCAGTGCTCACCTCCAGATTTTATCATGTTTCTGGGGAGTTAATGTATCATAGTCTCTTTTCTTTTGATTCTGAACTTCCTCTAACTGCTGAATTATTAGTGAGGTTCATCTCCTTATTCCACAAACATCCACCCAAATGTGGAACTCAGTTCTGTTCCTAGATTTCACCCAAAAGTGTTTTTACAAAGTTTTGGGTGGGCATAACACCCAGACTGAAGTTTTAATATAATGTAAGAGGGTGTGTCTCCTAGAAACATAATTTCAATTCCCACTCTGAAATACCCTCTTGCCACTCTGTGCACTATCATTTTTGTCCACAATTACCCTTTCTTCTTTCTTCTCATTCCTTTTCTGCTCTTCCCTACCCACAAATGCCTATTTATTTCAAATACTGAGTATTTTAGTCTTCTCTCTGACCCTGTCTCTGTGTGTCTCTCTGACTGTCTCTCTCTGACTCTGTATCTCTCTTTATTATATTCCAGAGGCTTCAGTCTTTGAAGACTTACTAGCAATCTAGCATCTTACTAGTATATTTTCTTAAGCAATCAGGAAATCATTTCCTTCAAAATACTGGACATGGTGGTGTGCACTTGTAATCTTGTAATCCCAGTTACTGGGGAGCCTGCAGCAGGAGGATCACAAGTTCTATGTTAGCCAGGAAAACTTAGACCTAAAGTAACAAAAAACTTATCAGGAAGGCATATATACATAATTTCACCTCACTGTGTGTAGACTGCAGCAGAGACACAATTGGAAAGTAAGCATTGAGGGGCACTAAGTGTTAACAAGAGCAGAAAATGATGTCCAGGAAGACAACTTCTCTGGGTCTCAGTTGTTGCATCTGTAAATAGAGGATAAAGATCTAAATTTTAAGTCTTATTGTGAGGATCATGTGGGAAATGTGTGTAAAGAATGTCACACCTGATGACCACTACATTGTTATTTTCATTGTTACTATCGTCACCATAGATAAAATGACTCAACTGGGTCTTGAAAAGTGAGTTGTGATTGAAGAAAATCAGGAAAGATTATTTCAGCAGAGAGTGCAGCATTAGCAAAGCCATAGTGTTTCACAGGGAATTAAAAGTTTTTTGTCCATGATGATGCAATCACAGAGTATAAGAATGGAAGCTTGAAACCTGGCAGAGACTTGATCAAAGAGAGTATTGTGTACCATGTTGAGGAACTCAGGGATTTTTTTTTTTTTTTTTGTACTGGGAATCAAACTCAGGACCTTGTTCTTGCCAGGCAGGCACTTGTACCACTGAGCTATATTCCTGGCATGGATGGATTTTTAAAAATTTAATGACATTTCTGGGCATGGTGGTGCATTCCTGTAATCCCAGCACTCCAGAGGCTGAGGCGGGACTATCACTGTGAGTTTGAGGCCAGCCTGGGCTACAAAGTGAGTTCAAGGCCAGTCTGAACTGCGTAGAAAAACCCTGTCTCAAAAAGGCAAAATGAGAAAAAAATGACTTAAAATTTAATACCTGCAAGAAAGTCAGCAGTGTATAAGAAAGATTAGAAGGGAGAGAGAATGGAAGAAGGCAGTATTTAGAGCAAGAGATGCTAGGGAGAGAATAAATGACAAGAGAAATACAAGGCGAGTGGAGTTTTATAGGACTTAGTTATTGGTGAGATATGAGAAGCTAACCAAAGAGGGACTTCAAGGATGACTCCAAGCGTTTTTTTTTGTTTTTGTTTTTGTTTTTTAAATCTCACAGAGTGGTAATGGTACCATTTATCAAGATAGGGAATGCTAAAAAGGGCTATCTTAGACCTTTTGTTTTTAAGGTGATTATAGAAAATCCCATGAGGCTACAACCACCAGTCCACTGGAATATTCACAGTTGTGGGAATACAAGATGGAATAAGATCTGGAGGTCATAAGAGTTGTTGGCTATTTAGATTTAGGAACCAACAGCACACACAGCATACATAATTCTACACTGATCACTTAAATGTGAGTTTTAGCCTTGTTCCTAGGCTTAGCCTAGAACCCTTCTCACAAAGATCTGTAACTGAAGCCAAGGAAGCCCATAAAATGCCCAAGAGAGTTCATATAATAAGAGATTAGTCAAAATTTGTATCTGAAGCCCTCAGATTCAACAGCCAGGCGTGGGTGAAGAGTCTACAAAGAACACTAAGAAGGTAGAGATGTCACAGAACCTGGGAGAGTAGAGTTTTAAGGAGACATGTTAATGATAGTGACAATAATATTAACTGGACTGAACCAGTTCAACCTGACCTTCGGCAAAACAGCTTCAGTTAGAAGGGTAGAATTAGCAGCAGGATTGTAGTCATTTGATAAGGGAAGAGTACATAAGGAAGTAGAGAAAGCAACTTATTCGTTCCAAGAATTGTCCTTCATGTGAAGGAGAAAGAGTATGGCTAGAGCAATATTCAAGACCAAAGAACATGTTTTCAAGATCAAGATCCTTGAGCTTGGTTACAGACTTTACAGAAGAAGATGGTAAAGAGCAAAGTTTTGAACACTGGGGAGAGAAGAAAGCCCAGTAACAAAATGTCAGGAGCTCGACAAGGCAGAAAGTGAGATGAACCCTAAAACGGAAGAAAGTTACTAGTCGGTGAAGCAGTTCATTCTTGATCACTTCAGTTTTTCCTACTGTAGGAGAGCAAGAATTTTGCTGGAAAAGTAGGGGAGGACAGGATAAATCTTGGATGAACTGATAAAGATTTGTTGGATCACTGCAGGGAAGTGGAAGAGAGAGAACCAGAGGCTTGTTAAATTGAAATTAGCCCAGGTAGACACTAGTTGTTCTCAAACTGTATTGGCTTCTTGTTAGATATGAACATTTGGTCACCACCTCATACCTACAGAATTGGGACCTCTGAGGGCGGAGTGCACTGGTGTCTTAGAAACTCTTGACCTGGAGATTCTCCAGAATGTGTGGCTTCCCTAACCCACACACAGTGATAAAGCACAAACCGGGCTATTTAACTATATACCAACCCTTGTACTAGTAATATTTCCCACTGAAAATATGTTTACTCAGAACAGTATCCTTAAAGATTTTTAAAATTATTGTAGTTTCTCACTGGAAATAGATATCATACAAGATTTTTAAAAATGTAAACAAAGTGATTCTTTCATTCCAAGTTTTACACAGCAAATACTATTTAAAAATCCTTCCTTTCTACTCATTTTTTACATTCATAATAGAGAAATAATGAAATTGCTGTTCATTGCATCAAAAATCTTCTGTGGCTCATCCTGTAAAAACAGCTCTCAAATTATGTTCCAGCACTGGTACTGTCTCATTTTAACTAAATAATGATGATCAGTTCTCAATTCATAGGGGAATGTTTATAAACTAAATTTTCTCAATTTCAAATTATTCTCTCATGAATGTTTCTTAAACTTTTGGCCCTTGCTACTGCTTATCTTGCAGCAAGTACTAACAGATGACAAAATAAGTGAACAACTGGTAAACAAATATTAATGAAACTTGAAGTCAGTCACACTCAGTGCCAGTTTCTCTGTAATTGGACACATGTTCATGACTGTCATTTTTGTATTACATATCAATAATAAAGTCATTTTCTACTATTATTGTTCCCAAAATGTTGCTATTGGTCAATTATTTGGAATCTAATTTGGAACTCCTTTCACAGTTTGAGGAATGTTCTTTCACATATACTAAACAATGAAAAAACCAATAGAATAGACTCATGATTAAAAAGTTCTTAAAAATTTCTTTTACATTCAAATCTTGGGATGCTTTTCTTGAAGAAATATGACATATGTAAAAATCCATGTGTATAAACTGCATGTGCTCACACAGATAACCAAGATATTTCTAAATTACTTACAGATAAGGCTAGCCTCTGAAAGATAACTTATACAGCAAGTAAATAATGAGTCACAATGGGAATATAGATCCAAGCCAGCAAGTCTTAATTATAGCGTGATTAAAATATTATGTCAATAAGAAGGGAGATCAGTCGTGGAACATAGAAAAGGAAGAACCATAACATATTGGCATAGAGCATACCAACATAGTGGAGGTCAGTGGGAAAAAATAGTGGTTCAGGCAATCAGAGTCCTGCAATCATTTTAAATTTCAAATTAATATATGTAACTAATTTTCCTTACCCTGATTCTTTTGGGACCACTAATCTCCAGATTTTGGGCCTTTCATGAAGAATATGATGGTTTCCAAGAATAATAATTTCCTTCCAACTAACACGATGATCAAGTCAATAGGAAGATTCATACTACCCCACAGTTGTGTTTTCTCATTGCTGAATCTAATTCAGCGTGGTGGTTTCTATAAGTTGGGTCTCCTATAAGTTAAGAGTTAGCTCTGCAACAGATACTTTGCAGGGGGTGGAAAAAAACTTCAAATCTGAACATCACTCCAAGAGGGTCAAGCAGTCCTCCTTAATACAGTAGCCCAACTTGGAAACCTGCTGAATTAGGTAGCTTTCCATCACTATAACAAAATACTTAAGATAGTTAATATATTTTTAAAAAGACTTATTTGGGCTGAGTTTTGGAGGTTTCAGTCCAAGATTATGTACACCTATTGTTTTGGGCTTCTGGTGGCCAAGTTAGATGCCATGGCCAAGGAATATGTGGCATTATAGCCAGAAAGAAAAGAGAGGAGGAAAAACGGCCTACGGCCCCATAGTCACATCAAGGGAACTCACTAAATGACCTAAGGACTTGCCATCAGGTTCCATCTCTTCAAAGTCCATCTTGCTTCCCAATAGCACCACCAAGGAACAGGCATTTGACACATGCACCTTTGGGGTACACTGATCCAAACCACAGCACAGGAAACATAAATTATCATGTACTTATTCACTTCATGACATAACTCTTTGCTTTGTAAAATATCTAACAGATGATTTAAAGGCTAGAAACTGAGAACTGACTTCTACATTCAAAAATTCTTTAATGTTGACATAACTGGTATTTTGTGATATGATGGGGTTGTGAACATCAGTGTGTTGAACAGATCCATAGCAGTTAAAGGAAGGAAACAAAATGGAAATAGTCATCAGGTAAATGGAAAGAGGGTTCATTGATTGTGGGCTTTTTTCCCATAGAAAAGGAAACTAGATAAGAAGCAAAGAAAGAACCAATGCAAGTAACAGTATGAAAGTTATAGAGGAGACGATAAGGGGATTACTGGGAATTCATGCTTCCTGAGAAGACTGAGTTTGTGGGGCAAGGAAATGCAACTCTTTTGGAGAAAATTTTGAAATTACTTTGCCATGTAATTTAGGTTCTTTTCTTTCTTCCCTCCACTTCTCCATTTCTGTATTTCTGCCTTTCAGTCTCTCTGTCTCCCCTCTCCTCCCCCTTCCTGCCTGCTTTCCCTCCCTTCTACCTTCTTATCAATATTTGTTATTGTCCGTTTGATTTTAGCTGCTTTGGTGGATGTGAAATGATATCACACAATGGTTTAATTTGCATTTTCCAGGCTGGGGATTTAGCTCAGCGACATAAGCGCCTGCCTTGCAAGTGCGCAGTCATGAGTTCGATCCCCGATACCGAAAGGTAATTTGCATTTTCCTAATGACTAATGATGACAGACTTGTGATACGGAGTGCTATTTTTTGTACCTTCTTTGATAAAATGTCTACTCAAATCTTTTGCTACAAACACAATAGTTTAAGTAACTAATATTAATGAATTATTAATAAATTAGTTTCAATCTTTTATGAGACAGTGTCTCAAATGTTGCCCAGACTGGCCCTAAACTCCTGCCTTGGCTTCCTGAGTAGCTGGACTACAGATGCTTGTCACTATGCCTTGAAAATTTTGAAATGTTATGCAAGAAATGCACATACACATGTAAAATACAAGTGTTGCAAACTAAGTGTAGTACACATGCCTGTAATCCCAGCACCCTGGAAGACTGTTATGGTTTGTGTTTGGATATCCCCTAAAGCCTCGTGCGGTCATGGAGGCAACTGAATGTAGCATTTGTGATTGGTTTGTCGTCTAGTTCTGGGATTGGTGGTGTGAATGGGCAGCTGGCATACAATATAAGGGAGGGATGGAGGCATGTTTTTCCCCTTTTCCCTTTTCCCATTTTCCTCTTGTTGCTTGTGGCTGCCATGAACGATTGCCCCTTAGTCACGCCACCCTGCCTTGGAGCCAGATGAGTATGGACTGAGACCTCCACAAACTGTAAGCTAAATAAACCTTGCCTTCTTTCATTTTGGGCATCAAGTATTCTGTCTCAGCAACAAGAGGAAAGTAACCAAGACAGACTGAGGCAGAAGGATCACAAATTTGAGCCAACCCTGGGCAACTTAGCCAATTAGTGAGGTGCTATAAAAATAAAAGTTAAAAAATAGAAGGAAGTATAGCTTAGTGTTTAGGCCTTGGGTTCAATCCCCAGTAAAGTAAATAAACAAATAAACATAAATGTTGTGCAATTGTCTTTGAACTCACAACACTGGGTAAAAATAACATAAGAGAATATCAATATTGACCTGCTGAGGTCTTCAAAGGCAGAAATCCTAGCTCATTAAGCTTCCCACCACCTGACATCAAACCTAACATTCATTTTGAATATCCAGTTGATGTTTATTAATTGTCTTACACTCAGGGTTGGTAGTTTTCTCCTTTGAACTTTGCTAATGGTTCCATCAAGCTCCTTCTCTGAGTCTGGGACACATGGCAGTATAATGTAGTAGTTATGCATGGAAGATACAATTAGATTACCCTACTTCACTGCTACCTAATTGTATATGATTGGGAAACTTACTTAAGCTCTTTATTAGTCTCCAGGCTCCCTTACCTATTAACTATACTTCCTGCAGAGAATTATAGTGAGGTATGGGTGAGGCTATTCCAGTAAATCTCTGAGGACAGGGCCTGATCACAGTTAAATGCTCAACAAATATGAGCTACTACCATGCAGCTGTTAAGAGTATACACAGGCAGACTTTAGATATAATTTTGATTAATATCAACAGGTAATTAGTTACTTTTCTCCTTAAATTATTTTATGTTTATATATTTTCCTTTAAGACAAATACTTATTACAACATCTCAGATATTCAAAAGAGGGAGTGGGGCTGTAGCTCAGTGGTAGAGTACCTGACTCTCATGGATGAGGCTATGGTTCAATCTTCAGTAACAGAGAAAAAAAGAACATTCAAAAGGTATGTAAAATAGGGCCAGGGCTTTAGCTCAGCAGCACACGTGCCTGCCTGGCAAGTGTGAAATCATGTATTCAATACCTGGTACCCCCGCAAAAAAAGGTATGTAAAATGCAGAATCTTAAGAGCAATTGGAAAGTAAATTCAATATGATATCTTTATTGCTAATCCTTAATTTTTTTTTTTTGATACTGGGAATTGCACTCATGACCTTGTGCTTGTTAAGCAGGTGCTTGTGCTGCTGAGCTATATCCTGGGTCCACTAACCCTTACATCTTAGCAAGTTGACCTGGCCACAATCTAGTACCATCCATCCCCAGATTTATGTAAAATCTTTTTTCAGCTTCACCTTAAATATTCTTCTGAAACTCAGTCTCCCTGCAGAGCTCATCTAAACTTCACATAGTTTGTCATCTAGAATCCCACCTTGGGACTTACCTTTTGTAGCATTGCTAGGCTAGCTTCTACTGAACCTTTGCTATGTGGCATGTGCTTTTATGCACCTCAGCTTTCATCCTCATAACACTGCAGGAAAGTAAATGTTGTTGGTCCCATGTTAGACATAAAAAAATCAAATTGCCCCAGTCACACCACTAACCAGTAAAGAGCTTAGATTAAGTCCAATATCTGCATGACACTCACAGGCTATTTCCTCTTGAAGAAGTAGTTGAAGTCTCTGTTTATAAAACAAAACCATAAAGAAAATTGTTTTACACTAGGGTTTGGAATATATATACTAGTATTTCCTTCTTTTTTATTGTTGAATAGCAATAGCTATTGAATAGATATAGCACATTTTGTTTTCTTATTCACCAAAGATTTCTCCTTTGTACTTTGCTGGTGGCTCTATTGGCTGCCTTGCTGGGTCTGGGACACATGCAGTATAAAGTAGTAGTTATAGAGAGCCAGGCTGCAGGGATGCTATCAGGTGTAAAAAAAAAAAAGTGATATATCTGAGACTGTGAGATTGCACTGTTAAGACAGAATTTGAGGTTCTGTACTCAGGAATGTTTAGAAAAATTAACGATATACATCGTGTGTGTTTTTCTCCTTTCCCCATAGTTCTACTTCATTTGCCCAGTTTCTTTCTCCTCCCTCCATCTTTTTCTGTATTAATAAACAGTTTTAGAGTAGGACCAGAAATTGAGTAAGATCCTCATTGGAGGCAGAGAAAAGTGCTCAACTCTAAAGTGGGCTTCCTTTTCTCTTCCCCTTCTTCCTATTTCTTGTCTTTCTCCCTCTTTGTCTTTTCTACTCCTAGTCCTCTTTCCCTCCTTCTTCTTGCCACAGATGTTGCCTCTTGTGATAGAATATCTCTAGTTCCAATAATTGGTAGCCAAGAGAAGAGATAGTAATGCGTTTGTCAACTGGAATTTGCCTGTCCTTTAAAAGATTTAGATTTAAAAAAGCACAAATCTCTATTCTTGCCTTGTGCAAAATCTGGTACCCTCTGTAAGACTGTTTCAGATTCCCAGGAGTGTAGTCTTGTGGTCATCTGACTTCCTGAGCCCACTAAATGAAGACCATCTCTAGTGTAGTGCGTATCTGGCACCCTGTGAATCGAAAGTATTTTTTTTGTCATTATTTCCTAATCAGTGCACAATAACAACCATTGAAGTAGAATTTACATTATGTTCAATACTTAAGAAATTGAGAGATGATTTAAAGTGTATGGGAGGATGTGTGTAAGTTATATGTAAATGCTAGGCCATTTTATAAATGTACAATTTACATCTACAAATGTTGATTCCCACAAGGGGTCCTGAAACAAAGATGTGAAGGGATGAAGGGATGATGGCCTATTCTTTCCTTTCAATTTCTGTATCTGTTTACATTTGGGACTCATCTTGCATTTCTATTATTTAAAATACCAGTTTCATAAAGACTGTGTGTGGTGAGCTTTTCTGGACATAAGGAGAAATTAGGAAGAATTACAGTGCAGCAAACAATTTCAAATTGAATCTAATCCATTTTTTAAAATGTCTTCAGCTGTACTTAATGTTAGCACTTTGATCTGAAGTTCACTTTACTTAGAGAGATGGATTGCTGGATCAATAAGAGGGATGAGGGTTGTGATGAACTAGGTATAGTAAACCAGTACCATAGAATGTAGGTGATGAACATGTGGGTACGTGACGTACAAAACCTTTCCATTTTGTGTACTGTTTGAAATTTTTTCTAATAACGCAGGGAAAATCTGCCAAAATTTCTGATCATTTCTAATGGAAAGCTTTCTTTGTTGTGTTAACTCCTGTTAACCATACTTTTTTAAACGAATTTTTTGGTGCTGAGGATTGTACCCAGGGCCTTTGTACTGACTTATATTGCCAGTCCTTTTTTTCTTTTTTAGTTTGAGAGAGGATCTCACTAGATTGCTAAATTGCCTAGGCTGGCCTTGAACTTGCAATTCTCCTGCCTCATTTCCCAGAGTGCTGGGATAATAGGTGCATGCCATTCTTTTTGTCCAATATTCCAAGCAGCTTAACATCTCCTCCTAAAGCAGACTTCCTTAACACCAGGAATCATCTTATAGACATTTACACACTCTGTAATACGTCTAACCATGCCCTGTGCATAGGGATAAGGAAAACATAGATGATGGTATGTTATACAGGGGAATAAGCAGAGAATTCAAGGCTGAAAGAAGCTGGTTGAGGTCCTGCTCTTGCTAACTATATGACTTTAAACTAGCTATGTAGCTTCTCTGAGTCCATTTCCAAGTTTCTTAATGTGAAAAGAAGTATGATTTTTAAGCCATACCTCCTCACAGCATTGCTGTGAGAATTAAATTGGATAATGCAGGCTCTTAGAACTATAACCAGTAATTGAATAATTGGATAATGAAAAGAGGGCAGAACCTGTTTATGCGACTGGGCAGGGGACCGACTGGTGGGGTCTCTGCTTCTCTGGCTAATGAGCACCAGGCCCTGGAATGCCACATGGTTTCTAATGTGGGAGCTCTGCCTGGCTCATGGTCCCCCTTGCCCTCCACACAGCACAGCCCCTTCTTTCTGGCCCTGCTGCCTCTAGTGCCCATTTGGCACAAAGAAATCTCATCTATTCGCACAGTTGTCACAGGGTACCCAACCTCTTTGTTTTCAGTTTTTGGTCCTAGTGTCTTAGGTTCTAGCAGTTACCTCTGGGGCATCAAGAAATGTTTCATTTGATCTGGGCACAGTGGCACATGCCTATGTTTCTAGCTACTCAGGAGGCTGAGGCAGGAGTGTCTCAAGTTCGAGGGCAGTCTGGACAACTTAGCAGTCCCTTGTCTCAAAACAAAATATACAAATGGCTGGCAATGTAGTTCAGAGGTAGAACAGCCCTGGGTTCAGTCCTCAGTATCTCATCCCTCCCTGAAAAAAGGAAAAAAAGGAAAAACAAAAGCTATGTCTCATTCAACATTCTGTTATACTACGAGAAATAAATTAAGGAGAATCAGAGGAATGTCGGTTAATTATGCTCTTAGAGCAGTTTTTTGATTACTTAATTTTCTAAAAATAATCAGATCTCTCACCTTGTTTTATAGTGTCTACTTCCTTAGTTGAAGCTAATATAAATGGGAATATAAAAAAACAATTATTCCCTTAATAATTGGCAAATTTTGCTTTATATGAAACTTGGAGTTGTGAAAATCATACATATATCAAAAACCGTATTATAAAACACCAGTCAATATCAGACTATTTCCCAGAGCAAGTAATTTGAAACAAGCACTGCAGCAAAAGAATATAAAAGGTTTGTAAAGAGCCTTAAAATAGTACTTTTGCTCATTCATTCATTCATTCACACCTCACACATACAGTCTGAAAATCATTTTAATGTTATTTTTAGTGTAACTATGTTTTGACCATAACCTTTCACCCGAGGTTAAGTGTGGAATTTTCCACTTGTAGTGTCAGATTAGCACTTTAAAAGTTTCAGATTTTGGAGCATTTCATATTTTGAATGTTCAGGTTAGGGCTTCTCTGCCTGTATAGCCATCTGGGTGAGAATGAAGTGGTTTTAATTTGCATTTCTCTCATGACTGATGTTGGTCAGCATCTTTTCATATTGGGTAAGCATTTGTGTGTCTCTTTGGAGAAATATCTATACAGATCCTTTGCTCATTTTTAAATTGCGTTCTTGGCCTTTAGACAGTGTCAAGAGATGGAGAGAAGGGGACACTAGCTGAGGGGCAGAAGACAAGTGGAGGGAAGAGCTGGAACTTCTCACCAGGCTTCAGGGAGAATTTCCAACCCAGGCTGTGCTGCTTCTGTGGCCCCATATTACACTGAATGACTCTTCCTTCTGTGGTCCCCAGATCCTTAGTGGAGTCTTGCCACACTTCTGCCTTGTAGGTGGCCTAGTGCTGTTGTTTCTGCAGTGCCGAATAGGGAGCAATGCCTATGTTGCTACCCCTGGCCGCCTCATAAATTCTGCTGACGACTCTGCTTTCCCATAGCTTGTAAATACCTTTTCTAAATTTCCTCTGTTAAAAATAAAATACCCAGAAATATTTTTTTGTTGAACTTGACTGACAAAACATCCACTGTGCATTATTATGTTTAAATACTTGCAAAGGATGCCATTTCTAGCATATTATAGATTTTGACACAAAAATAAAATCTATGTGTCTTTCTTCCAGGTATGTGCAAGCTAAATACCCTAATATTCAATCACTTAGAAAATGCATGAACAAGATTTTCATCAGTCAGAAATTTTAAATTACTTCTTTTTATCCCACTTCTATCCCACTTCTGCCACAGAATAGTATTTGATGTTATGTATTTTTATGCTTCAAGTATTCAATTAACTATGCTTATGTATTTCTCAGTGGAAAAATAGGTAAGTAAATTGAAATTACTAATTTTCAAGCTTTCTAGACTCATACATTTCTGTTGAAATACTTCTGGTTTCAGTTATACTATCATTATCACTATAGAATATAATTGACAAAAATGGCATAACTATGTTTAAATTTTCATAAGTAAGTACTAAGCATAAATGTTAATTTTGTTTGGAACTATATCTTTTAGGGTGTTGAGTGAAGTGATGTCTTTTGTGCCTTGATAAGCAAGGATCTGTGGGGCAGCCTGGAGATGTGTTTATGCCTGTGACGATGTGTAACAGTAGAGGTAGCCTTACTTTTACAAAATAAGAAAAGAGAAATGTATAGGCAGAAATTGGGAACCACAAGCAAGTACCCTGGCAGATCACTTTTAGGAAGGAGTGTATATGACTTTGATAACTTGGGAATCAATTCTCATATATTTATCCATCTCCTCCCCAATTGAGGTTACCTACACTTTACTTCCTGTATGTCTAACATTTCTCACAAACTATTAGCTTTTGTATTTAGCTTCATTTGTCCTTCTTGTTTCTTGACAGAATGTTTCTTTGTTTGTTTGTTTTTGTTTTGGTGGCAGTGGTACTGCGGAGTGAACCCAGGATGCTCTATCTTTGAGTTACATCCTTTGCTCATTTTAAAAATTTTGAGACAGGGTCTCATGATGTGGCCCAGGCTAGCTTCAAACTTGGAACTCTCCTGCCTCAGCCTTTTAAGTAGCTGGGGTTACAGGTGTACAGCCCTAAAGGTAGCTCAGAGTGGTATGTGTTTGTGTGTGTGTGTGTGTGTGTGTGTATTTTACTGGGGGTCAAACCAGGGTCTTTACACTGAACTACATCCCCTGCTGTTTTTTAAAAATTGTTTTACACTTTGAGACAGGATCTTGCTAAAGACCCTGAGTATATTTCCAAAGTACTGGGAATGCAAGCACCTGTATGTGCCACCACACCTGGCTCAGAATGAATATTTTAAAACAATACAGCAAACTGGGGTGGTGGAGGTGCCCTTTCTTGTCTCCAAGTACAGTACGACATCCAAAATTTGTTTTTTTTTTCTATGTGGGTCAGAGCAAGGATAAATTCTTAGGTACAGAAGTGCTGAGTGATAGAGCACACACAGAGTGAACTTTATTAGATAACTCCAACTATTGTCCCAAGTCCTTCTCTAATTCATTCTCCCAATGCAATGTAAGTTCTCATTGTTCCACCTCCTCCTCAATATTTGACAATTTCTGTAAAGTCAAAGCATTTAAGAATGTGAAATTTTCTATTTTAAAATGATAGAAAATTCAAGTCTAAGGAGAATTTTCATTTATTATGTACTCTATAACTCATTTTAACAAATATCCATTGGTCCTTACTGTATCCTATGCACCATGCTAAGGGCTGAAGATGAATGACAATGAAGACCAAAGTCCTGAGAACTTTATTCTCAGGAACAGAGAATTTAGGTGATGGATATGATAGTGAAGATAAATGCAAATTCCCGTAACACTGATGAGGGAGAGAGAGAAAAAAATGTGACAGTGTTTGGGAAAAAATGATATTAGGAGATGTATAGGGTGAAATTTTTCATAAAATATGTTTGTTTTCAAATTTGTATTTCACCTTTTAAACTCTGCAGTCTCTGCTCTGTGCTAGGAACTTGAGAAGACCAGGTGGTCATGAAAGCATTTTGTTTTGAATGATGATATAGAACTACTGATGAGTTTTAAACAAAGAACCAGCATGATAGAAATTGTATTTCAAAAAGAGAATGCTAATGGCAGTGTGGAAGATGGATTGGAGCTGGGGTGGGCATGAACAGAGCCACAGAGATGGGGTAAGAGTCTGTTACTGTTGAGACCAAAGATGATAAAGGCCTGACCTTAAGGCAGTGGTAATGGAGATGGATTAAAACAAATAGGAATAATCTTCAGGAAACAGCAATCAGAGGATAGGTGACAAACTAGAATTGGAAAATAATGGAGAAAATTAGTGTATCATGATATTTGACTTTCTGCTTAAGGAGGCGTATTCAATCATTCAGTCAAGTAAAAAATACAGGTCAAATATGATGTACCAGGTCATATGCTGGCCATGGGTACTAGCTAGGCTACTATGTAAAGCAGCTCCAAAGGACTGTATTTGCACTGTGCATGTACATGGAAGATAGTAGAAATGGTGTTTTCTATACTTCTTCAAAGCATAGTTCCAGATTATCTGTGAACGAGACAAAAATAGTCCCTACCATGACAGAACTCACAAGCCTATGTACAGTGGTAGTATTAACCAAGACAGAGGAAGAATCAGAACTGTGTAGTAGGCCTTTGGAACAGAAATAATGCCTTTTGTCTTTCTTTCTGCCTGAACCATTGCTTGGGCTTACTAGACACACTGAACTCAAGGGGTTTGTGGAATCCTCAATGAAAACATTGTGAAGCCCTGGGACATGGTAGTTAGAGCTCTCCTTCATATTTTATAATGAGTTAAATAGGTTTTCCAGTGCATGTCCAATTTCTTAGCTCTCCCAACCTTCTAGGATGTTCTAAGAACTGCTGTAGTTTACACATACATTTGTTGCTTTGCTCCTGGAAAGAAGTTCAAAGGGGTGGACCAGGTTTATGTCTATAAAAAGTATATTCTCCCAAATGAGAAGTCCAGAGCACTGAGAAACCCATATTAAAATTATCAAGGCCACATAAATTTTCCATATAATAGAACAATTTCAAGGGTGAAGTGAATGAATGAAAACTAATTTATTTTTCTGTTCATACATGTCTAATAAAAATGACTGATGGATCGTTTGGACTTTAATCTGTTCAGATATATGTCCTCCCTTCTTTTTTTCAGTGACAAGTGAAACTCAAATTTCCAACTATTTTCCTTCCGGTTTTTGTAATTTTAACTCCGATAGTAAGAAACATTCTATAGAAAGGTTGGCTTTGAACTTGAATGTTTTTGCCAGATCTCTGCCTAGAGAGAATTTTTATGGTTGAGTTTGTAAATGTTAGCAAAACAAAGTTGAAAACTGAAAGGTTTTCAATTTTTAAGGCTGACTCTGAAATGTTATGTTTCCCATGCATCATAGTTTTAGTAATTCCCTTCTTATTAATTTATTTTTTACATTTCAATTTTTATCACAAATGTCTTTGAAAGAGTATTTGTTTCTGTATAAATCAATACCAATGGTAGTAGAGAAGCCATGATTAAATTGTGAATGGTGATATGTAATAAATTGTAACACCTCTACCAACATCTATGTGCATGACTATGTGTATGTATACAGTTATGGCAATACCATGGTTATGGCAATACCCATAGCAATTCCCTTCCGTAAAGATAAACATCAGGGCAGTCAGTTAAAAACAAATGAATGTATTCATGGAAATTGCTGGATGCAGCTCACATTTTGAGCAGTAAACTTTAAGCTCAGTAAATCAATGAAAGTCTGCAACATTCTATTCAGCTCAATTTACTATGTGATTTCTTACTGGAACATAATGAGAATATTATCACTCAATACGATTTTAAATTTGTTGCTTAAATTTGTAGATATAAACCCGGTTAAACATTAAGTACAAATCTTAACTAAAACTCACTAAGACTCTTTTGTATATTTGAAGAGTAAAATAAGAAGCTTTATTTTAAGGCAGGTGAAAAATCTCTAATTCAAAAAGCCAAAGAACCAACATATCATCATTAAGATGCTAACTTGGTCATCAAAAACTATAGGAAGTTAAGAAACAGAAATAAATATACTCTCTGGCTAGAGATGCGACTTGACAGAAAGATAACTGTATGGACAGAGGAAAGAATAGTATTAGTCAAGTAAACTTTTTATTGTCTTAACATCTTTTTTTCCTATTTTTTTCCACTTTGGTGAAAGTTTACTTTTATAGTAGGGTCAGCAGGTATTGCCTTTTTAAAAATTTTTGGAAAGATTTGATAATGGAATTAATTTCATTTATTAAAGAAGAATCTAATTAATTTAACAGAAAAGAAATACAAAAATGAAAAACAACAGGACCTTCATGAACTGCATTTGTAACATGTTCAAATACAACTGAAAAAAGCCCTAAAATGAACAGAAACCATTAAGGCACATTTTCTGCCCTTCAAAAATTACGTAAAAATAAGCAAAAATGATCTGTATGTTAACCAGGTAGACACTGTGTGTGTGTATACAATTATTCTTACACAGTAAAGGTCAAACTCTTCTGTCATATCTGCTATTAACAGCTCAGGAACTGAAAGTTTAAAAATGTAATTACATTTTCATTTACTAATACATTAAAAAGACGGTGATAAAACAGGAAGGTCAGAAAACATTCTGTCAGTTTTGGTACTAACAGAGGTAGGGCTAAGCCAGGACAAAAATGAAATGCATGAGACAATCATCATGGGTGCAAAATTTAAGCGAGTTCCAAAATCTAGTTTTCAAAATGAAATTTTAATGCAATTTTTTTCTTTTCTTCTTTTGGTGGTTCTAGGATTCAAGTAAAATAAGGCAGCAATTATCTAGTCCTGCTTTTCTTCTTTCCTTGGTGGGAGTATTTTTTTTCTTTGGATCTTCCAAGATATTTATACTGCTATACTGGCCATGGCTTTTAATCAGGTCTAGGCATAGAGCAACTTTGGAACTTTTGCATGTAATTTTATGTATATTTTGCTTGATGTATGGACTATGGCATTTCATGGAAGATATCAGGATGCTAGAAAGCATACTGAACAACTTTATCCTGTGCTTTAAAATATCTCTATTTGCTATCTCTATTTTTATTTCTTGATGATACATGTCTTCTAAACTGGGTGTGGTGATGTGCACATGTAATCCCAGCATTCTGGGAGGCTAAGGCAGGAAGATCACAAGTTCAAGCCCTGTCTGGGCAACTTTGAATCCTGTCTCAAAAAATAAAAATAAAAATAAGAAGGTGTGGATATGAAGCTCAGTGCATAGGTCTTTGGTTCAATCCCTTTTACTACTACTACTACTACACATACACACACATAGACACATACACACAGAGGATAAGTATTTTCTAAGTATATAATTGTAACTATCAGCTAGAGATGAATCATTTAATAGACTTGCAGTTGGAAATGCTCATCTTTTAAAATTTTTACTCATTCAGTCATTCAGTCAAGTAAAAAATACAGGTCAAATATGATGTACCAGGTCATATGCTGGCCATGGGTACTAGCCATGGTACATCACATTTGACCTGTATTTTTTACTTGACTGAATGATTGAATGATTGCAGTACATGTTTGCAGTACATAATTAGTACATTCCTTATGAGGTGATGGTACATGTAAGTAACACCTCTTAATTTATTTTATGTCCCCTTTCTTTCCATTGCCTCTCACCCTCTTCCATCTTTTGGTCTCCTCATTTGCAAAAGATCTAGCTCCCTGTTTCTTATTACCTAGCTTTTAGTTTGTTCTTTATTTAGATTTTGAGTTTCTCATAAAAGAGAAACTATACAATATTTAAGCTTGTGTGTCTGATTTATTTCACTGAAACTTATTGTTTCAAGGTGCATCCATTGTCCTACAAATGACCCAAATTTATCCTCCTTTATGGCAGAGTAGTACTCCATCGTGCATAAACATCACATTTTCTTTATCCATTCATCAGTTAATGGCTATATGGGCTGCTTTCAATGTTTAGCAGCTACTTTGAATTGTGCTGCTATTAACATTGATATGCATGTATCATTTTAATATGAAATTTTTTAACTCTTTCAGGAAGGTACCTAGCAGGAGAATAAGTGGGTCAAAAGGAATCTCTAGTTTTAGTTTTTGAGGAATCTCCATCCTGATTTTCAAATCATTTGTACCGGTTACATTCCCACCAACAATGTTGAAGGCTTCCTTTTCCCCTACCTTCTTGCTAGCATTTGTCATTGTTTGGAAAATGCTTTTCTCCTAATGTCCCAAATGGAGTGATCCCAAACAGAAACCAATATAAATAAGAGACGAGAAAATGGAACTTTATGTAGCAGTCTGAGTGTGATTAGGAGAGAGCTCACAGAGTAATTTGAAAAACAATAATTATAACATAGAGTTATTGACTTTAACAGATGATTGAGATAATAAAGAATTGGCTAAAAATAAGCAAAAGACCATGAGGAATATAGAAAATAAGAGTATCTGCTCTCCTCTGGGATGACATAGAACAAGCAAGAGTCCTCCCCTCTCCTCATCCAGGGCAGAGATCCAGATCTTCCACTTCTTGGGCTTCTGAGAATAAAATCCAGAGGAACAAAACACTCAGAATGGTGACCTACAACTGGCATCCCCGAGGATTCACTAATAGAATCACATTGGATTCTTGCTATTCATTTATTTTCATTTAGTTCTATCTTTCTTGTCTAGTTTGAAATTCAAATTTCTTACACTGAGCAAATGGTGATTTCTGTGCTTTGTCAGATGAACCAATAATATTATGATTTACATCTTCCACTCTGATGTTATGGTAGGGGTTTGAGATGCGGTTGAGGCCATAACCCCAAAGTCTGCAGTTAATGAAACTTTGAAACCTTTGACAGTGGTATTAGAATTGTGTAGTACTTTCTTTGATGTGCTAAAGGTAATAGCAATTTGATAAAGAATGATTGAGTTACTACAGGAGACTTTTAATTTTAGGGTGTTCTTACATATTTCATCACAGACCTCTGTAAATTGTATATACAATATTCTACAGCTGCTCAAAGATCCTTGCTACTGCCACAGGCCACCTGCCAACACCAAAATACCAAGGGGATGATGAGGGAAAATTAGCTTTATTTGACTCCTGGGCAATGAAGTAGACTCTCATTTTAGAAATTATATTGGTCTCTTCAGGTAACTAGGATGTCATTTAATAAATTCGTACTTCAGTGCAACAAAACATTCTTCTTTGAGTTGGTATATAGGCACTCTATACATGTGGTTCTGAAAGATCACATGACAAGTATCACTTTTTGACAACACGGTACTCTCTTACAAATTCCTGGACATGGCCCATGGGAATGTTAACTAGAACAAGGAGAGATTTATGATGCTAAGTCCTCTACTACAAACATTTCATCTCTTGTTACAGGCATGCAAATTATTATAGGTCTATTGACAAAGGGAAAAATTTATTGAGCTTAAAACACATCATACAGTATTTAACTATATAAAAATTAATATGGAAAAAATATGTTAGCAAACCTTGGGATCACTTAAGTTATTAAGCTAACTGTCATATATATATATATATATATATATATATATATATATACACATATATATATATTTGGAACATTTTATATACACCAGAAAATTCTTGGTAAGTTCATTTGTGTTTTTTTTGTTTAGTCATGCATAAAACAGATGGAATACACCTATGAAACCCTTACCAACTATTTTTCCATGTTCAAACTACCTGAGAGTTTCACACTCTTCTCATCTGTGGAGTTAATATGGTCCCATCGTAGAAGATATTGACATATAGAGATATGTTAAGTTCTTAAGAAGTCCACAAAAATGTATACTTTCTTGGCACACCCAAAATCATTAAGTGAAAAAATTGTTTAATTAACATTATATGCAGAAAATAAGTGACCATTTTTTAGCTTTAAAGATCAAATTAGCCTGGTGCATGCTCCATTTAAACATTCTCTGTAACATCTACTCTTCCTATTATCTCACCCCACTACATTCCTGGTTGCTTTTCACTGTAGGGCAGAGACTAGTAAACATTTTCTATAAAACCAGATAGAAAGGACTTCAGGCTTTGTGGGCTATATCTTTGTCACAACTACAAAATCCTGTTGTTTTAGGCAGCTATAGACAAGATACACATATGAGCATTGTTGTGTTCCAATAAAACTTTATTTGTAGACACTGGAATTTGAAGTTACTATCATTTTCATGTGTCATAAATATTAGTGTTTTTTCCCCAGCCATTGTAAAATGTGAAAATCTTTCTTAACTTGTGGGCTACAAGAATATGCGTTAGGCCAGAGTTAGTCCACAGGCTGTGTTTGAAGACTTCTTCAAGGGCTTACTTTTGCTCAAGTACAGTCCTAAGGAAAAGTCTCCAACGATGATTTTGCTTATAAAGTTGTCCCACAGAACACATTCAAAGATTAGGGATCATCAATGTATTTATAGTCGTTATTGGTTGTCCCACTTTATTACCAGGCTCATTGAAAACTATTTTAAGAGATTTTCATATATATGTTTCCAGAATAAAAGATGTCTGCTTTGTTCTCAGTTTGGGGGTTCAGTTCTATGTCTGGACAAATAACTTCATGGAATTACAACACATTTTCTTTGTCTGGAATGTCTGAATTGCCAGGTGTTGCTATTGAACAGTTATATTGAATACTAAAGGGTATGGAGGGGAAAATTATGTTTATATCTTCTTGGATATCCATGCTTTTAAGAAAAAAAAGCAAGTTCTTTTTTATGCTGTAATATATAACTGAAGAGATGAGTATTTTTGAAAAAGAATTGTGCTGGTGATTTGTTCTAGACATTTTGATATAGAAGAAAATCTAAACTCAAGGATGAGGTGAAGTTCACTATAACACAGAATATGCACATGTAAAACTTCATGATTTTCCTATGTGCCTGCTGTTAGTTACCAGGCGAGGATTGAGGGGTCTGTAAAAATGTTTTCGTCTTTAAGTATAATGCTCAGAGCCAAGACATCATCAGTTCCAGGCCCCAGCTGAAAGTGTGAATGTTCAGCAAGAGGATATTTTTGAAAGGCGACTGAAAATCCACTGTGCCAGATACCTAAAACGTTGTTAGGGTATTCAGTGGAAAATTTCATTTCCACATTATAAATAACTGTAGGATATTTTAAGGCATCCAAGACTAGTAACCTCCAAGAGCTGCTCATATTAGTTCCACTGAAATGTTTAATGGAGGGAGGATGCCGAGGAAAGCAATAAAGCTGAATTACCGGATATGATTAATTAAAATAAATAATCTCACCATTGATGGAATTGCCCTTAAAACCTCTAAACATTGAGGCCTGCATACTTCACTGTACACTAAGTGAAACAGAAAAAACAAAACAGGGTTGGAGAGAAAAAAAAAATCCCCAAAATGATTTCTTAGATTCCAAGAGCCCTAGAATATTTCCCCCCCCCCCAAAAAAAAATCCCCTCTGGAAGTCCATATTTGAAATATTGACTGTTAAGGCCTTCAAATTTCCCTTGGTTCCCTGTTTTGTGAACTTCTTGGGAAGAGGTCTAACTCCAGAGAAGGTGGAATAGCACCTTCCGAGGAATCTCTACCGTCCGGTGACCACAGAAATAACTCGTTTCTCATAACCCCTGCCCTGCTTTGCTGTCCCCATATATTTAAATAAACAAAACAGACGTCTCTGTTAGACAGTGGAAAAACGCGCCCCAAATAAAACTGCCCCACTAAGAGGGCCGGGCATGAACGTGAGTTGTGGAACTGGGAGGTGGATGTGCCAGAGTGAGAGCAGCAGAGGCAGAGAAGGGCAGGAGAGCCATGGTGCAGTCTCTTGCTTTTGAGGGGGAAGCTTGGCTTCCTTTCCTGGCTGATGCGCCTGTCGTGGCAAATTTGAGCACGCACGACGCGCGCCGGTACCCAAGGTTAGAGCTCTCCCCTGTGACCGAAAAGATAATTAAAAGTTCCAGGCGCAGCAGACAGCGCTGCTTCTCGCCGCTCCCCGTAGGTCTCGCTTCTGTGGTTCTCGCACTGGCGGGTTGCGTGGAATAGGTTGGGGAGGGCGTCAGGCATCGGGCAGTGCCCAGGGGCTTCTCTACGTCTAGAGCGGTGGCCATAGGCGAATAGGGAGGGGAGCCCGAGGCGCAGCGCGGTTTTGATGCTTGGATGGATCTGAGGGAGAGGCGGAACTCGAGGAAAAAGTAGGAGAGGGAGACTCGCGGGGAGGCGTGGAGTTGGACCTGGAAAAAGGAATTGGAAGAAAAAAAAAAAAACCTCAAAGAGACAGGAGGGAATAGTGAACTCTCTTCCTCCTTAGACCCGAGGGCACTCCTAGGGATCCCAACTCACCCCCGCTGGAGCCCCTGAGCATCTCTTGTTGAGCGACCCTGGTCCACAAGGTGCGGCAGCCGCGGCCATTCGGTTCTGTACGGGTATCTGGACCCGCGCTCTCGGGGCATCCAGGCCCCAAGGAGTGCACCTCCCAGGTGCTGGGAGCTGCCGGCTCCCAGCCCTAAAAAACCCTATTAAAGGGTAGGTAAGTGGGACCACAGGAAGTGAGCGACGACTAGCCACCTTCTTCCCCCAATACCCTAGGGGCAGGAACTCGAATTTTTCATTTCTTTCATAAAATTACCTAGGGCGTTGTCAACCAGCCTATTAGGAATCATTGGGACTTCGTGGCAAAGGACTATTTTCTGAGAGCATTTTGTCAGGGTTTGTTTGGAAGGTTTAAAAGATGGTAAGACGCTAAGAGCCGAAGCCGTACCCGAGAGTGCAGGGCCCGTGGCTGTCTCCGGATGCAGCCGGATTCCCGCTTTGCGCGCGCCTGCGGGGCGGCAGGTTCTGTAGGCGCTCAGTCTGGGGCTGGTCGGAGACACCCACGTGCTGCTGACTCTCATCAGCGTAATGATCGCCTTCGCCAGAGTCGTGTCTATATAAACCGCAAAAACCTAATCATTAGAAATCCCAGCCTCCAAAAACCACATTTTAGGTTAAAAAAAAACTGCCGCTTTTTCCCCCGTGCTCCTTCATCCTCTCGACCGCAATGTTTGGGGGATCCAAACATCTTTTTTTTAACCCACATTGGGAAATAAATACATAAATAAATAGCCATTGAAACATTTGAAAATTTTTACTTTATTTTATATCCCACCCCCACCCCGGGAGCTGCTAGAAAGTGAAGACACTCGACTTAATAAAAGATTGGAATTCATGGAAAACTGCTAACCCTCCACCCTCCAGCAAGGGCTTCGCAACTTATTTTAATGACCAAACTGACAGTTTTCTAGTTCTTTAAAAAACTCATCCTTGTTCTCTAGGAATGACAAGAATGAATACATAAGAAAAACGGAGTGTCCAGCTATCCACACAAGTTACTAAAAACTTTTGACAAGTCCCCTCCCCATCCCTCATGCACACCTCGGGGTCCCCCTCCCCATTTTTTGGTGTCACCTAAGGCAAAAAGTCGCGAATCCTGCAAAATCTTTTCTCACGGAGCCACTGCGCAGGGTGGGGTGGGTGGGGGAGGGCGACGAGCCGAGAAGTCAGCAGGGACGCGCGAGAATTTTCCTTCTTCCTCTCCTGTAGCAGCGGCAAAAGCCACCGGCAGCGGATCAGCCGGCGGCGGCGGCCAGTCTCACCCGCCCCGCAGGGCTTCTGTCCCGCGCTGGGGACGCGGTCCTGGGACTGGGTCTGCCCCGTGCCCGAAGCGCGGCGCAGCGGAGCGTGCGGCGGCTCCTCGCGGCCGGCGGGCGGCTGCAGCGGGCGAGCCGCGGACTCGGGAACCAGCGCCTGGAGACCCCGGCGCTCGCCTGCGGGGACTCACCTCCGGGCCCTCATTGCAAGAGGGACGCGGGGGTTCCGCGGAGAGCAAGAGGGAGCGCGCAGAGAGCGCGCCCGCCGCGGCCGGGCGGAAGGAGCCGCGCCGGTAGGAGGCGGAGGAGGAGGAGGAGCAGGACACGGCGCGCGGGGCCTCGCCGGCCGCGGGTGGACTCAGAGCCCGCTCCACGTCTCGCTCGCACGGGAAGGGAGCCCCGCACGCCGCATGCGGTGCCCGAGGACCCGGCCTGCCCACCCTGCGCCGCCTTCCGCACTCTCCGAGTTCCCGCGGCGTCCGCTCCGCGCCGCGCGCTGACTCCGCCCGCCGCCGGCTCGTCGGACTTGACTCCTCACCTCTGCACCCCATCACCTCGTCCCCTGCCTCCCCCTCAATTTCCTCCTCCTCGCCCCCCGCTTCCACCCTCCCGCCCCTCCCCCGGCCACCGCGCTAACTCGGGGCTGTGATGCGTGTTCCCGTAGATCCGAGCACCAGCCGGCGCTTCAGCCCCCCCTCCAGCAGCCTGCAGCCCGGCAAGATGAGCGACGTAAGCCCCGCGGTGGCCGCGCAGCAGCAGCAACAACAGCAGCAGCAACAGCAGCAACAGCAGCAGCAGGAGGCGGCGGCGGCCACAGTGCCCCGGTTGCGGCCGCCACACGACAACCGCACCATGGTGGAGATCATCGCTGACCACCCAGCCGAGCTCGTGCGCACCGACAGCCCCAACTTCCTGTGCTCCGTGCTGCCCTCGCACTGGCGCTGCAACAAGACCCTGCCGGTGGCCTTCAAGGTGAGAGGCTGCGGCCGCCCCCGCCCCCGTCCCCTGCCCGGCTCTCCTTGCGCGTCCGGCCCGCGTCCTCCGGGTCTCCGCTGGGTGTCACCTGTGCCTGACCCCGGCCCCTTGTCCCCGGACCCAAGCGCCCACGGTCCCCGGAGGCTGCTCCCCGCCCCCTTCCTGACTAGTGTCCCGCGCTCTGACCTCTATCCCGCACCTCAGTGCACTCCCCGCCAACCCCGGGTCCCCTCCCTGTCTGCGTGCGCCTGGCCGCTGAGGACCTTCCCGGGCTCGGGCCGGTGTTCCCAGGGCTGGGAAGCTGGGGCACAGAGCGCTCGGGAGGGTCCCGGGCAGACCGAGCCACACTGAGCCGGGACGAGATCGCCTTCGCCCAGGGAAGGCGGGGCGCCTAGGTCCCTGGCCAGGATGCTAGGGTGCCAAGATGCCGGGGTGTAGGAGCCCCGAGAAGCTTGGACTCCTCTGGCTTGAAAGCCAAGGCAAAAAAGTCGCAGCAGTGCTCTGTCGTTAGTTTTAGGGGGTCCCCAAGGCTAAGGGGTGGGACCCGTTAGCTACCAGCGGCGGCGGGATGAGGGTGCGGACAGGTCCCCTGGGCGGCCCTCGCCTGTAAGAGACTCGGAACCCAGCCTGTCCACACTTGCAACTGGACGCCCGGGATACAGGGGCAGTGAACCAGGCGGGGCAGCGGGCGCGCTCTGGAAAAGATGCCCCTGAGCTCGGGTGGGTAGGTGGGTAGGTGCGCGCGTTCGGGTCCCCTGGCTGAGGGGTCTGCGGAGAGCGTGGTAAACAGGGCTTGGGGGAGGAAAAAAGACGAGAGAGGATCTGTGCCAGTGCCTCCTTGGGACCTCGGGGCTGTCCTCCCACGGGCCCCGGACAGAGCCCAGCGGTGGATAGCCTTACGCCCCCACGCACCACTTTGGGTTCCGGGTGTGGGAGAGTGGGAAAGAGTCTAGGTCAGTTAGAGCCAGTTATCTGGCTAGGTCTGTGTCCGAACAGAAGTCTGAATGTATTGTTATGGAAGGGGATGCTGCGCGATCCCGGACAAGTTTCATTTTGCAACTAGCTTCAGAAATGGTCTTCTTCTTTTTTTAAACTGTCACATCTCTCTAAGCATTCTGTAGGTTAATGCTTTCTTCCTTGAAATATGGGAAGGTCAGACTAAGTGTGCATAGTAGAAAATTAAAGCTCCATAGAAGACTATCTTTCAAGATGCTCTTTTTGTCTGAAGACTCAGAATTTTCTAATTAGCCTAATAGATGGTGGAAATTTGTCAACGCCCCCCACGATATCCCCAAAGCAAACCCCAAACCCCAAACCATTAATGAGAACAGCAAAAAGTACAAATGAGTAGATGTTTTGTCTATACAGTGCCACATGTGAGACTATATGGGCACCTTAGGATAGGTGCTTATGCTTTGAAAAGTGTTACTTGTTTGATGTTCTATGTACTGCTAGACATGTTTAATGTGTAACTGTCTCGAACAGTTCTCTTGCATTAATAATGCTGAATTGACTTTGAGCATGAGAGTTCTGGGTAAAAAGAATGTTTTTGGCACAAAGACAGAGTGCTGTTTAGTTTGAGCTGTTTGGTTTGATTGTTATCTAGGTTTTCTCACTACCATCCTTTTAAAGCCGTTTTGAAAATAAACTTCTTTCTTTGCTATTAATCATACGTACTAATTACACATAGCACATTTTTGTTATTTCAGCCAGTAGACAGACCATAGATTACACAAAACCATAGTACATTGATTAATTTATATTAATAGAAAAATCAATCGAGTTTACCTAAAAATCGACCCTCAATGTTTTACCATCTCCATGCCCGTGTTTAGTAAGGGTTGAGAAAGGAGGCTGGTGGTGGAGAGTCACTCAGAATAGAAGTTTTGTCTCTCGTCTTAAAACGGTGTATGGATATTTAGACATTCAGATTTTGAGGACTATTTTTTATCATTTTCCCTTGAATGATGTAAAAAAAAACTTTTTAAACAAAACCTTCCTTTTGGAATAAAAGCCTGCGAGCAGTAGACTTTCTACACTCTTACAACATAATCAAATACATCTGCAATGGAGAAATACTATGAAGAAGTCTCTTTTAAAAGTGGTGACAGCAATTTGGCTATCATATTCAGAGCTATGTACAGAATAAATTATAGTGTTAGGTGGATAGCAGATAGGTATATGCAGTTTAAAACACACACAGAGAACTTAATTGTGGAGAAGTCTGGTATTCAAATCAATACAGTATTTATTGAGTTCGTATTTTACATCTGGGACACTGAGCTGGTCACTGCAAAGAATCAGAACTCAATTCAGTAGAGTGTTTTGATATAATAATTTAAAATAGTACTTCAACATGATAGTGACAGTGTATTCCATTAATAAGCAATGTTTAGTATTATGCATGTGACCTTGTTTTGAGATTATATAAAAATAATTTATATTTCAACATGTAACAATGCAAAAACAACTAATACGCTTTATATAAAGTTGTTTGTTAGCATTGTATCTTTAACAGAATTTTGCAGTTTTGAAATGTTCACTTCCCCCAGGTGTCAAGGAAATGGAAATAAATATTTTTAACATTTCTTTCAGGTGTGCTTCACGGAGAGCTTAAAATAGTTAAAACATACTATTAGGGGACCCCAGGCCCTTTCTGTCCCAGATAATGCTAGTGACAAAGAAGTTTACAACCTCAGCTCATTAACTGATGGTCAGGTAGAAATAGTGGAGAAAACCTGTCAACCCTGCATCCAGTAGCATCCTTTAGCAGGCGTCTGTCAGCATTTCCAGTGAAGTCTGGTGTTCAGGGTTCATAACTAAGTTGTAAATAGCTTCAAGCTGAAACACTATGCAGAAAATTTAAGCCTAGATGTATATTTTAAAACAAAAAGTAATGCAAGCCTATAGCACTGTTTTAAGTTAGAGAACACTGGACTATATATATTTACTAGTTTCATATGTTTTTCTGGCAATGTTAAAGAAAGAAAACATATTTTTAGATATATGATCTAGTATTCACAGTTAATTTTGTGTCTTTAGTAATACCCTTCAGTATTATGAAAAGAGTTTCAAAATGACAGAGCAATTTCTATTTGAAAATAATTTTTGACATCATTGGCCATTTTTTCTCTCTTCAAAAGCAAGACATTAGTAAGTTATATTTTTTCTACATATTTAAAGATCAGATTTTATGTTTTTATCTTTCTAAATCTAACTACATCTAAATGTGGGAAAATAGATTATTAAACCTCTCAATTCCTTCTAAGATTAATATAAATTGTTATATAAAACATGTAAATCAGAGTAGATTTCAGTTTGTGTAAATACAGACACATTTTTTCTATTATGTCTTTAAACACAACAAAGCTTAAAGTCATATTTTAGCATTGAATATAAAAGTGGTAAATTAGAACAAATTTCAGATGGAAAATATCTTTTAAATTTTAGAAAACTTATATTTGAGAAAAAGCATAGTACATATGTTTCATTATTTTTCCTCCTGTGGAGCTACTGTTTACAGCCTTTCAAAATCCCAAAATATGTATTGTTAGATAATCCAAACCGTGTTGAGACATGACACATAAGTTGTTGGCTTCATTTGAAGGCATTTCCATCAAAATTTTTCTTTGGCATATATTTTAAAAAATGATATATTTTATTTATTCATTTTCTTTTAACGTTCCATTGGCCTTTCCTAAATTCTAGGTTAAATTCTCAAAGTTAACTGTAGTATTGAAATTTTTTTCATATTTACTTTAAAATGGAATATAATTTTTGCTTTTTGCTAATTACTGGTTTGCCTCTATTTGTATGGCAAAGAAAGATTTGATCAGATTATTATCTTGGAAAATAATTGCATTTCAATTGTACTGCACATACAGTGTGCCAAGTGATGTTGACCTAGGAGAGTAATTGATTAGCAAGACTGGACTCCTATCCATGGAGATGTCATGGGAAATCTTAATTTCTAATACTCTAAGAATGAAGAAACAGTTTTAAGTGTCTAAGTTAATTTTCCATTGTTCCTCTTTCAGAGTGATTCAGTTTTAGTCATAACGTGTCTCAGACAAAATTTCAATAGCTTTGCTGAAGTTAAAGACCCTTTTGCTTTATTTTGTACAAGCTGCATATCATGTGATTTAAATGCTAGTTATAGTGAGGTGTGCTAAATAAGGGAACTTCTTTCTCAATTCTGAAATGTCAGAAGAGAAAATTACTTCTCCCTTTCCCATGAAGTTTCTTGAAGTGGTAGATTATATATTTTAAGAATACCTAGAAATGTAAGTGTTACGGCTTCACCATGAATTATTTTATTTTATTTTATTTTTTGCATAGGAGTACTTTTGAATTGGATAGCGAAGAAAAAAAAACATTTAATTCAAGCTTGCTTCTAACTAAAAAGTGATTTTTGACTGCTCTTTACTCCTTAAAATGTTTTTCCACTGTTTGGGTTTGGTACAGATGAAATATGTGAAAATTTCTTGATTCTTTTGGTTTTCTTTTAGATAAACACAGTTGAGAATCTCTAAGGGAAACTTTTTAGTTTCAGAGATCTACTTAAAAAAAACCGCTCAGACATGTAATTATACGTCTGATTAATATAAAGTGATATACAGTATACACCCTTCTCTGCACATACACTGCTTCCCCCTCTCAGAAAAACATTGGGCAGTCTGATTTAGTAGAAGGAATAGCAGAAAAAACAATATTTTTAGCCATTCGATTCGAGTTTAGTCATAACAGGAAAGGTTGTTTGTATTTTTTTCAGGCCAAGTTCTAGGCCCCATAGACGACTTGTATAATTTGGGATTATCTATTCATTCTATTAAATATGATATGTAAAACATACCAGTATTTAATATGGTCATTATTATGCTGGTTAAGCAAAGTAAAATGAATTTATGTATTTCATTCTTAGGATTTTGTCTTTCACATTTTCCCATATTGAATCAATTTTCCTTCTCTTTAAAAAAATCTATTATGTTAAAAATATGCAGTAAAATAATAATGTCCCACAGCTCTTGAAAACTCATATTGGGGCAGATTTCTTTTTCTTTCTTTCTTTCTTTCTTTCTTTCTTTCTTTCTTTCTTTCTTTCTTGCTTGCTTGCTTGCTTGCTTGCTTGCTTGCTTGCTTGCTTGCTTGCTTCCTTCCTTCCTTCCTTCCTTCCTTCCTTCCTTTCTTTTTTTTTCCTGAAATTTAGTCTGACTGGAGTGAAACCTACCAGCAGTCATCCCTTGTCTCTCAACAACTCCAAAGAACATCTCAGGGCACCAACTAAGGAATTACATATTCAGCTGAAGCCTTAGAGGATGCTTATGAGTAAAAGCCTATGTTTAACAGACTTGCAACAGAATACCAAGTTACCCTCTTCCTGTTACATAAAGCAGAGCATTATAATTACACCCTATGCTTATATAGTATCATTTACATTTTACAGACTTTTAAAAATTATTTCCAACTTATCCTGGGCAACTGCGTTTCAACTTAGTGGTGGGAAATAGTAAATACATAACAAAAGCAGAGGGGAAAGGTGGAACCTCTTGATTTTTAGTGCATTTATTTTCTTCTCAACAGTACAACCTTTTTCCTGTCTTTATTAACACTTTCTTTGACCTAGAAAGTAAAGCAGGTGTTAAAACATGATATGCTAAGTGTACAGAGTATCTAACATCTGGGCAAATACTAACAAACGTGGCCAGTTACTTGAGTATTTCAAAATGTGCACTTTTCTGGCATTGAGGATTGGAAATGCATGTATCCTCCCTCAAGAGTGTAGCACTCGAGGGGTTCAATGGTATCCCTTGGTGACACTAGATCAGGTATGCAGGGAGGGAGTCTTGTTCTCAGAGGAGTTGCTCTTGACCTGACAGACTTCTCAGATTGAGAATAATTATACACCCCAGAGAACTAGTTGTCACCATGATGCCCTCTCCTCTGAAATGTAGAAAGTTGCCAGAAGTCTAGTTTAGAGCCAGGGCACACTACTGTTGACAAGGGAGGCTGACTCAACCTTTAACCTGTTCTCTTTCAGTTTTAGCTGGTAGCTTCACAGGCCCCTGGCTGTGGAAAGTGATGCTTTTTATGAAGCCATTTATGTATGTATGTATGTATGTATGTATGTATGTATGTATGTATGTATGTATTTTGAGACAGAGTATCATTATGTAGTTCAGGCTGGCCTTGAACTTACTTTGTAGCCCAGGCTGGCTTTGAACTCACAGTGATCCTCCTGCCTCAGTCTCATGAGAGCTGGGATTATAGGCAAGTGCCACGACACCTGGCTATTTATTTTTAAAGTATTTACCAAACCCTTACTATGTGCTGGACACTGTTTCAGCAGCAGGACAGCTAGTAGTGAGCAAGACAGATGAGCTGAAGGCTCCTTCCTTCATGTGGTTCATAACATTTCCACAGGAATATAAGCTGGACTTCCAGGAGTGAGTCCCTGGGCTTTGGGCTAGCATCTCGAAAGGAGTAGATTGGTCATTAATAAACATGCGTTGAAATGGTCATCGTTTGGCTACAATAGGATGCTGGGAAAGAGGATGCTATAGATTCAGAAAAGCTTTCCAAATAATAGCTACCTAAAATATAATGGTATCTGTTTTTATCACATCATAAGAACTCTTGATTGAGAGTGTGCACCCACTATGTTGGGAGCATGGAACAAAATGCTTAGGTTTGTCTTATGGAAATCTTGACAAAGGGGAGAGTAGCCCTAGAAGTAGAAAAAGATTGGTAGGATTTTTGCCAGAGAGGTAGCACATAGTGGGTATCACACTCTTAAGTTATGGGCTACATTAGTGGGAGCCCTTGCCTCGTTACCATGAGGGCATCTGGGAGCTTAGTTTAGGAGAGGTGGAAATAATCCGAATAGGAGTCTGGAGGTGAAAGTGAGAGAAAGGATTGTCAGCAAGGGGCGAGATCTTGGTCATGTGCATTAGAACAGTATTTTATATATGACAGTGAAGCGTCCACGCTGCCAGCATTCCCTTACTGGGCTCCAGGCTCCAGTTGATTAAGAAGTACACACTTGAAAATTAGCTGAACCAGGGTAAGCTGTGAGCTCTAGACTTGGAGCAGAGAAAACATTTGTCGGCCTATAAGACTGATTATTCTGGATCTTTACTTGCCCAAGTTAATGAGCTTTGATTCACTTTTGAAGGCAGCAAATGTTTCAATCCAAGATGACGGATGGATTAAGACACTTTTGCATTGTGGCTAAGGGTATACACTTGTCTTTGCTACTTATTTGTCATTGGTCATTTTCGGTCTGGTGTATATCTTTATTCTGTGCCTAGACTTTAAGTGTTTTAATGACTTTAAATATCCCACTGGGTCCCACTGCAGAGTGGGCATTCAGTAAATGCTTGTGTCATTAAAAATTGAATATAGAGCCTAAAGTAAAGAGATGAAATGCAGGCCCTGACATCACCACTTCTAGGGCTCTGGGTTAAGAACTCCCAGGTTTCACCCAAAAGACTCCTCCCTTGGAGCTGACCAGGCTTTCTGTTCTTTAGCCCTAGATCCAGGTGAGACCACCTCTCAGGGTTCTCCAGGCTGCAGACAGGAGATGCTTTAATGTGTATGATGCACTTTGCAGCTGGGGCATCTACTTTCCTTCTGAGGCATAATTCTTGTGGACAGCCGACACGGGAATTTAATAAAAATGTACACGTGTCCTGTGAAGATTCCGACAAACTAATGAAGGAAATTTTTTGCCTGCCTTTAAAATGGGTGGGCCCCAAACCCTGGTCTGTTTGAAGTGGCATGTAACCCCTTATACAGATGCTTTGTTCTTGTCTGTCATTGCTGGCCCAGGGCACTGAGTCCTGATAAGACACGTCATTTACAATGAGAATCTATTCTCAGTTTTTAAGTTTTTCTGATGGGCGATTATTGCTGCTGTGTTTCCTGTTTTATGTAGGTGGTAGCCCTCGGAGAAGTACCAGATGGGACTGTGGTTACTGTCATGGCGGGTAATGATGAAAATTATTCTGCTGAGCTCCGAAATGCCTCTGCTGTCATGAAAAACCAAGTAGCAAGGTTCAACGATCTGAGATTTGTGGGCCGGAGTGGACGAGGTAGGTTTCTGATTTTTAATACTGATAATGGAATAAGCACATTAAGATCCTCTGATGAAATGTAGAGTCGTCTGTATACAAATCAGCACCTTCCTTTACTGAATGGAATTACTGTAAGATTTTGTTTAAGTGCATCCAGACACAGATGAGTGTTTGCCTCAGCACCCAGGCCTTTTTCATGTGTTTTATGATATTGCGAATTCAAACAGTGTTTTCAGAGGAACTGGCTTCTCTTGTCACTGGGTACGAGGGAAGGTAGACAGAAGAATGGTTAGGGGGTCAGGATTTGAATTATGAGGAAACACATAGCTGAGTAAATTGAGTGGCAAAGAGGAAAGAAAAATGTATGCATTGGACAATTTCTGAAGATAGTAGTATTGCTCTATATTAAAGCAAGGACAGCTAACATAATGCTCTTCATTTATCACATGTATTTCTAAGTGAGTTAATTCTCATAATAGGAAACTATTAAAAATTAGGTTTTTTCCTACAGGAGCCTTTTCATTTGAATAAGTGAATAATGTATTACTTATGTTAGAATGGCAATGTGAAGTTGCCTAGAGAAATGAATGATCAGAACTCCAACAGTTCCACACTGTTTAAGGATTTCCACCATCAGATTCCATCTGCAAATATTAGGAGTCTTTAAAAGGATCATAAAACAGGAAGTAATCCTTTTTCAGATTTTCACAGCTGTTTCATAAATAGGTTTAATGTTTTTTAAAGTCTCTAAGGAGACTAATGTTTTGGTTTTTATTTACTCTACAGACAGACTTCTACTAGTCATTCACCTATTAGAAGTGTTATTTTAATTCATTAATTTATGGAATCTGATTTTTCCATTTTAAGAATTTCAAGAAGAGAAAAATAGTCCCTTATGGTACTGGGATGAAATAAAAATTATCAAGCCTATAGGTTCCCTGCAGGCCAGGCTGGAGTTAGCAATTGAGAAGCACCAATTTTTAAGCCATGTCTAATAGTTGCCCTTTAGTTTGGATCAGATGTCAAATTATTACCATTGTGAAAACTTGATAAGGGAAATTCAAGCAAGGCTGTTTCCGATGAGTAGTTTTAGTTTACTTTCTAGGAACAGGGCCAAGAAGTTTACTTTTAAACTTAAGAAAAAAAATGATGCATGCTAATGAATACTGTCACTGAACTAAAGGGCTTATCTCTGCATTAAGGTTAGTTTATTTTTATTAACAATAAAGAAGATGCATTGTATACTGATTAGGCTTGGAAAATGTGTGTATAATCATTTTCTGTCTCTGTTATTAGTCATTGATACAGGTTCACAGTACAATTAAAGTTTCTGTTTTTTCTAGTAAGAATCAAAAAAATGTGAATATGAAAATTTATTTACCTGTATGCTTTAAATTGCATTTTCTTCTTATGCAATATTACTTTATTTTTTTAATTAGAGTAATGAATTTTAGGATTTAAAGGATGGGATGTTATACTTAATTTTGTTTTACATATCTAAGTTAATGTTTCCATTTATTTATGCTTTTGCATTACATAGATGCTGCATAACTTTTTTCTGATCAATTTGAGTAGAAACTATGACAAAGTGATAGTGTACTTTGTAAACCCTCAACATATTTATTTAAGAAACTTCAAAGAGAAACTAAGGGTGTGCACTGTTTTACTATATTGGCTTTCTGAGTTTTGGCTGGTTTCCCAAATAGCAATTTTTATATTTAAAAAAAAAAAGACAGACTTAACTGCTTGCAGACTTTTCACGCATGGAAGATGAAGAAAGCTTCTTTTGATGAAGTGTAATTATGTCCAAACAGAGCTGACCCCCTCCCCCTATATTTCTTATGATCTTAACTGAAGAAAGTAGGATTTTTCCTTTGAAGCAGCCGGGACTTGGTGGAGGATCTGAAATGCTACAGTCTGCTGCCAGAGGCAGGATGGAGAAATTGGTCCAGACTTGTCTTCGAGACTTAGATGGGGGTGTGGGGGGAACCACTGGAGAGAAATTGATTTATCAGTAATAATAGATTTTTATATCACTACAGTAACATTATATGAAAGGAAACAGAAATACCAAGCTAAAATGGAGAGGAAAAAAAGGACCGAGAACACTGATAAGATAGCACTCAGAGAAAAAAGTGGGTCAGTTTTTCAGCGGCAGGAAACCCTTTAACCTGTCTCTGTACCCTTTGTACCTGACCTCCTTTTATAACAGCTTTTTTTCCAGCTTCCTCTTTAATTTTCACACTTCTCCATTTCTCTTGTTTTAGTCTATTCAACATGTTGCTACCATTTTTAATTTTTTTCCTAGATTTACAAAATTTTTGTTTTCAAGTGTTAGAAAATAATAAAAAAAAGAAACACCAAGTTTTTTTTTTCTTTTCTCTTGTAGAAACAAGCTATCAGAAATTGAAAAACGGTCTTAGGTTTATAAAGGAGTCCTGTCACTACTTACTTGGGCTTTATGGGTCGTCTTATGACCACAGATTTTAAAAATGCCTGGGATGAAAGTAGAGCATCAATGAAACTTGCATTAAGTTAGGAGTGGCTTAGGGTTTTAATTGTTTTTCCCTTTTCCCCCCTTTGTATTTTAAACAGAAGTGTTCAAAGTGACTTTGGCCCTTAATTTTTTTTTTTCCTGGTGTGCTTCCTCTCTCTTGACATCAAGCATGCTGCTTTTAATTTATGAGCATTTTTAAGCATCTACAGCATCCAGAGTGTGGTATTTTCTCAGTGTGGGATACCATCCAGCTTATAGCCTTACCTCGCACATTCCTGGCAGCCCCTCCAGCTAAGTTGGAATTGCTTATCGGTGACAGGTCCCTGTGTTTACCTTAACTATATGGCTTGAGGACATTGTATAGAACTAGTTCTTAGATAGAGTTACAGTTAGTTATCCCAAAGGAAGAGCCTGCTTTTTAAAATCACTCTTAGGAAGTGATAAAAAATGAGTTCTGAAAAAAACTTTTTGTTTGTAAACTTAAGGGAATCATGAATGCCAACATACACACTTGATTCAGGAAATGCATCATTCTAAGATGAAGATCAGTGACCAAGTTGGATCAGAGTTTGTAAAGTTTTTCTTTGACATTACATACATGTTTCTTCTGAAGGGGCAATTAGAAATGGAGGGAACCTCCTCAGTTTTTGCTTTAATTGTTCAAGCACATATTGATCCTGAAGATTTGGTTTTGGAAGACCATAGATACCCTCAAATGTTTCCTCCCTAAAACCCACCTCTTCTCAGATGAAGCTTTTAATGGAAAACTGGTTCCGCTCTGAATATTTAGATGCTTTGTATGCAAAGGGTAAATTTGCTGTTTGGTTTTTGTTTCTACATAAAGTATTTCCCTTAAGTTTTGAGAAGCATAGATGACTTTTGATACTCTAAATAAAGTGTAAAACCCTAAAATAGAAATAGCCTCCAGACCACTTTAGATAAATTAATGTACGGTATCTGTAGCAGGTTACTGAGAGATGTTAATGATAATGAGAAATACACATCCTTAATTATGATTAGTGCCATTGATGATGACTGACTGTCTTCCAACCACAATGCTGGAGCCCTGGTTAAGAGTTCAGTCCTTGGTCTATGGACTACGGATCTGATCCAGAAAAACACTGTGTAATGTTCCAGTGTAAAATAGCTTTAACCTAACGATACAGCTGTTACTCCTTCGTATCTTTCCACTATTTTGAGGTCTTAATCTGGACACGGTGGCTTCCTATTCATGTTTCTAATCTCTATTTATGTAGACTTTCAGTTTTCTATGACTAATTTAGATTACTGACTGTCTTTGTTTAAATCTGTATAACATCTAATATATCTTGGAAGACATATGGTACAAAAATGGCATTTTAAAGATAGATGTTTTTATTATTGTGGCTAAGATATTATATTAATCCATCTATATTTACTATTTCTTGGGCATATAGAGCTAACTGAGATACAACTAGAAATAACTTTTTGCTTGTTTGTATTCTCTGGCAAAGTAACAGAACTTAAAAAAAAAGCATTAATGTAAGATCAGAAAGGCTTAGGTTTAGATCCATTTTCCTCATTTATTAATTCTGTGAACCTGAGTAAATTACTAAGTCCATTTAGGCTTTGGCTTCCTCTTTTGTGAAATGGGGGTTGATGAATCTAACTGGAGAAGATTAAATGAGATAATGTGTAGGAAGTAGCTGGATAATAATAGGTTTCTAGTCAGTATTCATTTTCCCAATTCTTCCCTGTCTCTCACTTCTTTTTTGTTTTTCCTTCCCAAACCCTTCTCCCCTCCCATGGAAAAGTACAGCCAAGAAGACTGAATACTGTATACACTCAGTAACAAATGATGTGTGCCTTAAACAGATTTTAGGAACTTAAACATGGTCTAGGTTGAAAAGAAAACCCATTCACTGGACTTGACAGCCAAAAGAGCTGTTTTACATTAAGCCTTATACATAACCTGTTCCATATTAAACTTTGAAAAGATTGCATTAAACTTTGCATTGCTACATATTGTCTAAGATTTGTGTTTTGATTTAATACCCTCAGCTTTCAGTAAAAGAAGAAAAAAAAAGTCTGAGAAAAAAAAAAAGGAGCTTTTTATCTGTTACAGGAGCAGACTAAATGAGTACTCTGGCCCCAGATTGCTGAATGTTTTATCGAGTCACCGTTTCACGCCCACTTTTTCCTGTCTTGTAACAGTTTGCAGTTTTGACTATCTGACATGACTAACTGTTGCAAATCTAACTGATTACAACTGTCAGTGAGTCTGTGTAAGAGTCTGCTGTCTTCTGGAGACATCCAACATCCAGATCTGCTCCCAGTTTTTTCCTGTTCCCCCACCCCAATTCATCGCGTTCAGCTCCCTGATTTGAAGCATCAGATGTAATAATTCAATGAAGCACAAGTAAAAAAAATCGATGTTTACATTAAGAGGTGTCATGTGCCTTCTGCAAAAGCTGTCACTGCCAGAGAGGGAGCTCCTTCAGGATTTCACGGCAGAGATGTATGTTAGGGGAGGGCTGAGCAGGCAGGAGAGAAACTTTGTTCCAGTAATGATGAAATCATCATACCACAGGCACATTACGGCCAGCACAGGAGACACTGGCTGCTGTTAAAATGATTCCCTTAAGAACTTCCCTCTTTCATCTTCCTATTGTAGTTTCAGCCAGTGAAAATGCTAAAGCCATGCGAAGTAAATAACATAATCAACAATGATTTACTATTGTTCTCTCATGGGGTCATGACCTAATCCTAAATAAAGACTTCTAAAATTGTCTGGGCTTGGATGTGCTTGGATATTTTCTCCTAATGTTGGATAAAACTGAAAGGAAGAGACTCTTACACAAGTGGACCAGGGATTTTGTTTTCATGACAACTGTTGCTGTTGGGGGAGCTTTCTTGGAATTGGAACCTTCTCTTACAGTAGCGCAAGGGAGATGATGATTTCAGTACTGAATGGGGTTAGAGGCGCCTAATGTGCCTGGCGGGGTTTTTCCAGTTTAGAGTAAGAGCTCCTCACTCTTGGCTTTCACTGCCTGCTCAGAGATGCTTACATGAAATGTGGACCCTGTGCTGTTTGCTTGTCAACACTGTCTTTTTATATTCACTTTGTACTTTCCTCTCTCACCTCTGCAGGCAAGAGTTTCACCTTGACCATAACAGTCTTCACAAATCCTCCCCAAGTAGCCACCTATCATAGAGCTATTAAAGTTACAGTGGACGGACCCCGGGAACCCAGAAGTAAGTACTTGTCTTCCTATTGAAAACAGTAATAAGAGTTTGTGGAGCCCCTAGGATGACTTTATTCCAAATGAATTAGTCTTAACCTCCATGTACACTGTGTTCGCAGTTTGTTATCTGCATGAACTTTTAGAGAGGGATAATTAGAACCTCACAGTGAATAGAAAATAAAATTGTGGTTTTAACCTTTGCCACCTAACTGCTAAGACCTTTATAACTTTGGAAATGAACGAGTTATTCAGTTACTGGAATGGTTGGCTAAGAAATTCTGCTCATCCATTTCATGTAATGGACAGGGTAGGATAGACCCCTGAGAGCTGAGGAAACAATAAACTTAAAAATCTCCAGCTTAGTCAAAAAGCACTTGCGAATGTTTCCCATGGCCTAAGAATGTGTTTTAGCTTTTTAGCTCGCCCACTCAATTCCCTTTGTAAAGAGCACACTGCTTAATTACAAAGAATTTATTTGCAAATGATAACTTGCTTGATTGTTACAACACTGTTGTTTGGTCATGTTCTAGTAATTGTTATAGATAGTTTCTTTTAACAGAGACAGCCAAACCTAGTTAAAGTCCACCTTGGTTTGTCAGTGTAGACATCCGGAAGGTTCAACCAGCAGTTAGTTTAAGGTACCACACCTAATCCGATTGAGCTAGTATGTATTTTTTTTCTAAGTTTAAATCAAAACTGATTTAATTTTCCCTGTCCCACTGCCTAAACTGATTTGAACAAACTCAGCATAACAGTATTTAAATATATTTAGAGATTAAAGAGTATTTGATATATAAAACATTAACAATTCCAGGCCAGTGGAAATACCATCTAGACCTCCACTTTGGCTGTGGGGATGCACTGGGGGTCCTGGCCATTGTGTCCAGGGAGTTTAATTTGGTTGGTGATGGAAATAATGACTGGCAACAGCTTTTTGTTGTGTGCCACCACACCTGCCTAGCTAGGCATAGCTTTTCTTTTCTTAAAATGAGAGAAAAGGGCAGGTAAGATTTTACTCTAAGTAGTATATGTTTTAGCGGGGAGCCCACAGGGCCTCCTGTTCATTTTGCTGCAGTCTTTTCTGACAAGGACTGACTGCTTGCCTGAACTGGGGAGGTTTCCTGCCTCTAGAGCAAGTCTTTGAGGTTTTTGTTTTCTTCGCCTTTCATGTATATGGCCTTCTTCCAGACTCATAATGCTGGGTCAGTGCTGGCTGTGTCTGTTAGTTTGGAAATATCCTGGGAGATGGTCTGGGACACTGGTGTGGGAAGCCCCAGGTTTCCAGTCCTAAGGGCCATGTTTCACAGGGCAGATGAACAGGATAGAGCAGGGCTGTCTCATTTGGTTTCGGATTTGCATGACTTTTCTGTCCTCAGAAATGAGGGGCGATGCTTTATGATGGGAGGCATCTCCTGACCCTTTACTGCCTAGCCCCTGAGTTCCTGAAAAGGTAGGGCGGACATTTAATAATGTATAAGCAGGATAGTAGTCTTCTATCATTTAGCACCACTAATATTTGTCTTCTAAAGACGTTTCCTGCCCATCTGAACTTTTTTCTTCAGTACTTAGAAAAGCCATTATTGTGCGTGTGTGTGTTTGTGTGAACTAGAGTTGTTCAAAAGTTATTGATTTGCAGAGGGAAGAGAATAGAGTGGTGCTGCCCCACCGTGAAAGGGATGAGAGGTGGGGAGGCGGTGTAGCTTTGGGAGAGCCACTTTCAAGTCAAGTGCAACAGTGTCACCTCTTTTTGAAGAGACTGTTGGCAGAAGGTGATGTGTGATCAGGTCAGTCTTTGGGTGGTGCTGGTGACTGAAGCAGATACAGACCTTTGAGTGACAGGCCACCTATCTCAGTTCAGCCTGAGTGACATTTCTTGTAAACTGAAAATCTCTATGAAGATATGATGCCGTTTTCCTGACATCATGTAATGACTTGCTCAGATAGAAGAATGGGTCTGGTGCCAGTAACAGCTTAATCCTACAACCTGGATTCTTGTACTGGATTATTTCCTTCCGCCTTGCTCTTGGCCATCTGTCCCAAGCATTCAAATCTACCATTTTAGTGCAAAAGCAGTGTAAGCCAAGATATAAACAAATGGTCATGGCTATATTCCAATAAAACTTTATTTACAAAAGCAGGTGGTGGGCCAGATGTGACCCACAAATTGTAGCTTGTCAACCATTGCTTCTAATTTAAAAATGGCTTATTTTTTTTATCAGCCTTTACCAGAGAAAGACATTAATGAAAGGCTTTTTTAGGGGGAGAATAAAAAGTTGATTAATATAGTTGCTTTAGCCTGTCTCCCTAAAAATAATAATCCTTTACATAGTGGTTATTTGTCCTAGTACTAGTACACTGCTGTTTATTACTGTGGTGGTTTTAAGGAGTTGAGGATTTTGTACTATTGGTTCCTGTTTATAGTTGGAATTTTTCTTCTTCCTCTAAAGATCTGAGTATGTATTGAAGAGGCTTCTCTGGTAGCTCAGCTGTTTGAACAGGAACAAGTTCTGGGTTAACTATTTGAGTCTTTATGTCAGACTGCCTGAATTAAAATGCCAGCTGTACCATTTATTACCTGTTTGGAGGCAGACAAGTTCCCTAACTTCTCCTTGCCTTAGTTTTCTCATCTTTTAAAGAAAGAATAATAAAAGTAGCATCATCCTCATCAGTTGCTGCAAAAGTGTTAAATGTATAGTGTATGTAAAATGGGTAGCACAATGTCATGTAGTAAGCACTCATTAAATGTTAGCTTTGATTGCATCAGTTTTCTTCAATGTCAGAAATTTGCTGTAGAGTTTTGCTTGTAGTATACTTCTAGGAAACCGATACCATCTAAAGTTCCTTCTCTAGTGTATTATTTTTTCCCATGAAGATAGCTTTGCTGATTTTTGCAGTATAGTAAATGGCACTAATAAATGTTATAACTTATGCCTTGAGCGATGGATACTCATATTGCCTGGGGAGAGCTGTGGGATCTGCTGGTTAATGCTATTTGTGTACAGCAAACTCAAGACAGGATGCTATGACTTTAGTACCCCACTCGAGACCCTGCTTGTCAACCATCTGCCACAACTTGCTTTACTCTCAGAAACCCAAAAGGTTTTATCCTCCTGTGTTTTCTGTCTCTGGCAGCTGAATCAGTGCTGTCACATCACAAACAACTTCTTTTCTTAATATACACATCTGGCGTTGGCAGTTGGACTAACTTCATAAGAGCACATGATCATCACTCATTACAAGATTAAAAAGCACCTCATGGCATCATCGATGTTTTTTAACTTTGATCTTTTGCAGTCGTGATTCATCTCAGTTATAAAACTTCCCTTTAAAGGAACATCACCGATGACTTATTAGAAACTTCATCTTAAGTAGCGTAAACATGGAAATGGTGCACATCTTTGCAGAGTGCCATTTATTTCTTTTGCCAGCTTATCATTTTAAGACATGACATCATGCTTAAGATCCCAAATTTGTAAGTCTTGTATGTAGGCGAGGCATCTTGACCTTCTGTTGGCAAGTCAGCTGCGTCTGTCCGCCAGCAGCAGAAGTCAGTGCCGTGGTAGCTGCAGGATTCTTCCCTGCTTTAAACATCAGATCCAGTTAGCATCCTTGGTTCCTTTTATGCCCTTGGTTCTAACCCTCACCTGATTTAAAGAATTTCTGCGGAAGGAGAAAACTTGCTTAGCATTGTCATATTCTGTAGCATGGTTCTGAGTTGGGGAAGAGAACTGATAGATTGTTGACTTGGTGCAGGATGGGAAAAGTGAATCACTTTACAGAGTCAGAATCCCCCTCATTCTATTGCTGCACTTCCAGTTATCTATTGCTAAGTAGTAAAGACTGAAACAGAATGATTTAAAATAATAACCAGCTTTTTATTCCTTACAGTTCTGTGAGGTTCCCTTGGATGGTTTTGCTGCTCGTCATGTTAGGGACTCTTGTGTGACTGTAGTTCATTGTGGCTGATTGTCCATTGCTTGGCAGGATGGCCTGGAGAATGGAGAGAAGGACAGCTGCCCCACAGTCCCCCTTTGTGGACTCCCAGGGCCTCGTCCTTTCCACAAGATCTCTCCATGTGGGCTCTCTGAGACTCTCCAGTGCAGCCTGGCTTCCTACAAGGCATCTCAGGCCTCCCTAAGGTGCAAAAAAGGCAACTGTTGGGCTTTGAAGGCCTAGGCTCAGAGCTGGCACAGAGTTGGTTAAAGCAAAATGTAGTAGAAGTCTGAATTCAGAGGAAGTGACCATGCTGAGGTGTGAGAGGCGGGGGAGTAGTTCAAGAGACCACTCAAATCATCACTACCACCAGGGCTTAGCTGGCAAGCATCATCATGGCAACAGGAGAAATATATTTTCAAGGTATTAACTTCTGAAAGTCCTTCTGACCTTTTAAATCAGGAACACTTAAAGTTCTGCAAAGTGGGTGCAAGTTTCAGTTATGATAGCTTCATTCTGAATTAAACAAATCTGCAAATATCAGATGAATTAAGGGTGGGCATTATCTTGTGCTTGGTATTAGCAGATCAGTATGAAGCTGAGGCAGGTCAACACTAGTATGAAAGAAGAATATGAAGTGTCTGAACCGAAAGAGGTGTGACCCTTGGGTACAGCATGGGGAATCAGTAGCAGAAATATAATGAATCCTCAAATGGGCAACCTCAAAGGTTTTGTAGCCCCCAACACTTGTATTTTTTTGGTGGTATTGATCACTGAACCGAAGGCCTCTGCACTGAGCTACATCCCCATCCTCTTTCGTTTTTTGAGACAGGGTCTCACTAAGTTGCCAAGTGTTGTGGGCAGGATTCCCACTTGGGTTTTTCCTGTCTCAGCCTCTCTGAGTGCTGGGATTACAGGTATGCACTCAAGCTAGGTTTTATATCGTTCGGTTTTGAGAGAGCTTGACCAGCACACCTGTAGACTTCCTATATAGGGCACATGAGAATAGGTTTCTAACAATTTTTGTGTGTTGTACCTTAAGGACACAGACCATAGTTACTCTCAAAGGGAGACCAAAGCTGTCAGCTAGACTTCCTGAGGGGGGCACTATCACCCCTCCTCTCACCCTGTGACTTGTGCCCCTGCAGAACTGGGGGAGACAGAGAAGCTCTTTCTCACCCAGGATCTGGTGCCTCTTCTGCAGGCCTGAAGGGCCTAGAAGGGCTACAGGTGAGGTGAGCAAGGGGTTCTTGGGGAGAACAGGGGCCAGTTGGGATTCTAGGCCTGCCTTCACCCCCCATAAGGCTTATGTCCCATTTTTAAACTTTTTTCTTTTCCTCTGTGCTTGTTCTCATTAATTCATCAACAAATGTATAACTCTCAACAAGTTTTGTTTTCCAGTATTCTTTCTTTTGGTTTGTTTTTATTTTTTGAAACAAGGTCTCATTATGTTTAGGCTGGCCTTGAAGTCGTGGTGATTCTCCTGCTTCAGCCTCCCAAGTGCTGGGATTACAGATGTACATCTCCATGCCTATCTGATTTTTCCATATTGTTTTGTTTGTTTATTTATTTATTTTGAGACAGGGTCTCACTATGTAGTTCAAGCTGCCTTGAATTTACACAGTAACCTTAATCCTCCTGTCTCAGCCTCCGGAGTGTAGGGATTACAGGTCTACACCACCACGCCCGATTTTTTTCTATGTTCTTAGGCCTGTCCACTTGTAAGAGTTTTACTGTTACAAATGAAAGGTAGCAGACTCACCGGTACAGGTGGTCTGGCCAAAGCAGCATCTTCTTTATTTCTCCTGCTGTTCCATGTAGTTCTGAGTCCTCTCCAGTTTGTGACCAGTGGAGAGAAAGAAGGTTTTCTCTTCCTTGTTCCTGATGATGTCAGGGGAGCTAACCTCCATGCCTTTTCACCCTGGCTAGGTAAAGGAACAGGCTTTTGTGCTGGCTGGCTTATTTCCGCTTGTTTACCAGTGGTAAATGCTTAAGCAGCGGTTGCCTACACATACAAGTACATGGGGGACCCGTAAGATGTGTTGGGCGGAGGGAGAAGAGGAGAATTTTTGAAGGTTATTTGATTTCTCTGGATACAGTGCTTGCATTCACATTCCTGCTGTCTGTAAAGAGAATTTGAGAAAATCTTGCTAGGCCTTGTGCCATGCTCCCAATGCCCCAGGCCTGAGTTTTAGTCCTTCATGTAAAGCATTAGCCGGGAAGCCCTATACTTGTCGACTTGCATATTTCCTCTGCAGTGCCCAGGGAGTAGAAGTTTGGGCAAATGCCATGCTTTGATACTTACAGGATAGCAGACACAAGCAGCAGTTTGATGGTCATTGATATCAATCATTTGGTCACTAGTCTATAACACATTGTTTAAAAATCTTTGACTTCAGAGCACCAGCTAAAAACACCCACGGTTCCCCTTTATCCTTGTTTCTGGGATGATGGAGAAGGGACTGTCAGAAGCCCTGATGGAGGTTCTGTCTGGTGGCTGGGGCACATGTTCTGGAGACGAGTACTTTTAAATGTTTCAGCCACCCCCCTCCTCCTTTTTCTTTTCTCTTTTTTTCCTTTTTGACTGACTGTCAGGAGCTGGGAACATGGCCAAGAAGGAAATGACACATGGAGAGGCATTCTGTGTTGTGCAACATTCTGTGGAACTGATGCAAGAATATATGGCCTGTTTACACATTCCTCTGCGTGCAGCCGGCATGGCAGTAATTTAATTCAGCAGCGCATGGCATGCTGCAGCAGGGAGCTATGGCCTTAATGTCCTTTCATGGCAAATTATCACAGCCGTTAAAACATGCTCATGTCCCTCCTCTGCACCCTCCCCTGGCTCCCAGTTCCGAATATGCTTTCTCATCGGATGGGGCTTGTGTTAACAAGGAACCGGGCTTCCACCGTGAGAGCACATTTTCCACATGCGTGTGCTGCAGTGGATGTATTTACTTCTAACTAAATATAGCATGGCAGGTTTTCAAGTGATATGTGTTCTAAAAACACACGCGTGCCGGATTCACATGTGCCAGTAGTTTATGTCTTGGAGCAGGTCAGAAATTATTCGTTCTTAAAACAGTGTTAGGGACTTGATAGAGATTTTGAGAAAGATGATTTTTTTTTTGTTGTTTCTAAAAGTGACTTTTTCTTACTAAGAGAGATAATTTGTGATAGATCATTGAAATAATCTTTTTCCTTCTATTTTATTCTTGCTCTATAGCTTTATTTCCCTAAGGAGAACTGGACAGTAGGGCAGTAAAAAGTAACAGGGAAAAAAATTTATGGTACTGTTTTTGATTTCCCTTAACTCAGGTTTTTATAAGACGAAATAATTTATCATGTCAAATAAAGCATGTTTTTGGCTCTTCGTATAAAATATAGTAGTTTTAATTTAGGCAAGTATGGAAAATAATTTTTCTTATTTTTCAAGTAACTTTTAGAAATTAAGAGAGCATAAAAACATTTAGGTCTAAAATGCTAATTCAAGATCACATGTAACACTTAAAAAAAGAAACCATGTTTGTGATGTGGTACTTGATAGCACAGGAAAGGCTCTCTGCTTCTGAAAGTTTCCCTAGTATTGTGCATGGTGTGTAGAATCTGTTTGCTAATAGACCAAAGCACTCCTCTAAAATTGAGAATGAAGGCTTAAACAAAGCACCTCTGGCAAATGTGACTCAGACTTACATTCACACTAATGTGAAAATAAGTGATGTAGATTCCTTCGGTGGGGGCAGGTTTTAGGAGCTAAAGGAAAAGTAGAGAGATCAATGAAGACCTGGGTACTAGAAAGTAAACCTCGAGTCACAATGTGCCAGGGTTTTGCTGCTGGTGATGACAGTAGTTGCTGGCTTCAAACATCAGTTTTGCTTCGGGTCAGCTGTATGTAGCAGTGTGGTTCCAGTGCTTTTCAGGTCTAGTGTACTATTAAGAATGCAGGGTTTTACAATTTGAAGGTGAACTTGGAGTTTCTATATTCTGTATTTCTTCCTTTTGCAAAATTTCTCCTTTCGTAAACTATTCCTTATCAAGTTTTATTCTAGATTCATGGGAACCTTCCTCTCTTACCAGTTTCAAAATCATTGTTTAATTTCTTTGCCATTTAACATGGATAGTTATCATAATGGAATTAGTCATGATGTCTGCCTCTATGAGAATGTTACCTTCAACTGAAATCACTCTTTCTCCTGACATCTGATGTTTTAATATGTCTTCTTTGTATATTTCATGATTAGTCATTATCAGAAGCTTTAAACTGTTGTTGCACATTTATTTACTCATTATATTTACAATTTATTGGCTGGCCATTCCTTCTCTTACCTTGCCTGTTTCTTCTGGGATCAGTTTCCTTTTTATTGATACATTTTTGGGTAGTTGCTTCAGTGAGGCCCTGCTCATGGTGAATGCTTAGACTTTGCTTGTGAAAGTATTAGCATTTGTGGGCATTGGCTTGCTGGGATCTGAACACTGCACTGCTAGCCATTCCACTGTGCGAGAACTTTTAAGTCTTTGTTATGGGGTTACCTGGCATAGCACTTAAGGGAATGGAATACTGCATACAGATATTCATGAAAGATGAGGAAGAAGGAAAATGGGCCTTAGTGCCTGTCCTCATGGGGAGCTTGAAGAGTCCAGGTCCAGTGAGTGTGGAGAAGGCAGAAGGGGAAAGAAAGGAAGGGAGAAGTTAAATACCTACTTCACAGTCTTGCTGTGGGCAGACCTCAGTTGTTTGGGAACCTTCTATCCAGATTTTCACTAAAGAACTCCAGCATTATATCTGACCCTTGGAGTCTTTTCATTAACCAACCCGAGCAGCAATCCTTAGATGTTGGTACACATACATTCTCTGTCATTTTAGTGAGAGTACAGGACTCAAGACCAAAGATGCTTCCTGTTTTATATGGTAAATGAGTTGAAGGAAACAGAAGTAAGAAAATAAATGTGTGGAACAGAGGGACATGGTTTAAGAGAGCCCAGATACTGAAATCTAGGGTAGAACTGTCTCTGATTAGATGTTTTGTGACCCAGTCTGGCACATGGCGTGCCTCTCATTGGAGTTGAGGGGAAGTAGCAGGTGGGGGGGAGGTCAGCTGACATTGGCGTTTATTGGTCCTCTCAGCATTTCCATCAGCCCTCAGACTGCAGCTGTACTCTGTGCCGTGTATTCCTTCTGCTTCCCATGCTTTCCCTTCCTAGAGTTAACTTTCATGAGCTGAAACCTGGGTGAAAATGCTTGTGTGTATTTTTGTTGTGTTGGGGGATTCTCAGGATGATTTAAGCTGTTCTCTTTGTCTCTTTTGGATTGGCCTTGGGAATTATTGGTAGAAAAACATGGTTCCTGCAAGATTATAAAGGCACTAAATGCAGGTGGTTCTACAGGAAGCAAGTAGATCTGTAAATGCCTACACTAAACAGCAGAGTGAGTGTGAAGTCTGAGTTACTAATTCTAGAGCTTTGGTTTCTCTTTCACCTTCTTACCATTCAGTCTATCCTGTGAGGACAAGTGACAGTGTGTTTTACCATGAGGGCTGTGGCAGAGTAGTATGGCAGGGCGTTCATCTTTTGGTTGGGGTGGTTTGTATTTAAAGTATGGGTTTGCTAATGGTTGAGGCAAGTGGAAGACTTGGAAAATATGAGACCTCGGTGCCATCTTAATGATCTTAAACTAATCACTAAACTCTTCTCCAGTTGGGTTTTCCCATCATTTAAATGGAAACAGACATGAAGATAGCATCACAGAGTAGCTGAGAGTAACTGCTAAGGAATGATCATAAAGGACGTGGCACTCAGAAGGGCAGCTTCAATACCAAATGATAATTATATAGCTCCTTTCTGTCAAAGAGTTCCAAAAGGCATTGTGCATTTAACAGGTAGGTAAACTGAGGCACATCTGCCTCAAAACTCATTTGCTCTGTCATTCGATAGGTTGGCAGAGACATTAAAGAGATGAGCAAGGACCCCAGGTCTCTTCCAGTTCCATTTTTCACTACTAAATAAAGCTCCCTGGTGCCTTCATCGTTAAAGCTGTGGAGGCTTCTGGTGCAGAAGTTTCTTCTGGTTGGTGTTAAGAGGTAGTGTTATGTGAGAAGTGTGCCTACTGGCAGTGATGTAGTAGCCTTACTAAATGGTAAATAAGTCAAAGATACAAGATCTGGCACACAGCAGGCATGAATTCGTAGATATATATGTTTGTTGAGTGAGCATTGAATTCATTAAGATGAAAGTTTAACCAACAGCTGGAAACACTGAATTTTGTGAGATGAAACTTACATTAACCCTCAATAGATGTTATAGACGTTAACCCTCAATAGAATCTCACTTTGTAACAATACAATAAATTTAGTTCTTGGGGGAAAATGTTAACTTTTTAAAAAAGTACCCAAATAGAAAATGTAAACAGGTGACATAGGTGGCCAAAAAAAAAATCAGAAAGTAAAGATTAAAAGAAGAAAGTAGATCAATTGTAATTGCAACTCCCAAGATTACTAATGCCATGCAATGTATCTTCCTCCACATTTTCCTGTGATAGTAGTTAGGACTTTTGTGAGGGTGACAACAGTGAGGAAATAGCATCAGAAACATGATGGCATACTGCGGACCCATGGCAGCATAGGAGCTGAGAGGAGAGAAGAAGAGCAGCCTGGACAAGAGGATGATGAAGGTTTGGGTTGGGATTTCCTGATCAGGGCAGGCTCTGTGGTGGGAAGACTGGGTCCTGCCTGGGATGTGAGCTTTCATGGATCAGAGAGACAGAGCCTTCTCCCTTCTCCCCCGCTCCACCACTAAGACATTAGGCCTTTATCATAGCTGCCAGAGGCTTTTTTTGTGACCCTTAAGAGAGGCATTTCAACATGTAAATATTTCTAGCAGTGGGAATGTTAATTCGTTCAAAAAACTGTTTTGGACCCTGAGCTCACAGTTTGCCAGGTGCCAGGCATACAAAGCAGACAGCAGTCTGTGCCTTGAAGAGCCTGCATTGTGTAGGGAAGACAGACAAGAGAGGATTAAGCAGACATTTATCTACAAATGCATCTAATTGCAAATCGTGATAAGTGCTGTTTAAGAGACTGGTGTCATGATAAAGAATAATGGGGCTGCGGGAAACAGAAAAGAGGCTGTTCTAGAGTGGTCCAGGGAAGGCCTCTCCAAGGAGGTAACATTGGCGCCTCTGGGTGAGAAGCAGCCGGCCAGCCAAGTCAGGAGACAGCAAGGTAAAACTGCACATGGTATACAAAGGCCTGACCTCATTAGTATAAGAATCTAACATCCAATTTCAGCAGAAGAATGGCATTAACGGTGCCTAAAAAATTGCCAAAACAGTAGACTAGGATCACACCCCCCAAGTTGCCTGTTTGATGATCTACTCGAGGCTGGTATGACATATGGTCTTTTGGGGAATAGCTAAGGATTCTGTCCCCACTGCCCTCAAGCCTCCTGTTATTCTCACAGGTGCTTGTGATTCTTCTTGGAGGTAAGGCTTTGAGGACAGGATGTTCATAGATGTTATCTGCAAAGCATGCCACATTTGAGGCCATTTTCGGTTAACAACTCAGTTTAAAGAAATGGATCTGATCAGCTTCACTGGGTGATATTTTATAATAGAAGATCCCAAGACCCAAACTAATAGGCCAGAGAGATTAAAGAGAACCTCGAAGAGGTCAGGGAAGAATATGGACAGGAGCAGGTAAGGGACGGCTCATTGCTGCTGGCCTCAGTACGAATCCAGAACCCTGAAGAATATGCTTTTCTTAGGGATGGAACCATAGGAGTGGGCTTGTCCTAAAAATAGCCCGACCAAAGCAGTAAGTTATCTATTCAAGTAGGTTTTCTTAGGATTTGTGTGTCATGTACTAAAATCTTGGGCTTTTATGGACAATGAAGCAATCCTAAAGGTGAGCTGGGTTTCCAAACATAAGAGCAACGTGGAATCCTTCAGAATGTTTAGCAGAGAGCATTGATGATGATTAAAGGATTGTAAAATTGAACCTATAAGGATAAGTTGAAAGGCTTGAGATTATTTGGCTTCAAGAAGGGGAGGCTGAAAGATGACTTAATAACAGACTTTGAAATTATGAGAGTTATTAAGCTCTGTATGGTGGCCAGCTGTTTTGTTTCTGGTGAAATCTGAAAGAGAAGAAGCATGATAGATTTAGGTTAGATTTAAAGAAGAACTTCTTGACAATAGGAAAGAAGTAAAAATGGGTTACTGAAGGCCTAGGGCTTGAATAAAGGCGGGCGTTTCAAATCCCTTCCATCTTAGCAATTTTCTGTGTGCTCATCTCAAGCAGAGCAAAGAGCTACCTTTCTCCTTTGAAAATCAAAGGCATGATTTCTGTTTCCCATTATAATTCTGAAGCTCAGAATCACAGAGGGTTGAGACATAAATGATGAGGGTAATTTGTCTTGCTTCAATGGCCATTACAATCTTTAATTGGGAAAAATACCACCAAAAAGACGAACAGATTTGCCGTACAGTCGAAAGTTGCCGTTGGTAAGCAGAATAGATAAATTATGAAGAATTTTGGAGCGAGGATGGAGAAGCTTTTATTGGTAGAAAAATCCAGGTTTATTTGACTTGCGTATGCCAGATAAAAAGGGAGGGCTTTAAGAAGCAGATTCTTTGGGAAAAATTAAAAACATTTTGAGGTGACAGTTGTGCAACCTAGAGCTTGAGAGATACGGCCCAAAAATTACCCTCAAGGAACTCATCGTCACCCAGGAGGAAGGAGAAAGGAAACAAGCAGGATTTATTTCTGAAAACAGAAACTTTCATGCGTGCAAAAGCTAGAACTGTGGAGGCAGAGTTCTGCTTGCCGGATAAACCTTTCTCAGAGAAGCCAAGCACCACAGCTTTTGTGTTTTAAGTTTTATTCCTTAATCTACTCCTGTGCACATCAAACACCTTTCAGAGGTACTTTTTAAACAATAAATTAGCATCTCTGCAGATGGTTTCTTTCCCCACTCAGGATGGCTCACTGAAAAGCCAAGTGCAGGCACACACACACACGGTTCTCAGATGAGTTCTTAGTTTCGAACTAAGTGGATACAGTTTTATCTAAAAGAAGAAAATAATCAGAGACCAACGAAAAAGGCTTTTCAGACACAGGTGACACAACTGGGAAGAAGGTTTGGTGGGTGTGGTACAAAACCAGGGGAAGGAAAAGTACTCAGAAAACATGTTTTTCTTTCCGCCCAGAATAACTTGGGCAATGTGGATCATTAAGCACATTTAGACCCTTGAGCCACTCAGCTTTACCTTTCCAAAGTGGCGTCACCATTGGAGAGCCACCCGCAGCCTCTGGCTGGGTCAGAAGTCGCATCCCACTTTTTCTCGTTGCCCTCCTTTCTTCCTTGGTGATGACATTTTCTTAGTGGCCTTGGCATATGGAATCTTTATTAAGTCCTTTTTGTGATTTATACAGTTGGGTCTCTCCCACCCCTCCCAGATTATTTATTTTCAAAACCCCTTCTAAGAATTCTTTTTTTGTTGTTGTTGTTTTGCTTTGTTTTTGGTACCAGGAATCAAACTCAAGAGTTTATGCTTGTCAGGTAGGCGCTATGCCACTGAGCTATATTCCTGGCCTAAGAATTCTTAAGAACTACAGCAGCCTGAGGCAACTTAAAGGGGATTCATGCCCCACCCATCCTGCTCCTGAGGCCAAAGATGTTGGTAAATTGGAAGGTAAACCAGCTAAAGAGAAGCTTGGCTGTTCATGTTATCAGTCTTTATGCAAAGGGATAGTGGTTCCATCTCTGTCATAGGCAAAGTTTCCACTACTCCGGTGAGACAGTGGAGCAGGAGATATTGCGTGATTTCTGCAGTCTCTTTGAAGTGTGTGGTTATGGAATAATCTTTGAAACTGCTTATATATTGGTTTATCTGAAGACCCACAAACACCGGTTATCTGTTCTTCTCTAAGGTCCTCTAACTACAAGATTTCTGCACCTGCCTCCTTTCTCTAAGAGCAGCCCTGATAGACTGACAGTTGAGAGCTGCTAGGATGTCTAGAGGGTTGGAGGCTTGTTCTTGATTGCTTCCGAAGTGCAATCAAGGACAAAGGCTTTTGTGACAGTCTCCAGACTCAAAGGAAACAAAAGGGGGTGATTTAGACAGGGTCTCAGGGCAAACTCTGTGCTATGATCACCTCTCAGGAGGAGTCTTGCATGGGCTCTCTGTGGGTGTTTACAGAACTCTCGGTGTTGGTGGCATAGATCAGACTTAGCAAGGAGAGTTTCTGGGGCCAGGAGAATTTTGGATTCTTAGGGAAGCATGAATAGTCTGAAATGCATGATACATGCTTGTCACATTTTTATAGGGCACATGTCTGCCTCTTTTCTCTATATTACACATTGGTTCTGTGTTTTGTGAGTCCTGGCATAGCAGTGCTTGGGGTGGAGCCAAGTAGAATTGGCTAAGTAACACAAGAAGTTTATCCTGTCCACTCTTTGAGGGGGGATGCTTCACCTTTCGCTTTCCCCAGAGCTATCTAGGACCCTGAAGGAAAGAGAAACTGATTGCAACTTGTCACCTCCTAGTCTTTGAACCGAAGTGAGCTAGTGGGAGGGGACTTTGCAAGATGAATACCCAACCTCTCCCCCAAAGCATCTACTTTTACTGAACCCCCAGCATCTATTTTTGCAGAAGGTGGACCTCCCATTGTCACTCACACCACTGGAGAACCCCTGATGGGCTGAGGAGTCACTGCTTTTTCTTTCTTCTTAGAACTGAAAGTATAATAAAAATTTGCAATTGAACTGGAAGAAAAATCTGACACTGAAAGATGAAATGTAAGTTTTTGTAGCGTGAGATTTGTGGCACAAACTGACCAGAGGAAGGAAATTTAATGATCTAGATAGATGCCTCTGGTTATTACCACTTTTGCTGAGTGCTTGTATGCTAAGGACTCAGTAGGGTGAGTCAGAGCTGTAAATAAAAACTTTTATGAGGAGCAGAGAAATCTTATGTTTGAAGAATAGGTGGTGCTTATTGCTAATTTATGAATGTCTCCTTCCATTCCTTTCTAAATTGTAATAAATTGCAATTTTAAAAATCTTTTTTTTCTTCTTTGCTACTGCATACCAGGAACTGAACTCAGGACCTTGTACTTGCCAGGCAGGCACTTGTGCCATTGAGTTATACCCTTGCCCTGCAAAGAACTCTTGAAACGGAACCACAGCTGTATTCTATTCCTGGCCCATTTTGGGATTGATACTCATAGTTTTCACATCAAGACAGTACAGACACATGGTTTCTTCCATATTTTAGCTAGGCTATTGGAAGGCTTTTAGTTTGTAATTTTTTTGATAACAACTGCTTAAGAACGTTATTATTTCTATGGTGGGATCTTATATCCAAAGATCTCTCTACATGATTTACAAGTACTTGGAGCAATTCAGTGAAATTCTTTTTTTTTCAAAAACATTTTATTTTTCATTGATAATAATTGTATGCTAGCAATATTCTAATGCTGGTATTTATAGCCTTTTGTTCTGGGTGACCTTGGTAGTTAAAGTAAATTGACTTTGGGAAAGAAAATCAGCTTTAAGAACATACATAGGTCCTTTACTTCTGTATGAATTGGGCAAACATTTATATCTTGTCTGATCAGCCATAGTACCCTTGAATGTTAGGAACAGATGAAACCACTTGGAGAGTTTTAGCTTGCCAGGGCCATCAACAGCATAAGCAGAGGCCAGAACAGTGTCTAGCGTTATTTGGAGTGTATGTGGACACATAGAGCTGAGTTTATGGAAAAAATGAGTGTGTTTACCAGCTTTTTATGTCTTACAAAAGTTTATGCCAAGCATGTAACTGTCAGTCATCTCATAAAGCTTTCAGTCCCCTGTCCCCAGGTGTTATGTCCTCTCTTCATGAACCTTTGAGACTGTCTCCTTGACTCTGTCAGTTACCGGATCTACTTCCTGTGCAGAGCAGGAACACTTCTCTGCCTGACACCAAGAGGGGCCTCAGTGCAGCTCCGTGATAGAGTATTGTCCAGCTTTTGGGGAGCTCTGGGTTCCAGCTCCAGCACCAATTTTTAAAAAGAGCTGGCGGGGGTGGGGGAGTTCTTGAATACATCTGAAGACTGGGTTACTCTGACAATACACTGACTAAAACATTCACCTAATTTCAAGTGTGTTTTCAATGGGGAATTAGAGAGGGTGAAAACTAGGGTCCATTAGTTCGTGAGGGTCTTTGGTTGGTGCTCTAGATGCAATAATGTCTCTCTTAGAAATAAAGGAATTGAGGCTCATGAAGTTGTGCTGGCTGACTGCAATCCTTCATGGTGAGAAAATCAACTCTGCTCTTCTGACTTCAGATCAGCACTCTTTCCATATCTAGAATATTCCAGGGGGAGATTTTTATGGGACTTTGAATATATTAGAGGTTAAGATGGGTCTAAACTAATTTAGACACTCAGATATCATTTGAGGTTATTTTGTGTGTCCTTGCCTCTGTGTGAAGCATGAAGGTAAAGGGTAGGAGGGGAAGAAGCAGTTTAGAGTCTCAGGTGACAAATTGGCAATGTACCTTTGTGATCTCCTGGGCTCTGCTTGTTTACTGTGCCACCTTTTCTTCTTAGGAAAATTGTTGATCTCAAGAAATACTGTCACCTAATCTGTGGGATTTGTTTTTTCTGGTTAGTTTTTAATGTCATCATAGATAACTTACTCTGCCCTTGCAGAGAAGAAGTAATACTTTTATTTTTGATAATACAGATTAGATGGAGAAAGAGTTCTGTTTTGGTGAAATACAAAATTGTGGGACTAGTAAGAAATACATATTTATGATGTTCACTGTTTCCAGTGTTGTTTCTAATGACATTTTATTTTATTTTATTTTATTTTATTATTTTTTTAGTTCTGGAGTTCGAACTCACAACCTCCCATTTGCCAGGCAGGCGCTTATACCACTGAGCTAAATCCCTGGCCCCTCTAATGACATTTTAAATAACACTTATTTAAGTTTAATTACTACCTACAAAACATTTTCTGTAAAATTTTCAGAAAGTTCAAGAAATGTTTTATGGTTTGTGTCTAGATGTCACCCTAAAGCCTCATATACCTTTAGATGGGGCTTTTTCAGAGGTAACTAAATCTAGAATTTGTGATTGATTTGTAGTGCAATGCTTGGATTAAGGTGCTGGGATTAAGGCTGAGTGATTGCTGGAGCACTCCACTGATTGGATTGGTATCACCCTAATCTCAGCCAGTCTGGATAAAAGAGGCAGAAAGAGGCTTGTTTCCCCCTTTTGTTCTTGCTTCTTGCTTTTGCTATCTTCCACCACCATGAATTGTTGCCCTTTTGCCATGCCACCCTGCATTGGAGCCAGCCGATTATGGACTGAAACCTCCACAAACTGTAAGCTAAATAAACCTTTTCTCCTCCTTAACTTTGGATGTTGATATTTTCTCTCAGCAATGAGAAAAGTAACTAAGACAAAGCATAAAGAAAGTAAAACTAACTTGAAAGGCAACATCAGCTATCACCTCACTTAATATTTTAATGTAACTCTTTTCCATTTTTTATAAGTGCAAATTTGTGTATATGCATATCTTTCCATATCTACTTTTTATTTTATAAATTTTTCATCTCCTAAACTGAGTTTTTTTTTAATTATTAGAATGAGCTGTACTCTAATTTTTTATCTTAGAGTGGTAAATCTTCTGTCTGGTAATTATGAAAATTAGTTTATAAAAGTTGGTTAAAAAATCTATACTCATTCCTCTAAAAATATTATTGCCCATTGGATTATTCATTTTTCATTCTGCTTGTATAACTCAGAATGTAGCTTACATGAACCATCCACTCTCCTCTTGGTTTCCTTTCTGTCTCTTTTTTCTTTCGACTTTGTTGTTTTAGGGGTGCTTTCTAGATGTTTAGCGTGTTCCATAAATAAGGACGTGCTGTGCTGAGTACCACAGTCATACTCAGATGGTCTCATAGGTCTCCTCTCTTGAAGGTTTCCATCTCTTGGTGTCACACTTTAGTGTGGCCCTTGTGTGTTCTATGCCAGGATGCTGTGACTTGCCCTGTGGCCAGCCTTTGGGCAAATCCTGTGTTCTGCATTTGTGTGGTTTTCAAAGTCTGCATTAACATCATGGTTTCATAGCAACCCCATGAAGTAGGCAGAAATGGCATCATCGCACAAATGAGAAAGGAGGCTTGAGATTTGGAGGGACTTGTAGGGGCCATGCATGTCTGTGGCTCATTTAATACTCAAAAATGGTTATGACTCGAATCAAAGTTGAGAATTGAGATTTACAGCTGAGAACTGAAAGACAGATGTCAAAAGCATTTCTCTGTTCCCAGAGCCAAGATGATTTCAGGTCACTGTAATTGGAAATTAACCAGTTTTTATATGTGGATCTATTTATTTGTATTTATTTTGCAAAAGTGAGGTGCTGGTAAAGAAAGACCAATTTAAGTTGATTTTGGGAGCGAGGTGTTGGTGGTGTTTGTTCTCATGTTCTCTTGCGTTCTGACTGAGGATGAGGCAATGGGAATGAATGGAGAAAGGGGAATGAAGGGGGTTGCTGCTGCTGTGTAGAAGCTGCCTGATTACTGGGGACAGGAAGAGGCTGCAGGAAGTGGGTAGCCAGATCACTTAAGTAAAGAAGTTCTTTTCCTCTCTTGCCCATCTCTGTAGGAGACAGACAGGTAGGAGGAAGACCCAAGGTCAGACAGTACCCTTTCCTACTTCTAGAGTCCTAGAAACAGATGGTATGGTACAGGCTCAAGACTCAGAAAATCATGAAAACTAGCTAAGCACATACTTGTCCTCCCAGGTCTCTGAGGACGTTGAGGCAAGATGATCATAAGTTTGAACCCAACTTGGGCTACTTAGCAACTTGGGGAAATCTTCTCTCAAAATAAGCCCTGCATTCAATACCCAGTACTAGACAGAACAAAACCAACCAACCAACCAACCAACCAACCAACCAACAGAAAACTGTAACATTATTATTATTATTATTTTATCGGTACCAGGGATCAAACTCACAACCATGCACTTGCAAGGCAGGCACTTATGCCGCTGAGCTAAATCCCCAGCCCCCTGCCTTTTTGTGGTACCAGGGATTGAACTCATGACCTCGCACTTGCCAGGCAGGTGCCTATGCCACTGAACTAAATCACCAGCCCAACGTTATTGATTCATAAGAATATCTGAAAAAAAAAAAGAACCACCAGCTTAGCAAATGCTTTAAGCTATGAAGTCTACCTAGAAGTGTAATTTGAATGTTATTTTTCATTCAAAACATTTGTACATTTCTTTTTTTGTTTGTTTTGTTTTTGTCTTTTTTTTTTTTTTTTTCTGGTACCGCGGATTGAACTCACAACCTTGCGCTTGCCAGGCAGGCACTTATGCTGCAGAGCTAAATCCCCAGCCCATCAAAACATTTGTAAATGAAAACACCCATTACTGTTTGATTTTTAATGTCAAGGAAGCTAACTGAAGTGGAGGAATAGAAACAGCATCCACGCAGTAGGGTGTCCATTCCACAGAATAATGCAGGAGAAATGAGCAGGGCAGTGGACACTTAGCTGTTGAGGGGGTTGATCTGTGCCTGAGGGGAAGGAGTAGAGACTTCATCAACCCCAGGGGTTAAAAGCTCTGTGGCCATAGGACAAATGGTGTCAAACTGTGTTTCCTGGGAAGAAGACCGCCATAGAAAGAAGCTATGTTGTGGGATATGAATTTAAAAATGGGAACAGATCGAATTTGTAGACAACCCAGAGTATTATTGCCATCTTCAATTCTTGATGAAACTACTTACAGTGCATATTTCACTTTTGTAACTGAAAAACTGGAAAGAAATGTTGTGTTGCTAAGGAACCAAGTAAGGAAACTTAAAGCATGCAACCATTCAGTGTCCAAAATGTGTTACCTGGAAAATGTAACATGGCCTCCTTCCTTTCTCTTTTTGTCAAGTCAGTACGTGAAATCAACAAAAAATAACTTGTTGGTTGTTTTGCCCTCGCTAATATAAAAAAATTGCCATCAGAAATATATGAGAAACAGATTGTTAACATAGCTGCCAGTTAGTCATAGATCTAATTTTAAGTAACACTCATCTATGGCAGGAGAGGACTGGCTTAAAGAGTGACCCTAAGTAATATTGGAGGAACACCTAATGCCTTAAAATTTCAGAGCTGTAGCATTGCTCATCCTTCTGGTTTGAGATGGTGGAGCTGCTGTTACAACACCCCGAAGTCCCTATTCCAGCCCCTCAGAAAAGACCTGTCCCCGGGGAGATGGATGTTGCTGCATTCTCTGTCTTCTTGGTTTCTAAAACCTGAAAGTAACCTAAACCCTGGGCTATGTGGTAGCTCTTCCCCACCCTCTCCTGATTAATTTCCCCTTTCCTTTTTGTATGTAATGTTATCCCAGCCCATTTCCATCCAGATTTCTTGAGTTAAAATCCCACATATTATTTTCCTTCCCAACCCTGACTCTGTCTTTCATTTATTTTCACTTGGGTTCTTTATACAAGGGCTTCATATGTTTGTAGGTCTTTGTATACTGTTTTATGTTCTTATCACTTATACTTTTCCACTTTCAATATCAAAAACTATATCCTCTGATAAATATACCAACTGCGTACCGTTGGGAAAATGAGACCCAAAATTCTCCTTTTAAGGGATTAAAAGGTGGTTCAGAGGAGACAGCAGTGTAATTACTAGACAATTAGGTGGCGCTGTTGAGACCAAGAGTCTGGAGTTTGGGTGTAGGGGAAGTCTGGAGTAGTATTTGGTGGGAGAAGCAGGAAAAACCAAGTGGGAGGAAGACGGGGGGAGCCCAAAGGGGTGATGGGAGTCAGAAATTTATGTGCCAGTGAAGGCAGTGTTGGCATTATGGAGAAGGGAAGTGTGACAGGAGTGCAGTAAAGAGAAGAAACAGTGGTAAAATGAGTCCTAGGTCATCTGTCAACGTCTTGTCATTCCTCTGAGTACTCTTTTCTAAGCATGAACTGTAACACGTTTTTTTGTCTCAAGGTACTGACGATTGAATCTAGGACTACCTCTCCAGCTTTTTTACATTTTTTTTTTTTAATAAAATACAGGATCTTGCTAAAGTGGCCAGGCTGGGCTTAAATTTGCAATCCTCCTGTCTCAGCCTCCCAGAGTGCTGGGATTACATGTGTTCACCACCACGGCCAGCTACTGTAACACTCTTAATGGCAGGAAATGTGTGGGAGGAAGTCAAACTGGGATGGAACTAGGCTTACATTTCTCTTTTTTTTGTGTGTGTGTGTTTTGTGGGGGATTTTGCATGTTTTCTTTGTTGTTCACACAGTTCGCTGAATGAAGCAGTAATTTTAAACAAACTGGTAATATTAATTTCTATAAGAGGATTGAGAGTGAAACTTGAGTATCCTTAAATGTTCCTGGAGAAACCAGGGCTGTCATGCCATTCGTGTGACACTCATCAAGTAAATACTCAAAGTAAAAACAATGAAGACAAATAAAACATGAAGGAGCAATGGTAAAAAATAAAGGGAAAAAGGTTCTGTTTCTGGCACCTTGGGAATTTGATTTAAATACGTGAAAGAATTTAAAATCAATGAAGGGAACTGTAGTTATGTATGTCAAAATGCGAAGTAACCTAGGTTTCTATTTTTAATCCTGTGACAATGCTAGATCCTTACTGCGAGAGTAGGAAGGAAATGGTGGTCTTGTCATTCATTTGGCTTCAAGCTAATGAGGTATGACAGTTTTGCAGTTGCTTTTTCTTGATGTTGGTGGCCTTTATAGGTCTTTCTGGACATTGTACCTGGAGACTTAAGTGAGAACAAACACATGCGTGAATAAATGAGTTTTTATATTGACTAACAAGTAACTTTGAGCATGAAATGATGAACATCCATTAATTTGTGAACCATGGTTTTGAATAATTCATCAAGGCTAGGACTCTGGTTTTAATGATGTATGTGGTGACAGTATGCCACTATGGAAAACAGAGTTTTTTAAAAAATACAGTATGATGTATTTGTAATGGATGTCATTAAAATGATGGACTTGGGTTTGGGTTTGAAAGCAGATGTTCCGTGGTTAAGATTAATTTCTTGCAATGGTTTTGGAGGTTGAAACCAAAATGTGTACAAAAGTAAACATTTCCCTTTCAGAGCAAATAATTGGAACTTGAATGAAACTTAAGCAAATGGGCATCGGCTTCAAGTTAGTTTTGATGTCTGGAAAGCGTCACCAATTACCATGCTTTCTGTGTAGCATGGTGCAAAGGCGTCTCTCTCTGTGTTTGGGTAAGGAAAGGGAACAGGTTGCTTGTGCAACTCAACTAGCATCGCCTGGCCAGAACTAGAGGCGCCGTGTCCCCATCTGTGTTTGCAGAAAGGCCACGCACGTTGGCACTGAAACGGGAGCACACCACGCCAGTTTCTCTTTCCTCTCAGTGTTGATCAGTGGCGGCTGCTGAGAAGAATCTTAACCAAGTGATGTGGTGCCTGACTCACTTCTTTCTTTCTGGTCTGTAAGCATAGGAAATAAAATTCATGCCGATACTTTACAATGGAAACAAAATGCAGACCAGTACTGTCCTGTAGAAATAAAATCTTTCTGTATAGAAGCCAGAGGCAGAATCTGTACAAGGAAGCATTTATATCATCCTCGGGCATATTAAAAAGTGAGTGAATTGAGTCAGAAATAAAATATTAATGTAATTCTAGAAGATAGATTGTATGCTAAATAGGCTTCTATTAAGGCAGTTGAAGTGTTCATATTATTCTAAAAAAGGGAGCTAGAGAGAGATAAATTCTTTCCAACATTAATCTTTACTTTTTTTCCTTCAGGCTTTTGTCTTATCAGTTGAATTAAAGTTGATGGACCAGAGGGTGAAAACAACCCACGTATAGTACATGCATGTATGAATATGCAAAGTGAACCCCACTATTCTCTATAATAGGCACTCATAGAATTTTAAAAAGAAGATGCTTTAGAAAAACAATAAATAAAGACAGATGGACTTTTCTCAGTATCAGTATGGAATTAGAGCAAAAGATACTGATACAACAAAGCACCCGTTTACTTAACAATAAAAATATTCTTCCACTTCTTATTTTTGTTCCTTTTTTCTCTTTCAGTTTACTTTTCCCTGGAATGAGTAGGGTAGCCCAGTTTGTTATTCTTCTCAAGCTGCTTCGTACTGTTTTGAGGTAGTACAGTGAGGTGTTTGCATCCAGGTCTTTGCTGTATCCCAGAGCACACACACACGGTACTGGAAAATTTTCTGTCTTTATTAATTTGTGACATAAAACTAGACAGCGATTTGAACTCACTGTGGATCATGTTCAAAGTCAGAGGTGTTTGGCTCCCAGCTGGTCTCTCTGGAGGTTCTCTCTGTATCAGACTCTCCCCTCACCGGAACATGCATGTGAGACCCAGCACAACGTTTGTTAGGTCATAGTTAACAGCAAGTTTTCCAATGAGTGAGTTGACTGTTAAGTGATTGCTAAACTCAAGAAGTACCCTAAATAGAAACAAGTTTTTTCCTCTCTTTTTGGTGGATTAGGATGATGACATGAGAAAAATGAAAAATGAAATACAGATCCTTTATTTCATTTTGATAAATGTCAGCATTGGAAAGCCACCCTGTGTGGTGGCCCTTGGGTGGCATGAGCTGCCTGAAACCAGATTGTTGCTGCCTTTGCTTTCTTCAGAGCTGGAAAAACCAGTTTAGGTCAGTGGATCAGCATTATCCAATACCTGCTGTCTTTTAGAAACAGAGGGATTTCCTCCTTGAGAATCTGTATGGCTGTACACTCACTTTTCTCATTTTGCCCTCATGAAACCCCCTTCACTCCTGCCCCATCATTGCTTACGCCAAAGGTGGTCATTCAGGTCACCACAGAACCTACACACAACTTCGTCAGCTTTAGGATTATTTTTTAAGTTGTCTGGACACAACTTATGCTGGGCATGAATCACAGTGCCTCACAGTGTGAGATTGTGTAGCCTCTTAAGTATCCGGAACATTTGTCTAGAACATAGGTCTGCTTTCAAAACAAGGAAACTAAAGGGATTTAACGCCGATTCTCGAAAACCTAAGATTTGCCACCTTTGTACCTTGGGAGACAAATGTTTATATGTTGGGGAGATGCTTTAGAATTTAAATGTGATGCGCCTTTGTTTCAACGGAAGCTCCTTAGAATTCACCCAAATGGCTCAGCGGACTGCTGCCCGCTTCTGAAATAATGTGACTTGTGCTGTGACTTATGTGTAAGTCCTGGCTAAGACATTTCCTGTGAGCATGTCATAGATACTAGGAAAACTACAGCTTCCTATTATGACCTGTGAGAGTCTTTCAGAGACATTGCTCAGCCAAACCACCTAAGGGCCATAGAATAAAAACCTGAGAGCTTTCAGTTCATTCTTTCAAAATATCAGTCTTTCAGAGTTAATTCTATGATATTTTGGGAGTAATGACAAGTAAGTATTACTGGTCACAAGAGGCCTATTCTCAAAGCGTTCTATTTTAGTACCACATTTTCCTTGTATAGAAATATCAATATTAGTTAATGCCAGCTAGTATAAACTCTCCTGCTTTATAAACAAGCAGCCTGCTTTAGTTGATGTGGTCACAGGTTTTTAATTTAGAAATTTATCTTTGGTGTCTGTAGGAATTTAGGAAAATTACTTGGTACAGTATCTTTAATGTTGAGATGCTAAGAATTACCAACAGTAATCCTCGATACTCTGTAGGATTTGTGATAACGCTGTGCATGCTGGGGTAAAGCCAGTGTAAGTGTAAAGGGCACAAGGTCTGGGGAACTTAAGTGACGCACCCCAGTCCTCCCACCAGCGAGTCACAGAGCTGGGGTTGGAATCCAGCTCGACGGGCCGAGGCTGAGCTCTCTGGCTGAGACACATCTGACTGGGCAGTGGTCTAGTGGGGCCCATTTGGAAGGGTAGCTGGTGTGGCCCTGGCATCTCTTTACATGTGGCCTGGGTGAGCCCTTCGGCTGTTACTTAGTAGGAGTCTAGTAGGAGTAGGAAACTTTATCTTTCCCCTCTTTATCTCACGGAAAGAGAAATCCTGTTTCCACAAAATGGAATTTCGTTAGGATCGCTTTATTTCTAACCAGGATCATTTGTACAACTGAGAAACTCATCATAGAATCTTAAGAGTCCTAAGAAAGGCAGCCTTGGTTAAGTTTATTCACATGACAGAGAAGGAAAGTTCCAAACGATCCCTGCAGTGTTTTATTATATATTTGGTCACATTTACCTTCCTAAAATGTTCCTTTTCCTTATTACTGTTTTGAGATGATACTTTCTCTTCTAACCACCAGGCTTCTAGAAAGAATCAGACCTGTAACCTCTACTTCCTTCTTGCCCACTCACTCTTCATCTCCTGCCGTCTGGCTTCCATTCCCCCCGCCTAGCTGAGAGTACTGTCCCCAAGGTGGCTGGTACTGGCCCACATGTTCCTTGGGCAGACCTCTCATCCTGGTTCTTGCTGCAGACCGTAAGCCTGTGAATGACTTTTATCGGTTTCCAGCTGTGTTTCCTGTTCTAATTCCTTCTGCCTGCTTCACTTCTCTCTTAATCTTTCAGACCCCACCTTTCTTTTGCAAGTGGACATCACCAAAAGTTGTGGACATGGCTTCCCTTTCTCCTCGCCTAAGGCACTGTCATGTGAGCAACCTTGATTTTATGAGTTTCACCTCCACCCTCACCAAACCATCTTCAATTTGCCCCTCTCTCTTATCCCTCAGTGGAATGGTACAAAACCCTGTTGGTCTTGAAACACTATGTCTCTGTCAAATTCATCCTTTTCTTACTGCAACTTACACAATCATAGTGATAAGCCAGCATTACTAGTGATTACTGCAGCTACCAGTCTGTTTCCTCTTCAAGTTCTCTTTACACAGTCCTGCGACTCAGTCTTCTCAAAGCCCAGTGCTGATTCTGTCACCACGAGGAGTTCACATTGTACCCGTGTTCCTCACCAGTCACAGGCTTCTCTATGTCCCTTAGCTCCATCTTACCTTTGCAAGTTTAGCCACTTTCCTACACACACTCTAGTCCAGTGGTTCTTAAATGGATTAGAGCTGGCATCTTTTTGTATCTGATATTGAACAATATCCTTTTTCTGTTCTGATATGAAAGCCATCAGTTTCTTACATATGTCCACACAATTTTTAACAATATCAATATAATGCCATGGCTACAGTAGAAAAGAAACTTTATTTAAAACAAAATTATATTTAAATTGTCTAAACAGTTGAGAAGAATATGCTGGGAAACATAATAAACTAGCCAGCTGCTTGTGTGTAGGGCCACCTGGAGTGTGACAGCTACACACTGAGAGTGATCAGGTGTGTGTAGTGGCTCTAATACCAAGAGTGACATTCCTGTTGCAAAAGAGTCTTCTGAATGAATTCTGAATCAAAGAATTTTGTTCCCAACAATACAAAGTGGGCTCTTCCCTTGCTTTCTGGTTTTATTCCTAGAAAATGCAATAAGTTAAAAACCATAGAGCAAAAATTCTTTATATTTAAGTGGAGTTAGGTTCTAGCTCAGGTTATTTAGCTCATCTTCCTGAGTGCCTGATGGATTTTCTCCAAAGTTGTGAACAAGGTAGGAAACTTTTCATTCTGTAGGACTGTCCCACACACTGCAGGGCAACTAGTGTCTTCAGCCTGGACTCACCAGGTAACACTTGTGCATCCCTAATCGAGTCACAAACCAGATTGTGTCCCCAAGTTCCCAGAACTCCCACAGGGGTTCAGATGATCTGTGCTAACCAAGCACCTTACCTTGCCCTGGCCACTCTGGTCTTGGTTCCTGAGCACACCTGGCCCTTTCCTCATTGCACATCTTGCTTCTTGCTGTGCCTTTTGCTTTGAATATGCTTCTTCCATTTCCACCTTTTTAAACCTTACTCTTTTGAAGTCTTGCCTCTCTAGCCTGAATGGTACATACCCCGTTAAGGTTTCCTTCAGGAATGATGTCTGTCTGTCCAAAGTCTTTCAGGACTCTGGCTGCAACACTTTACCAATCTTAAAACATACTGCTCTGTGCTAGTTGTTTATGTCCAGCTATTTCCTTACCTACCAGTTTACATAGTCCTTAAAGGATACAGAACACTTATTTTAAAAGGTTACCCTCCCCAGTGTTTTCTCATACAAAAAGCAGATGAATTTTATTGAATACATGAATGAGTAATTTAAAAAAGAATATTTGTAGAAAAACAAAAGGAAACGTTGATTCTGATTTTAACATTTAAAACTTTCTTTTGTACAAAATAATGTGAGAAAAGCACTCAGAAAGTCTGTAGGTCTCTGGTTTGCTCTGTATCTGCACTTACAAAGATGCATTCACTGGAATTGTCATTTAAAGATAACATCATTCTGTATCCATAGAAGTAGTTTGGTGCAAAATTAAGCCAGCATTTAAACATTGTAGAGAATATGTAGATAAAGTGTCTCTTTTCCATTCAATTCTGAAACGTACAGATAAAATCAACTTTGAAGTCAATCAGAATGCCTATGCAATTTCCCTGTTCGCCCCCTTTATTCAGAAACCTCAAAACCACTATGGGTAATTCCCTCAAGATCTCCTTCTAACACATAGCGTCTAAAAGCAAGTGAGATTTCCAAGAATGGAAAGCTTTCAACTTTTTTGAGCATCCTCTCTGATGACAAGAGCTAGGGAAGCCCACTGCTCACTCCACCCACCTTTCATCTCTAACTAGAGGAGCAAGAGCATTTGTGCAGTCTTTCCTGCCATGGTTTCATTTTCTGTCAGCTTAACTCCATCACCAATCCTCAGCCTCCTAACAATATCCGTATGAGAGAAATCAGACCCCTTCGGCAATGAAAAACACATTTAAGCTACTGCATACCACCCCTGCCACTGGAAAAGTAGGTATTATTTCTTCTGTCAATCCAACTGCAGCATTCTGGCAATGAACAGTTTACGTGGTTGGTTTTCATGCTTTAAATAGTTAAGCCATAGGTGCTGATCAGTGGAAACCTTGTTATTGTCGGTGATGATGAGCAACTTAACAGCCCTTTATAATATTTTTTTTCTGAGGTAGGAAGTATCTGCTTTTGACTATGGAAACTGCATAAAGTGATGCAAGAAAATGATATGGCCAAATGACTGGACTGATTTTCATTACTCTCCTTCCATCTCTTGTCTCAGATGCATTTGAGCCTTGGCCAGACCCCAGTTTGATAGAAAAAAGCCCAGACTTTGGACGATTCATTCAATTAAAAAACAGCTCTTCATGCAGTTTGATAGACGCCATATTGTACAAAGATGGGTTCTGCCTGCAGGGATTTTAATAGAGCCAGAAAGTTTGGAAATACCTGCTGAAGGAGATTAGAAGTATACGTAAACATCACATAAATGGCACAGATAAAAGAGTACCACAGATTTTGGCCTCCTTCTGAGTCTGAAATTGACTTTTAATCAGATCATCCTTTCCCTGATGACCAAAATGTTTATCAGTCTCTGTGAGCTTTCTCCCTGTGGTACCACTCAGTTTGGGCATTAAACTGTCTTATTTCTCCTGTTTCCCTTTGCAACACGGGTCATTGTCCTTTATCTGAGATATTTGGGACCAGAGGTTTTTTAGATTTTGGAGTTTGTTGGCTTTGGGAAACTTGCAGAGACTTTACCAGTTCCTTTTCTGACAACCTGAAATCTGAAAATGCTCCAAAATCAGAAACTTCAAGTATCATGTGGACACTCAGAAAGTTTGGAAATTCTGGGGGATTTCAGATTTCCAAGCATTTGAGATTTGAGATTTTCAGATCAAGGATGCTCAAGTTGCACAGTTCTTTGAAGACATGCCCCAAACTCTGTGGCTCTTAGGTTTGTTAGCTTAAAACCCTGTGAGGACAAAAAGTTTCCATGGAAATGAAACTGATTCATTTTGACTTGCTCTTTTTACTACCGTGGCCCAGGGAAAGTTTTGTAGGCTTTGGAGATTCAGGTCTTAAATTTTGAGATTTAAGAAAAGTTTAAGTAGTCGTGGTGTCCTGATAATCATAATGATGAAACTTTCCAGTTTCCTAGTAAGATCCAGGCATGAAAAGACAAACCGGGAGCCATCTGATCAAGCAGGAGTAGGGGTGGGAGATAAATACTGAATTTCCTTCTATTCTTTTTAGTAAAAGGACCTCAACTTTCCAGTTTGGGAGGGTGGTTACTACCCATTGGCTTCACCAGATTTGTTACATTAGAAACAGCGTCCAGAACAAATGAGTTCCTGGTTGTCAGAAGCGTGTATGACTACCTCACAGAGTACTGGCTTTTGCGTGACATTTATGAATATAAAGCAGAGTTGTTCTATTTTTAAATTGTTAAAAAGAAGAGTGTTTTGTACACATTCTTTGTTTTCTTCTGTGTCGAACCCAAGCAGTCCTTATACCTTTTCCTCTTGGCATTTTTAAACCTATTTATTTGTCTTTAATTTTTGTGGTAGTGGAAGTTGAACCCAGAGCCTCGAACACCCTAAGCAAGTGCTTGTTTCATGAGCTACCCTCCTAGCTCCTAACGCTATTTAAATTACGCGAAATACTGTAGTTGAGAAGATGATGTTCTATTATTTCACTAAGCTCGGAAGCCAGGTATTGCTTCTTACTGGTGAATTTTCCAGACTTCTCTTCCGTTCCTCTGTTGGGCTCTGTTTCTTGGAATGGCACACAGCGGAGGCCGGTTTCTTTCTTTAACAGAGTTCTGTTCTTGTTTTTAGCTGTTCTCTCTTGTTGTTGTTTTAACCTGTAAACTGTAGAACTTAGATTTTGGTACTGCTAATGTTTTAAGAAAAAGAATGCGATAAACAAAGGTAAGTAGAAAAAATTTTTTTAAAAAAATTTAACAAAATCCAACCAATACCTGTTTGGCAACATGGCTCTCATGCATGGTTAGGCCATTTCCAGTTGTTTCTGTTTTTGAAGAAATTTCAAGATTTTTCAGTTTGTTTTTTATTTAAACATTCCCTGGATTGTTAAAAACAAAAAAGCCTTAGTGTTGGCTGGTGCAAAAAGTAGATGGAAAAGTATTACTGGAAGTGAAAATGAGCAGGGGGATTTCAGTACCCAGCCAGTAAGGAGGCACAGTTTCAGCCTGGGTACCAGCAACAAAGGCAAAGTTTCCATCAGATGTCTCTGCTGTTGGAATCATGTCGCTTTCCCCCCCAGAAGAGTGCTGGTAGGTTTTCTCCTGTTCTGCCAAGCACAGCCTCCCGAGCTTCCGGTGTGTTCTGCAGGCCACACACACAGGAGCAAGGCTGTCTGTCACAGAACCCAGATGCCCAGCTGTGGAAGATATTCTTTCAGCAGCATCCATCTGCTTCTTGGCAGGACTTTTAGCAGTCTAAAGAAAACAGCCAGGGAGCAGCCTACAGGCCTGCCTGTGGTTAACACTGGGCCCGCTTCTATCTGGTTCCTGCTTTGACCTTGGGGGCCTGATGCTGTTCTCCTAACAATCTTTGTCGCTGTTTAAAAAAGAACAATTTTTATTTTGATTCAGTGCAGTGAAACTCCTATAAACCTCTAGGGAACCTTTTTTGGGGAGGAGGGTTGCTTGTCTATTGACTCTGCAAGGTGGGTAGGGGAAGAAAGGTAGAGATCTTAAGGGAAGAAAAGAGGATCTTTCTGCCCATGTGCCAAGAATACTGGCAAAATAAAAACAATCTTCGCCGGTTCATTTTAAAACTCAGTGACATTTAATCGTCTGAAAGGGAGAACCAGTTCATTTCATAGGCAGCTGCTGTAATAAAATTCAGATTCAGGGGCAGCCTGGCACAGATTTGTGTATTCTCTTCTTAAGGGAATGTTGTTAGGCTTAAAGGGTGGTCTTCGTTGAAAGCACTGTTTAATAGCTGTATTCTTTGGTTTAAATCTTTATTTTTACAGCATTTGTGTTGTTCAGCCTTTGTGCAGAAGGGATTTTATTTTCCTATTCTCTTGATTATTTTAGGGTTAGCAGTGGCGTGTTGCTAGAATTTACACAAGGGAGTGGCTCCCGCATTTTCCCCAGCTTCACCCTCCCCCGGTCCTCCCACCTGCCAATTGTGTCTGCAGTAATTTCCCAGCAGTGCTGTTGACTTTGGAAGGTGCAGTATTTCCGGTTCCCTCTCTGTGTGTATTTGTATGTGTATTTGCTTTTATGTTTGACTGATAATTAGTTGTAACTTAACTGGAAGTCCTGCTCGTCTCTGGTCTTTTCCTTGACTCAATGAAAGAGGTGCCATTTGGAGTCAGAGGTTGGGGGGCAGTGGCGCCTTGTTAGGCAGGATGACAGGTGCTAATCTGCAAGGAAATTTTCCTTGTATTCCATGCATTAATGGTATGGTACATAAAAATGGCTTAATGTCTCTTCTTAAGGTGTCAGCGGGCAATGCAGACCACACAGAATGGGTTTCACTGAAAGTAATAGAGTGAAATTGTCTGCATAATTATTTTCCTTGGATTGAGAATCAGCAGCCCTCTTTGGGTTCAGGAAATAAACCTCTGTTAAAACCATATGGCACTGTTCTTTCCAGAGATGTTATTACAGGGCCACTTCTCTCTGAAATTTTAAGTCAGGAGTTCTTAAAAGGAGTCACATGTGTGTGAGAATGAATGTCAGGTTCTCATCCTGGGTGTCGTTGTGAAAGTCAAATGTTTCCTTGCCCATTTTTACAAATGGGATCACGGCGACCAGGTATAAAGGCCTTGCGAAAAAGCAGGCTCAGCTGCAGAAACACAGCCCTTCAGGAAAAAATGTTGAAATTATTATCTCGGCCAAGGGATTTTGTTGCCCTGAATCCATGGTTTGTCAACACTGAAACACGGCTTAAGGTCAGGATAAAGGCATTCTCTCTGTCCAAATCCTTAGAGCAAATTCTCTTGGCTTGGCTATTTTTCCCTGTGCCCACCATCAGTGGCTGTGTAACATCTTTCTCTGTACTAGTGATTTGTCACAGCCCCAGAGAGAACTGTATTAAAATGAAAGGTGGTTTGTATAATGACCAGGGAATATTTTAGGATGACCTAGATTAGGTAAATACATTAAGTGACTTTAAGTTATATCATGTCTTGAAGTACACGGTGTATATAGAGCGTGCATGGTGATGAGTCATTGTGAATTTTATCTCTTTGGGGGAAGTAGTCTTCCTGTTTAGTCTTTGCTGTAGGAAGAATATAAGCAAACCATTGATATTTGTGCATGCCTGTTAATGAGCCTGGAATCTTAACAGAATCTGTAGAGTCTGGCTGTTGGTACTGCTAGGAAGTTGAAATGTTTCCTGTAGCACCCAACTCTCAGAGAGTACCTACCAGATCTCAAATCCAGCTTTTCTTTCTAATCTGAGAGGAAGAAGGCCAGGTATCCTACAACTAAGTGGTTGAGAAGGCTTCTTTTGCCTTCTGTGTTTTTGTAGTGAGACTATGTTTCACTAGGTAAAATGGTTGCTAGTGTATCTATTCCTATAATCTGGATTCAATCATTTGTTTATTCAGCAAACAATTACTGGGTACCTACCATGAATACTTTTACTTCTTTTTTTAAGTTAGTATATGTTTGCAATATATCATAGTTACATGTATCTTGGGGAATTGGAATGTATCCATATCACACTTATTTTTAAAAAGCACCGTGGGAATTAGGAGAAGACCTAATCATCTCTGACCTATCACATGGCCAGAAAGAAACTTAATCTATGAGAGATAAGACATGGATGGTAATGACTGTGATTGTGTGACAGAAGATGATAGAAAATGAAAAAGGGCACAGGGAAGTGGCATCTAAAGTAGCAGGAAAGTTCAAATGAAGTTTTACTTTTTATTATTAATATTAATTTTTTTTTTTTTGTACTGGGGATCGAACTCATACCGTTGTACTTTCCAGGCAGGCACTATGCTGCTCAGCTAAATCCCCAGTCTGAAGTTTTACTTTTTTATAAGGAGTGGAGGGCAGGTTAGTTACATGGAAGACCAGGCATTTCAGCTGAATCTTGAAAATCAGGAGTTAGACTCACTGGAAATTTTTTGATATTAAATTCTAGGTAGAGAGTAAGTTTTAGAAGACTAAGGCAATATTTTTTACTTTGGTGAAATTGTCACCTCTCTCCTACCTCCATCTTGTCCCTGGCTCCATATGCAAGTTTGTTGATAGAAGCTGTTGCACCGAGATGGAATTTCATGTGCTCTTTCCTGATTAATCTATGGTCTACTCAACATTCAGTGCTGAATTTAAATGCTGTCTTTTCTAGGACTCTGAGAGTCCTGCCGTTGCTCGGCTCTGCAATTGTTATTCTCTCCTGTACCAGTACCAATGTGATAATGTTTTGCGTATTGTAGATATTCAATTGGATATAGCTTCATTGAATCAAATAGGTCAGGTAATTGAATTGGCCTCTTTAATACCTATTAAAATCTGGTTTCAGGAATAAAAGTTTATACTCTGAACTAGTACGTAAAATTATAGATCAGCCTGGGGCCTAATTTTGAGTTGATGGAAAATAAGCCCATTTTATCATTAGCAGAGGTGACAATCATGTTTTCTAAAGGGACTTTCTAAATGGTTCTAGAATTTAATAACCTCTGGAGTTCAGTTTTTATATAGGGAAAAGGAAGAGATCCAGACGTCTTCCAGCCAACTTAGTGGCTCAGACTTTCAAAGGCTTTTCCTATATGTTTATTGGTTAAGTTTGCAGTTTTATAAATGATATCACTCCTACTGTTTGCACTGGATTACTGCCATGTCTCCATCCATAATGGAGGATTCTTTTCCGCCATCCTTGTATATAATCTTCAGGGTTTGTTACTTTCTGATAGGTAACAGGAATAAGAATGCAGAAAGGGGAGGTAGGGAAGAGGAATTGAGTCTGTTTTTATTTGGTTTCAGTATTTCTTTTAAGCTTATTGAAGTAGCAAATGGTAGGATAAGAAGTATTCAGAGAAACTGTCCCATGAGAATCAGGGAGTGTTTGAGGGGGAACCCTGCTCAGAAGGTATGTTAGGGAGGATGGTTAAATTTTAGAGATTTTTGCTGTCATTTCATGCTTTCTTTTTCTCTCCTCCATCTTTGATGCTGACTCTGATTTTGACATTCCCGTGTCATATTTAGTCCAGAACAGTTTTGCCTGCTGACCTGTGTGAATGAGGTTCCAAGCCACAGTTTCACCTGTGATTTAGCCCAGAAAAGCTGATTGGCCTGAAATTGGTAGGGCTATTTGGCCAGATCCTTCATCCATTCCTTTAAAATAACATGACCAAGATCAAACTCAGAATACACAGTGCACACCTATAATCACCACTGGAGCTAGGCTTATGATACCTGTAGTTGCCCAAGAAGCAACCAGAAATAGAAGGCTGATGTTCAGGAGAGCTGGAGATGCATTTTGAGTAGTCACAGGGATTGCAGCTATTAATGTTATCCAGGTCGTGGGGACTTTGAATGAGTGAATGGAGGAGATGTTCCCTGTTAGCCCCTGTGGCTGAATTAACTTTGTGTCATTGGCTCTGGAATGGAATTCTGTCTTGCTAAACTCCCTTGGGCCCTTGAAGCAGCAGCAGCAGCAGCAGAGCTGCTTTAGAACAGTTTCAGTGACTGCTTCCTGGTTTGTGTCCTCTGGGGAGTAGAGAGGGGGTGCTGTTTCCTGCTTGGTCCTTCTGACACCACCAGCTCCTCCTTTGTCTCCTCCTCCCTGGACGTCTTTCTTGTCTTGCTCCCTAAATGCTTGTGTTTCCTGTGGTTCCCTTTTAATGCTTTCCTCCCACTCATTCTGTGCACATCGCCCTCCTGTCTCAGTGGCATCAATGGTTTCCTGTTCCTGAGGGGACTGAAGAGGCCTTCTAGACTTTTTTGAACCTCAGGCATTTGTCTCGGGCTGCCTCCAGGGGCTTGTCTTTTGCCCATGTACCTTGGATACTTCAAACTCATCTCTTAAGGGCATTTAGGGTTCCCAAATGCCCTTAAGAGGGCATGCTCTTTCCAAACATGGATTTCCTTTAGATTTCTCACTTCACCTAGTTATCCAACTAGCATCCGGAGACTCATCCTGTCTGCTTTACTTTTTTTCATATCTAGTTATTCTACTGAACTGAGCTATGGTCTACAATTTTAAGTCTCATTTCCCTAGTGCCTCTTAGTGCCTCATTAGCTTTGCTTATTCTCTTAGTATTTATCTCCTGGTCTACAATAGAAAAATAATTTCCTCACTGATTTCCTGCCTCTAACTGCACTCCCTCCTGAATTTGTCTCCCTTCTATATCACTGTGGCATGCCCTTGCTTTAGATAGCAGCCCCCTCTTATTTACAGATAAAGCTCATGCTGTGGCTTAGGGACCAGTTTCTTCAACATCTGATCTGCCTGGCTGCTTCCTACCCACAACCCCCATGGCTGAGCTCCAGCCACGAGATATTGCTTTACTCTGTACTTTGTTCTCTCTGTGCCTTTGCACCTGCTTTTCCTTAAGGTTGCAGTGTCTTCTGCTTGTGCTTGATCAGGTTCTAATCATTCTTTAGGTCTCACGCATCATATCCTGTGGCAGCCCTTCCTCACTGCTCCTGGAAGTTAAGCGCCGATTTTTTGTTGTTGTTGTTGTTCTCTTGTGGTTGCCTGTCCATCCCGTGATTATGCTCTTTATTATACTGCTGTACTTATTTGTGTTTATGATAAATGCCCCAGGATATGATGAATCCTCTACTTTAGTGTAGTACATGCTGTACAGTGAGTCACACCCAAGTTAGTAGCAAACTAGCAACGGACTCCTAGGTTTTCCTGCTCCTTGTATATTCAGGCCCAGCTTGAAATATGGGATTCTGTTAGTCACATATCACCTTGGGTATGAAACTGTTGCATTAAGTTCACTGATTGTGGGTGTAAAACCCATCATGCCAGGTAAGGAATCCATAGCATCATTGATTCTCAGAATTAGAATTTAAGTAATCTGTTTTGCAGAAGTCGATATTCTGTACTTGAAAGGTTCATGACTTGCCATTAGTGGTGGAATCTACATCTCCTTTCAGTCACTTATTTCCTTTCTCACTGTATTTTGGGGAGTCATCAGTTCTATAGACAGCATTTCACTCTTAGATTGCAAGAACTTTTGTGCAGTTTGTTAAGCCAGACTTGGGAAGAACCTATCCTCTGAACAGAAAAAAAAAATATACTTTCTGAAAACATTCTCTATGAAAGGCCCATGAAACGGATAGGAACCAGAGGAGAACCAAAGGGTGATAGCCTTTCATCGATTGTCCCACTTTTATACATTGTATCACTTCTCTTCCAATGAGTTTCATAGATTCTTCAGCATGTGTGATTTTGAAATAACACAAATGCATCTAATTAGGCTGATGGGAGGGACTTCAGGTTGCAAGGGAAAGTCAGTTCAGTGGTGAAGGATTTTGGCCTGCAGTGCAAATTGAGTGCTGTGAAGCATGTTGAGCCTTAAAAGTTGGTTTTCCAGCTCCCAGAATGGACATGGAACTCATGTTAGATGATTCCCTTCCCTTTGGCTGGACATTCCACATGGACAGAACCCTCACGATTACACCAAGCTATCATTACTGACTGACAGTTCAGCATGAAGCCAGCAGACAGAAATTCACAAAACTTAACACTATATTTGCTTTTGGAATACAAAAAAATTAATTTGTAGGCTTAAAAATATTAACCCATACCGCCCACTTCCGTTGGCTTGCATATAATAAATTTTCTAATCTAATGTGCCTTGAAAAAAGGGAGAAAGCTTGCTATCTTCTAACTGCATTTGACACTCCTTTAAGATTTCCTTTTATATAACAACAACTTGATCCTACTCAAAATACTTGGCACCTTCAGTGACAGAGTGGAATGTAAGAAGAGCACTTTAGCAGATCTGAGCATGAGCAGACTCCAATAGTTCTGGAATGAAGAGGTAGAGTTCAGTTCCTCGTTTAGAGTTCACAAGAAGACAGAAAACCAGGATTAACACAGCAGACTCCCTTCATTACACATGGCTGAATAAAGCAATTATCTGTCTATCAAGGTTGGTAAATTGTGCAACGGCCTTAAGGAAGGGTGGCTGGGTAGGTGGATAAACGCTATTCTCTTGGAAAAGGGTGCTGATATATGAGGTAATCCCTTGAGTTTAACTTGTAAAAGCTCTTATTTTGAAGTTTATGTCACGGTACCCTTGCAGCTTAGAGAGAAATGATTTTTTAAAAAAAATAATTATTGACTACATTTTTCAGCTCTTTACCCATCTGAATTTTATTAGGGGGTTATTTCAAAGACATCTCTTGTTTAATCATGTTTAAACAATCTGTTTAAGACCCGTTGTGTAGATATAAACACAAAGGTCCTTTAATGTAGGAAATCAGACTTCTGACAGGCAGCACATCACAGACATCCATCCGTTATTGCTTCTGCTGCTTCTCCCTTGGTGCCTGAACCAAGAGGGTTTCCGCCGACTGTGTCTGCTGGTTCGAAAGGACTGACATGCGCAATATGTGCCACGTTCACGTCTAGCAAGCAGAGAATTGCAGAGCAGCATGCAATTGGAGAGGCCTTAGACTAGATTAAAACTAAGTACCTTAAATCTGTCTTAATGGCTATGTTTACATCTCCTTCTTCTTCATTCCTTAAAAAAAAAGTAATCAGGTTTTGCAAGCGTTAAGAAAACCACTTCTTCTTGCCAGCTGGAATAGGTCCAATTTAAGCAAGAAAATTTGCTCCCCCCATTTTTCCCCTTGTCTTTTTCTTTTTTCTTCTTCTATGATCTCTGCTGCCATTCAGCACAGCAAGACCAGGTTGTGAGAGCTGGCTGGCTTTTTCCTGGGTTATTACTTTTTAATATTTTCTTCCTGTTACAGAAATGGGAAAATTGAGAATGATCTTCTGCTGCTGTAGCAGCAAATGTCGAGAGACAAGCTCCTTGCACTTTTTAATTATTTCTGTGTTCTCTGTGTGTGTCTCTTTCTCTCTCTGCTGTCTCATAAAACTTATATATAAAACCATAATGATGAAAGAGAAGATTGCATGCTAAGGAATTGGAACCGAGAGCCAGGAGTTGCGTGACAGTCTATTTGTAGCATAGTTGTCACTGTACTCTTTGAAGAATAATGCCATCTATGTTTAGCTGGGTGATTGGCAAATAAACAATGATGCTTTTTGTTCAACTACAGTAATTACCATTTCCATTGCTAAAAACATTTCCATTAAAAATAACTTCCACGTCTCTCAGTGATAGCTCTATAAGCACTAGTAACACAAAGAATTGTGGTGTGTGCGAACGTATAGTAAAAAAAGGCAAAATAAATGTTTTGGAACTAAGACACTCAAGTTAATTACTTAGTTTCAAGAGGAAAGTGAAGACATAGAGAAAGAGATCTGGTGCTCATTTCCCAGAAAGATTCCAGAAGATTTAGATGGCCCAAGATGATTATGGGTGTTGAGTTGTCATTAGTAGGAGAAAAGATGTATTGTGTTAAGCGGAGTCACAGAAATTGACTATCATGGTGGAATCAAGTCTCAGAGGTGAGTGTCTTCACTTTTCTTCTGCTTTCTTCACTTTTTTTTGTCTTTTCTCTGTGGCAGATGACTGAGTCAGGACAGGCCTCTGGTGTCATTGCCTGAGACCATGACTTCAAGCAAGTCATGGTACTTTTCTGGGAATTAATTCCAAAGTGAAGAACCTGGTCTGACAAAATCCACATTCTCTTTTAGCACTGATAATTTCTAATTCCCATGATTTTCCTTTGAATGGGCATGAAGAAGGAAAGATTCATTCCTTGGAAACGAGGCAGACAAAGTCAAGAATAGCAGAATTGTAACAAGCACATGTCTGGGAATTTGGGGATAGGGAAGCTTGGTAGGTTAGAGATGTGTCAGGATGTGGAAGAGCTCTGTGGTAGAGTTCACCATGTTCCTTGTCACTAGTGTGTACTACAGAGTCTCCCTCGTACTCTGCTTGTATATTTCCAGGCTGCTTTCATCTAATTTTTCTCTTAATTTCTAAAAACCCTTTTTTCTTTTTAATCACTTAAGAATTTTTTTTGATGTCTCAAATTTTTTAGTCTATTATTTCAAGAAAAGGGCTTATGTGCTAAACATCTTAATTAGAGCTTTTCCCCTAATGCGACTAACCCTGGATCAGCCCGACAGTCTTGTCTTTCCTTCTGGACACTTAATGCTTTGACTGCTGTCATTCACCATATGCTAAAAGCTCAGAATTATAAAGAAACTTGCATTTGTTTACCCGAAAGTTAATATTTCAGTTACTTCATTTGCATATTTATTGGACGATCTCATAACCTTTAGAAGACTAAAATTTGAAATTGGCAGCCCCCTGTTTGTTATCTCTCGCATGCATTTAATTTTACTTTAAAAAGTGACTCCATGTGAGATTGGAGATTGGGCTTTTCATCACTAATCTGCACTGGTGCCTTTTATTATTAAAATAAAGCGAATGTAGCTTTTAACTTTTTTTTGTGTGTAGAGTTCCTAGAATATTTCTATGGAGTCTATGGCTTAACTATGTAATTATGTCTCTTGAGTAGATTATATTTTTCTTTCCATAATTATGTTTTACCCAAGAGACCGGAAAGGCTTCAGTTCTTCCCCTCTTCTCTTGATAAACTCTGAATTCTGCATGGCGGGACTCTGTCTGGTCAAGGGCTGGAAAGGAGCTCTTGAAGATATGTGGTAGCGATTATGATTTTTTTCCTTTAAAATTGGTTTATATATTTAGAGGGTCCCTTGGAGAGAAGCTCATTTTTGAAATGCCATCAGAGAAGAGGCTCCTGGAAGGACATTTGTTTATGATCTGCGGTCCTCTGTCTGTAGCCACACACTAACACTGCCTGAGGGCTGTCTCCTCTCATGAGCTGTCCAGTGTTGAGTTGCATGGATGTTGATTTCCAGTGGCTCAGAGGGGCGAGCGGCCTTAGACATGAAAACAGTTTCCTAGTCTATTTCATTATCCTAGTCCAGAAATAGTTTTTGTCCCGAACCAGACAGTATACTCTTAAGAAAAAAGATGACTCAGCAGCCTTTCCCAGCAAAGATTATAGACTCATCAGTTTTACTGTGGGAAATGTTTCCCAATAGCCAGCTCTTTTTTTCCCCCTCTTCTTTCTGGCTTTTACTGGACGAAAGGAGAAATCATTTTAAGTTGATCCACGTTCTTATTGAAAATCCAACAAGCATTTGTTGTGAGTCTTCTCCATTCCTAGGGGCTCATGTTGTGCTGGACATAAACCATGACACCTAGTCCAAGGGGTTCACAGTCCAGCCTAGGAAAGACTAGGATAATGGGGTTTGAAAGTGTGTCTAAATATTTTATGTTGAATCATGGTAATGCTTACTGAATGCCTACCCTCCCGAAGTATAAGCATGTGTCGTGGACGAAAAGCAGTTGTGGCTGCTGCTCTCAGCTTGCTGAGATAGAAACCAGAGAACCGTGTGGCAACCAAGCTGAGACTGGAGAGGAATTTCACCGAGGGGAGTTGACGGGGCAGGGTGTTCCACACTGAGAGGACAGCTTGGGCTAAGGCACCAGGCCTCTTTGAAGAACCGTGGACAGCTGGTGTGAGCAGGGCACAGGCTGGAGTGACAGCCTGGTCGCCATCAAATTGAGAGAGACAGCTCATACCAGGCCTGTATTTTCCAAGTTTTTGTTTGCTTGGGCCTGTTTAACTCAACCACCAGCTGATTGGACTGGAAAAGGTAAGTAACATGCATGTTAGGATTTGGAGTCAGAAAGGACTTAGAAGTTAGGGAAGCTAAGCCTTCGCTGTTGGTAGTTGAAGAAACCAAGCAGCTCCTCCTGTGGTCACATGGCTAGCTGGTGTCAGGCTGTGTCTCTGGTGGTGAGCTACCAGCTGGAGTTTAGGAGTGGCTCCAGTGGGACTCCACTGTAGACGTTGTAGAAGTGGGCTTGGTGTGGACTAGGACAGACGGCCGCACAGATCTACTTGAGCTGGTCTTTGAGGCCAGGAGACTAGAAAATGCTATGATATAAAAGGAAGTAAGGAAATCAGAATGTGGAGCCCGTTGGGGTTGTTTGTGGTAGGGAGAGGGGCAAAGTCACAAGCTACCCACGCAATATGGTCATCTGGACATAAACAGAAGAGAGCATCACTTTTGTGAGTAGTATTTCCATTTTCCAACACACATAGTAATGCAAAAAGTCAAGATTTCAAATCAGGAGCCTCAGTATCTGGATCAGAGTTTTTCGTGGTTTCTCTGAGAACCTACCCAGGTTTGTGTAGTCTTCCCGGTTCTATTTTTGTTAGAAATCACCACTGAAATGTGTGAAATGCCATTTTGAGGGCAGAGATAGACAGTGATAATCAATATCTTATGACAGGATGATGCTAAACATACAGTCTTGCAACTTAATCTATTCCCTGACCTCTCCCTGCAAACAGATTCCTTTCTTCGATCACTCGGGATAGAGAGATTGGGATATTTTATTTTATTCTATTTTTAAAGAACTCATGCAGAGAGGCAGCTCTGGTGATATATAATACATTGACTCTGAAAAATGGTAATGCTGGTGGAGGTCCTCTCTTTCTTACTTTTTACTGTAGGAATCACTGTCCATGACATTCTTTAACTGTTACATCCTGTGGCTCGAGCCCTAGAATTTTGGACCTGATCTCATTTTGTCACATAGTTGGTGACAGCAAAATTAATTAATGTCTCCCCGGGCACCTGTCTCCTCCAGGGAAGCCTGGCTGCATGGCAGAGGAGATTCTTTGCCTGCCAAATAACATTTTGTGAACCAGGAGATCTGTCTTTAAGGGGCGAAGTCCCACATGTGTTGCATAACTTACAAGAACTAATGTGGAGACTGGAAGTATTAGGTGATTTGAAGAATGTTGTACCTCTGTGTAGGTGAACAGCACATACATGTTTAACTGGCCTTGTTTTATCTTGCAAGGTAGTTTTCTGGTGCTTCCATCATATGTCCCCACTGGCTTCCTTCCTTCCTTCTCTGTGTATTAAAATCCTGCTCAGCCTTCAAGGACAGGCATAGTGGTCTCATCAGAGAGCCTTTCCTTCTTTGATGTAGTCAATATCATTTGCATCAGGTGTAATCTCAGCATTCTTGGAGGCTGAGGCAGGAACATCACAGCCCATCCCAGGAAACTTAGTGACTTGGTGAGACCCTGTTTCAGAGAAACGACAATAACAACAAATCAATCACTCCCCTTGATTTCTTACTGCATTTTATTATTGCTTTTAACTTTTTATTATGAGAAATTTCAAACATACATGAAAATAGAGATAGTATTTAATTTAACCCAATCATCTTGGGTTATTTTTTTCCTTTACATATTATTTTGGGGCAGTATTTTAAACAAGTACCAGACATCCTGACATTTAACCCCAAAGTATGTGTTAATCTTTCTAAAGCCTAAGGCAATTTTCTTACAGAATCACAAAGAACACCATTTCCTTAATATTCGAAAGTAGTGGATATTGTCATTTCTCCATCTGATGTATTGCTCTTGCTGTGGGTTTTTTTTTTTTTTTTTGGTCTTTTTGAGTTGGGGTTTCATGCAGGCTGGCCTAAAACTCACTTTGTAGCCCAGGCTGGCCTCAAACTCACAGCAGTCCGCCACCATGCCCAGCTCAACTCGCTGTGGTCTTATTTAATTGCTTGTCTTTCTTCCCCAGTAGCTGGGTGAACTCCTTGAAGGCAAGAAACATTATCTTATGGATTTTTCTACCCGCCCTTCCAGTGTCTCCCTGATCCTGATATAGCAGTGATGCTATGTTGCAGATCTTCCTGTAAACTTTATTTATTTTATTAAGAAATTATAATTTCAGGAATCTAGGCTACAAGTAGACACTTAATGAAAGAAGTTAGTGTTTGTTTTTTGTTTTTTTTTTTAACTACTCTAAAAAGATGAACTGCCAAGTAGCCTGTCCTGGTGATCAGGAAAAAGACTCTTTTGTCCATGTGAGAGTGGACCAGACATCACACAGGGCCTTCTTCATGAAAAATACCTTGTTTTGTCTTCTGTGAGTACGGCTGGCATCCTTCCGCGCTCTCATGGGTGCACCACATCAACTTGTGGATGTGGTGAGCGGAGTGGGAGGTTGCGGTGGTGGCTGTGTGGCTCTCCGAAGCTGCTGTGTATTTTTCAGTTAACTTTTGTAAAAATGAGCAAAGTGGGTCATGTCGCAGTTGCAGGTTTATTTTTGTACTTTCCAGTCCTTGTGTTTTGGGGTGCGCATGTCGAGAGACACAGGCAGCAGCCGTCCTGACATGGGCTGCGTGCATGGTCAGCTGGATGGCACTGGCAGAGCGACCTCACAGATCCTCATGTATCTTTTGCTTTAAGGATGTGTGAATGCTGTGACCTTTTGGTCACACTTTCTTCTTGTGCCCCTAAATTTATTGCAACAAAGGTTATATTCACCCAAACGCACTCAACTTTCTGAAGGAAATCTTGTTCGTAAACTTTTTTCTATTTACTACTCATTTTTTGCCATAATTTCCCCGAATGATTTTGCTGTGCTGTTGTTTTCTGAAACAAGCTGTTTGACAGAGGGAGAGGGTGAGCAGTAGGCCACACATAGGAAACCTGAGGCCAAGTCCTGCCACTGACTGGGACACAGGGTCCTTATCCACAGCACCTCTACATATAAGAGTCTAAATGGTATCTACTTCACTTTTCATCTCTATTTTGTGACTTTCACCAGAGCTTAAGAATTACAGTGAGAAGATGGAGTTTTTTAGAAAGCAACATGTTTTCATTTAAATGAGCACCCTTTAGTGCAGTGTCCTAGGGAGGACCAGTAAAGGTCTGGCTCTCAGAAAGGTTTACCTCCCGGCCTTGCTAGATCACCAAATAAGAAAAGGAAGAGTGGAGGGGTGGGGGTGGGGGAGTATTGTAAAATGATACTCTCCTAATCAAGGCCTTTATGCAAAAGAGGAGAACATTCATTCATTTATTGCAGGAATCCTTATGGAGCACCTGCTTGTGGGCAGGCAATGAGATTGTGAGGCTGTTATCTGTGCATGAGAAACAGCATGCATTCTCATGGGACTTACGGTCACAAAAGAACAGACAGATAAATACACAAGATAATTATAGGTTGTGGCAGTCGCCATGGAGGAAAGGGCTGAGCTTGAGAGGGTGTGGACCTGCTTTATGTATGGTAGGCAGGCCGGCCTCTCCTAGAATGTAGTGTTCACCTTAGGTCTAAGGGATAAGGAGTGGGCCATCCAGAGAATCCAGAGGATTCCAGGAATGCGGAAAGGTCCCAGAAATGACAAAGGAGACAAAGTCAGATGGCCTGAGGGAGAGGATAGGGTCTTGAACTAGGCTTATGCCCTAGTTCAAGAGAAAATACATTTGAAAATCGTGTCAAAATAGGAATGACAACCCTGGTAATGGATGGCATGTGGAGAGTGAGGAAGAAGTGAAGGAAAATGTATGTTGTTGGTTTAAAGCTCTGATGGGGCCAGTGCTATGTATTGACATGAAGGATTACTGAAGAGGAATAGGGTGTTTTGGAGAGTCAAGAATTCTGCCTTGGATAAATTGCATTTAAAATAATACCCCGGGGGGGCATCTCAAAGGGATGGTCCAGTCGGTGGTGGGATACACAAACCTGGAGCTCAGGACAGAGAATTGGGGGAGTCATTGGTGTGAGTAAGAGACACTTATGAAGAGACTTATGAAAGTTGAGACTATCTTGGGCAATGGTTTACTGTCCCTGGCTGCACGGTAGAACACTTGATGAGCTTTAAAAGCTAATCTTTCTCCTGAGTGCACCTCCAGGAGTTAGGATCTAATTGTTCCAATGTGGGGCCTGGATATTCTTATTTTTCGAAACTCCCTATAGGAATTTTCTCATCCAGCCAGTCCAAAAGGTCCTTTGCTCTAGAAAGAGGATCTAGAACTGAGCTCTTTCCTAGATTGTCAAGTACAACGCAAGAAGTTTCCATTTTCTGTACCTTCTACTGGGATGAGCTCCTTGTCGGCCTTTTGGCTTAGGGTTAATCCTCCCTACAACATAACAGAGTACTCTGTCCTGGATTGGAGTCAGTGTGTCCTTTGTCTCTCAGATTCTCAATTTCTGATGGGACGGCTTGAGTGCTGGGGATTGAGGTACATTTTTTCAGACTATCATTTGAATGTACCCTGATGTGGTTTAGTGGTAGCAGGCATTTGTCATGGTTCAAAGATGAAAAACCTGTTTGACTTTTACTTCTCATTGTACTTTAGGAATTTGTTGTGGTTGTGGTGGTTGCTATGAAAGGGCAGATATCTACATGGAAAAACACGTATGTTTTTAGATATATTCCTCTCCACATGATTGTTCCCTGAATGATTTATTCTGGATTTTCTGTAGATACTTGTTAGCTCTCTTTGATGATAATTTACACACACATACACACACAATCATTGAGGCTTTAAACATTTTACCTGCTCTTAAATTTTTCACACTTAGCAGTGCTGTTCAGTTACTCTTGCCTACAACCTCCTATTTACAGCACTGGCCTAGGAATAAAAATGTACTCATACATCCACACACAGAGCTCATATCACATCCGGTCTCCATGAAAACCTAATGAAAAGGCTGTAGAAAGCAGAGGCAAAGCTTATTAAATTTTCTTATGACCCCTGTCCCACATAAACTCCCAGTATATAAAGGAACCATGCAGGATCCTGTGGCCCTCCCTCCAGCCTTCAGGGAATCTGCCCTTCCAAAAATATGGCCTATTAAAAAAATAACTTCCAGGGACAATTCCTTACGATTTCTTGTTAATGTTTACAGCTGTATCAACACCACATCGATACGTGTGTGTGTGTGTGTGTGTGTGTGTAATAGAGCCCGTGGATCTGTGACAAGTACTTTATAACTGTCTAATTGTAGAACTAGACATACCCAGCAAGATGTACTGATAGAAGTGTAGTGAGTTAGGTAGGCTACAACCATTTGTTTGTAGTAATGAGTAAGTTATTAGCTTTGCTGTTGAATCCTTGCTATTATTTCTGTTTATGTTGAAAACTAGCCTTGATGTCTCACTGGGTATAGTTCTCAAATGTCTCTCTGTATGATCTGAATTTTTAAAATTTTTTTTTATCTTGGTGGTAATGGGGATTTAACCCAGCATTCTTAACACTGAGCTACATGCCCAGTCCCTTAAAAAACATTTTTTTTTTTTTTTTAAATTTTGAGACAGGGTCTTGCTAAGTTGCCCAGGGTGACTTTGACTTTACCATTCTCCTGCCTCAGCCTCCTGAGTACCTGGGATTAAGATGTGCATCACCAAATCTGGGTGATCGGAATTTTTGTTTGTTTGTTTTAGTTCTCCAGAGCAGCTGGGAGAGGAAGCTAGGTAGCAGCATTGATGGGCCACATGATGAATGGAAAGGTTAGTCCCTTTGGACTAGTCCAAGCAGAGTAGTCACTACCTTTAGTCATTTCATCTGTGAACACCTTTCTTGCTGGGTCTCAGAGCTGGGTCTCTAGTGAGCTCTGAAAGTCCTTTAGAGTTCTAAAACCTGTTTGTAATTTGTATTGTAAAACATCGTAGATGATGGGGGAAATCAATGGGTTAACAAACAATGCATCTCTCTAGTTTTTCTTGACCATTCTTCAGCAGGGTCTAGCCCCTCAGTTACAGGAGATGCCCAGAACTTGCACTGGCAGGAGCTAGGGTGGGTGCCTTTCTGTTAATGGGCCTCGTTGGAACACGTTTGGCCGTGGAGACAGATCCACTCATATTACCCAGTCTTGGCTTCCTGTCTGTTTTCTTTGGGCTGGGTAGGCAATGAAAAAGGAGACAGGAAAATACATTTTGGGGCAAATAAAATAAGGAATTTGTCTTACGAAGACAGCTTATAGTTAGGAATTGTAATGTTCAATTTAACCCTATCCTGATACACTCTTCTTGTTTCCATGTTCAGTGGAAGACGTAGCACTCACACCACCTAGAGAGTCGTGAAGAGCTTCCATTCTCCAAGTTTTTCGTAATTCTCCTTCATTGTTTTTTTCTCTTATGGGTGACAAACCTAGTTCCCTTAGTTTTTCTTCAAGTACAGAGTCCTAATCCACTCATCAATTAAGTACCTCTTCACTGAATCACCTTCACTCCCTTAAATATTTTTACTAAATGTTGGGGCAATGCATGAGGGTGTCGTGAGTACAGAATGGGGAGTCACTGTGCAGGGCATTTCTGTTTGTGTTCTAGACATTGTCCTTGCTTACCATGCCACCACCCAACAGCTACATGGTACTGTGTCGCACCACATTCTATGTTTTCTGTTGTACTTGCACCGAGAAATACTTTGCTTCTTTGTTAAGAATGATTTGATGATTTTTAAGAAGTCTTAGGACCTTGAGAATATCTTAATTTTCACGTTTCCTTGATCTCCATCATTTCCTTGGTTTTAGATTTGAATAAACCAGAAGAAAGTTTTTTTTCTTTAAAAAAATGAATATCCCATTCAGTTTACTCATGTTTTCAGTTTCTTTTACAAAACCACATAGATTTAAAATAAAAAAGTACCCATGGACTTAACAGCTTATTATATGCTTTTGAGTTTTAGCATATCACAAGATATCCAGATTCCACTTAAGAATTTGAGTTTCCTTGAATATACTTCTTTTTTTTTTCTTTTTCTCTTAAAAGGATTCTAGGCTTGAGTTTTACTTTTTCAGAACAGTATCTCAGCAAGAGGTGTATGTAGCATAAAAAAGAGAAAAAAATCACAATGATCATTATGGAAATTTCTCTTTGAAAAATGTGTGTGCCCCAGCTTCTATCCCAGCTTGACAAGTGTGTGTTTGATTTGTGTGGGCACTGAGCCCTCACACAAGGCTTCCCCCCTCATGAAGCAGGATGATGGGTCACGCTCAGTGTGTACCCCTTTTAAAGGTAGAGGAGGCACCCACAGAGCTCTGCTTGAGCTCTCACTCTAGCTGGCCCTATGGGACCCTCAGCTCTCTGGTTATAGAGCAGAACTAGAAAAGCTTGGCACCAGATAATGCTTAAAAAGCAAATTGGAAAGCAAGGCATTCTGTAGACACAAGATTATAAATATCAGTATTGATAATTCCTTGGCATAAACCACCCAGTATGTATGTTCACGTATCTATTTAGCATGGTCATTTGTTCAGCTAATTAATATGCTTTTATTTTATGATTTGCTGTTTCCAGGGCACAGACAGAAGCTTGATGACTCTAAACCTAGTTTGTTCTCTGACCGCCTCAGTGATTTAGGGCGCATTCCTCATCCCAGTATGAGAGTAGGTGTCCCGCCTCAGAACCCACGGCCCTCCCTGAACTCTGCACCAAGTCCTTTTAATCCACAAGGACAGAGTCAGATTACAGGTAAGACAGACTCTTAGGTCTCACTGGCAGATGCTGGCAGGCTGGGGGTGAGGGGCTGCCAGGCGAGATGTATTCACGCAGAACTCCTGGAGCTATGCGATGGCTTGTTACAAAAGAATCGAAACTGGAAGATGTCTTCTGTTTTTGTTAAAAGATTCTGGTATTCAATAAGGTTTGGATGAAACGTGTCGGGGAAATTTCTACCAGTGTTGTCCTCGGCGGCGGCGGCAGCAGTGGACGGCTCACGGGAGGGATGGTGGTAATAACTGCTCTTTGGGAGATGTGTGTTATGAGTTTCTGTATTGTGTCCAGCTGGTACCAGGGATAACATCACACCCACACTATTAGTAAGTTAGTGTTACTCGCTCAGACTTGGGCTTAAATTTCTTACATGTATAACGGTTTCATTAAGTTTACTTAAAAATTGCCCAGGGCTAACAGGAAGCCTTGATTGGTAGTTAGTTGTAAGACGAGGTCAGTTGTAAGACGGCTCATCAGCCGACAGAATTCACTTCTGATTCACATTTAGCTCCGGTTCCTCATACAGCGGTGCTCTTTATATGTTCTAGTAAGCTAGTCGACCTTTCTTCTTAAAAATTAACATAAGCATTGTATTGCAGGCTAACCATTTACATTTGGTGCATTAAGATCCCAGCTTTCTTTCTTTCTTTTTTTTTTTTTTCCCTTGTCCCACTTGTGTAAAAACAGACCCTATTTTAGAACTAGTTTGACGGCTTTTAGGTCATGGTGACAAAAGTGTGTGAATCATCATAGATTTTTAATCTGCAGATCAGAAGTGCCGAGAGTAGAAAGGTACACTGCATGTAATCTAACTGCTGTTGTGGGTGGAGGTGACAACAATAGAGACAGAGAAGCCAAAACAAAACATAGAATAAGCCCTCACGTGGATTTTTTAAAAATATGGTTAAATTTTTATCTGCAGTGGTTAGGCTTGAGTGTCCTTAATGGTCTCAAAACATCATTGTTTATACATGAAATGACCCACATATCTGGCTGTCCTGTCCATAGTCTTGATATTTACTCGAGTAGGTTTCACATTCTGTGGGGATGTGTTTATTAGTTTGAAGAAGAGTTTGTATGAGTGTATAATTTAAAAAATAATGTAGAATGGTGAAAATAAAATATCTAAACAATAGAGAACCAGGAGTCTATATAAAGAACATTAGAACTCTGAAATATGATCATGTTTTAGCCTGTGTAAAATTTTAAACATTGATACGTAGGCATCAAAAAGTTGATGTATTCACTTCATATATGTCCTTAATAAAAATTCAGGGGTGAAATTTATACTAACTTGTTAACTTGAAACATTTTGCTATAGTTACTGCTACATATAAAGTAGTTGACTTTATATCACTGATGAAGGCTTATAACAGCTGTCTTTTTATCTTTATAAAAATCCTTAGAGAGAGTAGAAGCATGTGTATATATATATATATTTTCAATGGATCTATGATGACTTTGTATTACAGAGAGAGATTTGGTCACCCCTGGGTTCTTTAAATGTTTGATGGTTATATTCTGTAGTCTTTTAACTCTTTGCTAATTATATTATGTTAATGACTCAAATAGACTAAAAATGAAAGTATAAGGCAGATTCATTTTTCGGTACTGAGAGCTTCTTGGATTTATAAGAGGGTTAGATCTTCAGTCTGGGATTATATGACTAGTAGAATTGATTGATAGACAGTCATTGTTGCCTTCCTCCCCCTTTCCCCCTCTCCTTACCCACAAGTATTAGGCTGACAGCTTTCCTCAGATTTCCCAAACATTCAGGCATACACACATGCACCACCACCCTCCCAACTCTTTGTTTTGTGGGCTTTATTGTTACAGAGTTAACACAAGCACCTGCCCTACCCAAGGCTGTACAGAACCTTCCAGAATCCAGATTGCTAAGAGACAGTTGCAGCAGCGGCTCCCTGAGAAGATCTCTGGACTCCTTTTCTTGTTTATTTATGATTCAGAGCCTCCTACGTGTAGAGAATTGGTCTTGGGTAAGGTGGGGGGGGGCAGGGGAACAGCACCATCCCTGAGTCTAGTGGAAGCGGTGCTGTTCCTGCTCAGGTCTCACAAACCACCATCAGCCTCTGTGACTGTCCCTTGAACCCACCTTCTTCCCTATCCCTTTAGAGAGGTCATCTCATCTGCCCTGGTCTGTCTACTGACACGATTGCATCCATCCTTCAAAATCTTGGCCCTGTGTGCTTCAGGAAAGCATTCTGGAACTTTCGTCTGAAGGCTGCCTGGCTGTTCCCTGTGTGTTAATTGAGATGGCCTTATTTTCCAGCTTCTGCCTTTGCCTCTTCTATCCTGGCCAATTGTAAATTCCCTGAGGGATTGATCACAGGGATTTCTTTTCTTTTGTGCCTAGTCCAGGAGACTGTCTCATTAAAATACTGAATGAATGAAAGTTTGGGTGAGAAGAAATTAGTGTGAGGAAGGGCTGGAAATTATGCCTTCCTTATTAGCATTAACTGTTCTTTCTAATTCCTTATCGCAGGGTGCCAATGTTGTCTAGGGACAAATAATAGCAAAAAATCGCATGGAGACATAATGCTTTGTAGTTAAACCGTTTGGTTTTACTCCAGTAGGATTTACATAATTGCATCATTAAATTTACATTCTTGAGACTATCCTATAATGGATGTTGTAACTTCTTCGCCGTATGCCACATCTACATTCTCATTTGTATAACCCTTTGGATGAAGAATGTTGTAACAGGACTTACTTATGTCATTGGTTTGGTTCTCTCTCTCTCTCTCTCTCTCTTTCTCTCTCTCTCTCTCTCCTACCTCTCCCTGGAGAGTGAACCTAAGGTTTTATACTTCTTAGGCAAGTGCTCTACCATTCATCCACATTTGTAGTACTTAAAAATTTTTTTTTGACACAGTCTTCAGTTGTCCAGGTTGACCTCAAACTTGTTCTCCTCCTATGTCAGTCTCCTGAGTAGTGGGGATTACAGGTGTGTGCTTTAATGGTCTTGGTTGTACAGTCACCCCTGGTGCTTTCCCTTGCCATTGTAAGAGGCATTATAAAAGTCTTCAGAGTCCCAAAAGTGAAATGGAATTTGAGAAACCCATAAGCATTTGCAGTTCTTTCTTCTCTCATGTGTCTCACAATTTCCAGGGCCAGGGTTCTGGCCCTGGGTGGGCTGCCTCCTCTGCACCTGTCAGCTGGGGTTGTTTTGTTGAAGTCTTTGATGGCTGATGTTCTGCCTTAGCTCCAGGACCTCCTCGTGGCTTCCTGAGGTGGCTGCTTCCTCTGTCCCTCTTCTTATCATTCAGACATCTGTTGCCCACCTCCGGGATCAGGAAACAAATGGTCAGGCACATGTGTCTCCTTTTGATTCAGCACATTGGCGATGGCAGTAGAGGTATCTCAACAAGATGATCATGTCTTTAAGCTCAGTACCTTCTGGATAGGTCAGCTGCATCTAAAAACAATTCTTCTGATTCCAGCCCTTGGGTTTGGTGAGTTGGGATGTTTATCTGGTCTTTTCATTTTTTCTCAATTTTTATTTTCTTTAGTACATGTTTGCAGTACATGATGATCGTACTTCTCATCTGCTGCTGTTCTCTCATTTACTCAGACTCTTTATCATGTGCTTACTACCTGCTGGGCACTGATATAAGTAATCAGAGAGGCATTTTCTGTGCACAGGAAGCTTTCTGTGTCATGATAGATAGAGTCGATTCATGGGCAAATAAATGTATATACAAGGTAATTTCAAGTGAGAGTAAGTGCTGCAAAAAATGAAACAGGGCCATTGACAGAGAGCATCTTTGGGAGGAGAGGAGATAATTTGGAAAACTAGGAAAGGGTTCTTGAAGATCTGTATGGGGAGTAGCACTTGAGTTGGGAAGCTCAGGCAAAGGGAATGAATGATGCAGAATCAGCCCCAGCAGGGGCTGGGTTACAGGAGCCTGGGGGGCCACGGCAGGCAACTCTGACATTATCTGATTCTGTGCCTGTTGAGATCATGTCTGTTTCTGGGTGACTGGAGGACAGCTGTGTCCCAGAGGCTCATGGCCCCCTTCTGGCCCTCCAGGGAGTTCCCTGCCACAAGTCTTATGGGTGTATGATTCCTTTTTATGATTTCCTTTCTTCTTTACCAGTTGCTCTTGGTTCTTTTGGTTCTTAGCTGTCTTTTTAAACTTTCAGTGACTGTTGGCTTTCCCTGGATGTGAAGGATGGAAGGATGGAAGCACATGCGTGGACGTTTCTTTTCTTCTTGGCCCAGACTCTCAATACTTCAGCCAAGAGTAGACCTTGGCATTGTGCACGCCCTGCTTGATGCTCCCTCAGTTATTTACCATGGCTTTTTCTTCTTGTGTAATGCACGTGAATTTTATTTGCAATTTCACCTACTGTTTCTTTTGGATCTTAATGTGTCATTGTACACTCGCTTTTCCCTCTCGCTGGACAACCTTCCTGGTATTGCATTTCCAGACATATTTTTCTGTTCTTCAAAACTGAGATCAAATGCTACCCCGTGTCAGCCTCTTTCACCCTCCCCAAGCTGAGTCTGGCTTCCCCATGGCCTCTTTCACCCTCTGTTACATCATCCTGCCCGTGGTGACAACAATTTAATTATAGGTCAGTCTCTTCCATCAGACAGAACTTTTCAAAGTCAAGGTCCACATTTTATACATTTCTGCACCATTGTCTTAAAATTCTACTTGGTGACTTTTGGTTTGGTGATGAATGAATAAAAAGGTTATTGACTTATTTGAAAGTGTGAACCAGGATCATTCTGGCCCTAATTTTTTATGGCACCGAAATGATTGAAATATTATTGGCTACCATTTATTAAATGCTTATCACAGGTCAGGTATTAGCTTAAGTCATGAACTAAAGTCTATGAGGTTGCTAGCATTATTGGGAAACCAAGAGGGCCCAGGAGGGAAAATAGCTCTTCCATGGTCCACTTACAACTAGTAAGTGGTAGACAAGGGAATTCAGGGCAAATCTACATAGCTCCAGGGCCCTGTGCTCTAAACCATTGCATGTCCTTGGGAGGCTGATGTGCTTTTATTATGACTCAGTTTCCTCCATTTCTGTACCCCAAAAATTTCATTCATGCCATTGTCATTTACAAAGTAGTTTTATGTATGTTCTCATGAAAGCTCTGAATCAATTCTGAAAATACATATCTTACATATGGAAGAAACTGGTTCTTAGAGAAAAGGCTTGCTAAGGCTTGCTCCTCAGCTGTCAGAGTTGAGTGTAAGTTCTAGCTTCTTAGCAGGCAGTTGCCTGAGGTGCATTGTGGATGGTCAAAGTGACATGTGTCTAAAGGGATCATTTTCTGTTTCTTTTCTCCATTAGATATTATTTAGGATCTACGAGAAAAGACATTTCTACAAAGAATGGAAGTATATAAATTATACCTTAAAGTGCAATGGAATAGTTTTTAATGATTCCACCATACTTATGTAAGGCATGTGCTCAAGATAACACTTTTAGGAATATCCTGAAAAATCAGCTTGTCAGACCTCCTGAGAATCATAGAAATCTCATCAGCAGTTCTCTTGGATGCATGGGAACAGCTTCCCCCCACTGCAGTCTGAGTCTGTCCTCCCTTGGTAAATGAGGCTTCCTTAACAATGAAGAGGAGCCCTTCTTCATTGTTCACCCCTGTGTGTCTGTTTGGTAGGCTGAGTCATGCATATCTCAAATTACTGTCTCCTTCACATGCTGAGTGACCACAGGATTCTGTAAAGTGGGACAAGTTGGGAGGTGGAATGGGTGTGGTAGTGGTGGCAGCACAGCTGGGGACATGAAGGAGGAGCCCATGAGAGGTCAGGGACTGCCCAGGAGCCAGAGTGAATGCAGCTGTTGGCAGCGGGTGGGGGTGGGGGAGCAGTGAGAGAGGCCCGGTCTGTGTAACCTGTGGTCCTGTTTTCCTCCATGTGACTTCTGTCTCAAGGAGTTGGGGCTATCACTCAAGGACACGCTAGGGATGGTGCTGGGTGGCAGGTTCTGAGGTCTTGGCAAAGCCCTGCCCTGTCTTCTTCTTTGAGATCTCTGGGTAGGAGATCCAGGTAAATGAGCTGCTGCCATGCCCAGGTCTAAGCTGGACATCTCCAGAGCAAAGTGCTCATCATAATTCTTACTTTTTTGAAAAAAGAGTACAAATCGTGCATGTGGACAGCAACTCACATCTATTGCTCTCTGGCAGCCGCCTCCCCAGGACAAGCAGAATCGGGTGCAGCCCAAATTGGTTTTAAAGAATGAGGCTCTGGGGACCCTGTGAAGAGCTGTGGTCACAGGTCACATCATCATTCAGTCTAATAGTGACATCCACAGATTAGCATCTTAAAAGTGCCCTGTTTGGGTTTCTGTCACTTATCTAAAGATGTGCTGGCTTTATTTTGCTTTTAGAAATGTAGAAAGAGACAGTGTTCCGAGAAAAACTGCTTTTGTTCCACAAACTTGCCTTGGTTATTTCCTCCTACCTAGAGTAGAAAATGTGTCGTTGATACCTAGTTGTGATAATAATAGTCTGTTTCCCATATCATACCTCACTTTGTCATTTTGGTCCTCAGTACTCTTTGACTCTAGTCTGTCTTTAGGCTTCTGCCAGGAGAAGTTTTGCTTTCATTCTCCTTTCCATTCCAAAGCATCATCTTTCTCTTAGTTTTACACTTGGTTTGACATTTGTGCACATATGTATATGCATAAGTGCGTGTTTATCCATAGATGGCGTGCATACCTTGGTCTTCTTCTGGCTTCTCAGGAACCTTTCGCATGTCCCTGCCCTTTTTTGAGCCAGGGTTTCACTGTATAGCTCAGGTGACCTCGAACTTGCAGTGATCCTCCTGCCTCAGCCTCCCAAGTGCTGGAATTACAGGTGTGCACTACCATGCCTGACCTCTCACCTCTTCTTACCGTTGGTGAGGACGTGGGCAGAGGCTGGAGAGACCGCCTTAGCAGGAAACACCCACCTTAGGGCTGGTCGAGGAGAGGGACAGGCCCAACCCGAAGCTTGGCATCCTGGGGTGCTCTGGTGTCTTGAGGTTTAATCATGAGTAAGCACCACAGGCTGTGCATGGAGTTGCTGTACATTCATATTTAGATTCTAAGATTCATATTTAGATGTTTTCCAACTAAATTATTTTGTTTCCATTTTAATATATGCCAAAGTGTTCTGGGAACAGAATTGTGTGACATGACTCCCAGCTATGACCATCAGAATATTTTGGAGGGTTTTGTTCACTGTGATAAAAACTTTTTTTTTAATGGTTTAAAAAGTTTACTTGAGTAGCATTTGAAAGACAGATTTAACAGAAGAGTCACTGTTGTGAGCCTGTTTAATAAATAAGGAAACTGAAGCCCTGGGGGTTTTTTGAAAGGTACAGAGCTGAAATTAGCACTCAGTGTGTCTGGAAGGGGAAACACGGCGTGGTTTTAGGCAGTAGGTCTGTGTGATCACAGTGGTGGGTGACAGTGTGATGGGTCCTGGGTGGGAAGGCGTCGCTTCGTCTCTTAGGACTCAGTGCAGATTAGGGAGACAAGGCCTGTGCTGAACCAGCGGCAGTGTGGCGTGTGTCCCGCAGGTGGTAGAGTGTGCTAGAGGTGGGGAACTTTCCAGGAGGAGATGAGCCGCAGCCAGGTGCACGGTTGCCAGGAAGGATACAGGCAAACTCACTTTCAGTTCAGTTGGGCACTGGGAGCATCGTTTGCAAAGGTCAGGAGTAGACAGCTCGTGGCTGTTCCTTCATCTGGTTCTTCATAGACAGAGGACCCACTTTTGTTGTGTCATCTCCAATTCTTGAGTCTGATGCCACCTTTTGGGAACCAGAACGCTCTTAGCTCTGTAAGGGCTGCAGGGCAGAGGATACTCTGCCAACCCATCTGAAGATGGTGCTGACTTCTGTCAACAACTTCTTCCAGTCCCGTGCCCAGCTGCCTCTTCCCTTCGTAGGGCTATTTTATAGTTCTGATTCTTCGTCCATTGTTCGTTATTCCTCATGGTTTTGGCTTATTTTGCAACTAGGAGTGGTGGTGTCTCATCTTTTAAGACTTTGGTGAAGAGGCAGGGTAAATCCTAAGGCTAATGCCACTGTGTGTCTCTGTCTAATCTGTGGGTCTCTAAACTATCCTCAAGTCACATTATAGAGGAGGCAGAATCTTACTGAGGTTTGGGTACAGTGGGGTGAGATATCTCTAACTTGGATGTTGTAGTGGCCCCTGAGAGCAAGATTGTTTGGAAGCCTTTCTGCTTTCCAGGTCACCATGGAGATCAAGTGTGAAGAATTCTTTCTACATAGGCTTTTGAAAATGACTTATTTTTCATGGATGGCAAATTATCCTAGCACTGGCACACACACACCCACAACACAATGAAATTTTCTGGTATTGATGACATTTTCAGAATAAGATAAATGAGTAAGAGAATATAAACCTTGTAAATTGTGTAGTGAACTGTAAAGGCATTATCATCAAATAATTTAAAACTCTCATGGGAAATAATGATCCCAGAGAGCAAAACTAAGATGCATAGAGAGTAAAGCACTAGAGAGACATACTTTTTTCTTATGTAAGAAAAGATTTTTAGTCCTCGTTTTGTCAAGCTGAAGCCCTTGCTTGCTTGTCATCATAAATTCTTGCAGGGCCGTGGAACATAATTCATCTTGGAGCAGAGAGTTGAACTCATCTAAAGCAGCAAACTGTTCTTCCTTATCTCTTCGCCTCTCCTGAGCCTTAATTTCCTCTTACGCATGTTTGTTCTCTTCTTTCTATTTAAAGATCATTATTCTTGAAAGGGAAGATAAAATCAAAATAGTGTTGGGCAATTTTTCTGTCATGGGTGAAAATTATGCCTATTGTCCTCAAACTTTGCATAGACACGCATCACCTGTGGAGACTCTTAAACGTAGACTAGTTCTTTCACCCCGAGTCACGGTGGAGCCAACCAAAATGCCCAAGGCCAGTTACCGTGGGGTCATTTTGCCCCTGTAGAGCTGACTCCTATCCAGCCGAGCAGTGTCTCAGAAGCCACCTGTTGTCAGATGTACAGAGGCCACTAGTGTCCTGGATCTGCTCTCCCAGGAAGCCTGAGCATCCCCTGGGCCCCACCCTTGTGTCCCTTCCAGCTGCTGTTTTCCCTGCACAACCCTCCTGTGTGTCTGGTCCTGGCCTGGACTCCTGCTCTGTTTCTGTTATGATGCTGCCCGGAAGAGCGCTTTAGAAATCTGGTTGCATCACCCTATCAGCTGACCTTCCAGTGCACTTGGGCTGAAGACCAGAATCTCCACCCCTCCAGCAGGTCCTGCATACCAACCCCTCCCACTGCTTTGCATACTCCTCTTACGCTCTTCGAGCTTTTGTGCCATTTACACGCTGGCTTTCTTTCAAGTTCTCAAGAAACACGATATAGTTTCCTTCCCAGAAACCAGACGCATGCTGTTTGCTTTGCCCAAAGCCCTCCTAACCCTACCTAGGCACCTCTGGACTTCTGCTTACCATTCATGCCTTAGTGACCACCACTGAAGAGAAGCCTTCTCCAATGCTCAGCTGGACTATGGGGTCCCCATCATACACTTTCATGGTACCAAGGATGTCTCCTTTAGCACTCACCACAGTTATGTGATGATCTGATTAATGCCAGTCTCTCTTGCCCAACTGTGAACTCCCTAAGAGCAGGGATTGGTTGTATCTTTGTATTTTTATTTTTTTGTGGTAGTGAAGTTGGAACTGTATGTCTGTCTTCATGCTGAGTTACGTCCTCAGCCCTTTTCTAAATTTTTGTTTTGACACAGGGTCTTACTAAATTACCAGATGCCCAGACTGGGCTCAAACTCACAATACTCCTGCTTCAGCCTCCCAGAGTGCTGAGTTTATAGGTGTGTACCACTAGGTCTATCTTTATTCACCATTATTGCCTCTTAATGACTAGCACAGTCCAGAGTGGCCCCTCAATAAGTATTTGGTAAATGAATGCATGAATGCAGGACTGGGAGACAGTTCCAGGGCCATGGATATCACCATCCATCTGACAAAGCTGTCACCATGCCTGGGGACTTTCTGTCATGTTCCAGCTGCCATATCTCGCTCCCTGGAGTCAGACACCAATCTGATTTGAACCTAAGTTCACTACAGCTACTTTAACATTGTGACTTGCACTGAAGGTCATTCCTCTTGGCCAGTACCACATCCCAGTCATATTTCTGATTCTGTCTCGAGTCTCATTTTCTTCCTCCTGCAGACTTTGCATGGAGAGGTCCTGGGCCAGCTGAGGCTCCGCACATGGCCTGCTTTGGTCGCAGTCAGGAGGCCTAGTGGTAAACTAGCAGACTCTTTGTAGACTTCATCTGAATACTCCAGTTTTCTTGAGAAATATCTGAGGTTTACACAGCCTGATGTGAGTCCTGATTAGGGAGAAGTGAGTAGAGGACAAGGGGTGGGAGCATGGGGCTCCCTCATTGTGCCTGGCTCATTGCAGACACACTGAGCTTTGGCAGAGACCTTGGGCTGTCACCATGTCAGTGGCACAGATGCCTACCAGTGGCACCAACAGGAAGAAGCCTTTTGTGTGCCAGTTTAGGCTCAGCCTGTTGACTTGTTTCCCCTTCTCTGCATGAAGTTTACCACGGGCCTGTGGTGCGTCTCGCTGTGAGCGCCTCTCAGGAAAGCAGACCCTTCTGCACACCCACACGTTTGACCAAAGTGTTTACCAAGGGAGGCTTGCTGACAGCAACTTCTGAGTTTCCACACGCCCTTTTTACTGGGCTTTTATAAAGCTGTCAGCATGCTCTGCTTACCCCTACTCAGAGGTATTCATTGAGAAAGCCGTTCTAGCTGGGTGTGGTTGTGCATGCTTATAATTCAGCACTCTGGGAAGCTGAAGCAGGAGGATCACAAATTTGAGACCAGCCTGAGTATAAAAAACAATGGGGATATAGCTCAGTGCAGAGGCCGGGGGTTCACTCCCTAGTACTGCAGAAACAAACACACATAGATAGGAGTTCTACATGGTTTCCTGTACCCTGCTCATTCATTTTCCTAGGATGCCTTTTTTCCTAACCCGTCTGTCCTTCTCCTTCCTCCCTTATGCTTGTGACTCCTTTGTCTCAGTTGGAACACACTCTGCAAGGATTCCTTATGACAAAAGATGAGTGAGTTCCTTTTTCACTTGAGACAAAGAGACTTTAACTTGAGCTCTTATTAGTTAGCGCTGGTCTGGTCTCACAGAGAGGGCGGGGTTGAAGAATGAGGTTGTAGAATGTTCGGTTTCACAGTCATGTGTTGCATCTTCAGGGTCTCTGAAGCACTGGGGGTGCTCTGCTGTCCCATTTGGTGCTTCTGATTAACCACACCCTGCCTGGAAGCACCCCAGGCTCAGTGTATACGACAGACTTAATTTTTTTCTCTCAAGTGTACGTTGCAGGTCAAATTTGATTTCTGCTTCCCCTTAAGACACCCCATAATTTAGGTGGCAGGAGAAGAGTTTGTGGAGGAATAGAGGTAGCACAGATTTAAATGCACTTGTATGATAGCATTTCCCATTCCCAGAGCACTAAAGAGTGCATCGCTGTTAAAAAATGCAGCACCAAAGGCTCCTTTTAAAGCTGTCTTATCTATATGAAACATGTGTCAGTACCTTGCATTTCTATCTCTAGTAATAAAAATAATATTGCTACTGTCTGGAGCTCGGCACATGAAAAAATGAGTTACAGTTTTGAAACACTAGGGAAATGTTTAAAGTGCACAACAGTTTTCATTTCTTCTGAGTTTTTAGCAACAGTGTTTTCCTTCTGAAATCTTGTGGATGCTGATCGGTGGTTCAGGTTACAGGTCAGCCAAGGTGTAACTCACCTCAAGGTCATGACTGACAGCTGTGTCCCCTGAGTCATGGAAGTCAAGGATATTCTTATTTTTGCTGGAGAGGTACCATGTGAACCCTCACCCTGGGTTTCTGCAGACCCAAAAGGGTGAAGCGGTCTGTATTTCTGGGTGGAGAGGGTGAAAGGATTGATCATACTAGCTCTAGGCACTTAGGGTGGAGATGAGGAAGTTCCCTGTTTGCTCATGGTTAATTAGGAGACCTGATTCAGTGCGAGGCCCTGTATTTTCCCTATTAGCATCTTTAGGATTGATTGACGATGACAAAAAACATCTGCCACCTGCTCTGACTCATCCAAGTTGAGTGCCAATCTCAGAAGTCTCAGGTTTCTTCAGGAAGTTGAATTCAGAAATCCTTCCTGAGATCAGGTTAAGGTGACTTTTCTGTGCTATAAGCATTAAGAATTGTCCACAAGAAAACAAATAGGCTGTAATCATATATTCCTGCTAGGGTTGTGTTTTCTTGAATGAGTGAGAATTCTTTTTTAGAAAGTCAAGATATTTCACAACCGTTTTTTTTTTTTTTTAACCCCACTTACACTAAAGGGTCAGAGTATAGAGTATTTAAAAATACACTAAAATGTTGAAGATTTCTCCTGCTGGGAAGAAACCAGTATTGAGAGAGAACATGATTAAGGTTAAAAGATCGTGAGGGATCTTAACATGACTAACACAGGTATAGACTCCAAATTCTGAGCCTGCAAACTGTGGGGCACTCTCTAAAGTTTGTCCTCTGCTGGCAGCAAATACATGGTGTAGGTTTGGTGAAGGAAGAGGTCCTGACTGCAGGTATTCTTACGGGTTCTTTGTGTGTACTGAGACTGTTATTACATCATCTCACTTAGGCTTCATAACGATTTTATAAAGGAGGTATTCTTATTTGTCCCATTTTACAGATGGCAAAACTGGAATCTTGGACAGGGTATGTGATTTGTATAGAAATGGTAGAGCTGGGATTTATGGTCATTCACAGGGTTGTAGAGGCTTGTGGTGTTTGGTTGCCTTTTAAATTTATTTTTAGATTTTTTTTTTTTCAGTACTGGGGGTTGAACCCAGTGCCTTCACACTGATCTGTTTTTATTTTTCTAAGCCTCCCAGAATTCTGGGATTACAGTGCCGTGTGCACCACCATGCCCAGCTAGCCTCTCCTGGGTATCAGTCCCTTTTAAAATTATTTATCCCAAATCTAGTGAATCTCATATGGCAGTTCTTACATTTAATTTTTCTTACTAACTCTGAATGTATCATTATCACAGAATCTTAGTACAGTGACCTTGCAAAAGATTTGCTGGACTGTCGCCCATTCTGTGAGAGACAGAAAACACAGAGAAAGAAGCTTTCACGTGTTTAGAGGTAGTGAGGGCACATTTTTTTCTAACCCTGGATAGCTTCAGGAAAGGCTTCCTTGGAAAGTAAAGCTATTTTTAATAGACTGTTCTAGTATATATTATGGCAGTCAGGAAGTTTACGTAAGACGTAAAACCTCGCTGATAAAACTCCTTTATAGCCTGAGAGGAAATTAGAGAGTGACCAATTGTGATCACATTTTAATATTCTATTACTCATCAGGCCACCCTGGAGGTTCATTCAGAAACTGTGTATTGAGAACCTATTATGTGCAAGGCCTTATACTTAATAGTACTGACGCTGATCTTAGAAATCTTTAAGAATTCCAGATAAACCCAGCTACCCTACTTCATAGTCATATTTTTACTGTTTGAATAATAGTGCTGTATAGTTATGAAAATGTCTTTTTCATATATTAGCTTATCTAATTTTACAGATAAACACAACAGTGGTTGCTGTCGTACTCATTTTGCAGATAAAGCTTTTATTTATTATCTACCTCACGTACGGAGAGTGCCAGCTTCCCTTATGATATGACTTAGTTGATGTAATGCTCACAGAAATGACATCATGATTCTCATTTTGCTGATGAGCCATTGAGGCCCCAAGAGCGTAGGTGATTTGCTGGGCATACGGGAGCTGTTATTCAGCCTATGAGCATGCTATTCACTTTAGAGTATGTAGCCTTGCTTTGCAGAGGAGGAGAGGGAGACCCAGGCTCAGCTAACCTGGCTGAGGCCATGCAACTCATATACAGCAGAGCTAAGGCTGCAGCGCAGTCTCTCATTAGGGAGTCTGTAGAGAGCTTGCATTGTACACTGTATGATCTACAACTTGAACAGAGAGACTAGAAGGCTGTGTCTTGCCTCCAAGTTAAGCACCCTCATTCCTTTGTGATATTTAACCTTTCATCATTTTAGTTCTTTAGATTTCCTTGTATTTTTTTCATTTTTAGGCAGGGAGCTCCATCCTCCTAACAACATGCTGCCTTTGAGAATGGACATACAGTTTAAGTTGCTTGCTAGGATGTTACCTGGTGACATTAGAACTCAAGCCCAGTCTAGTCCTGCATGCCCACCTCATTGAGCTATGTGCTTCTTGTCCTTCCCATCTGTAGAAACTGTTGCTTGAGAGCAGACCTTGTCTTTATGAAGTTGCTTTCCTGTGCTGTAAGGAATAAAACCTTTGCCACATGAAGGTCGTTTATTATTTCTCTGCCAAGTGAACTGCATTCGTGGCATAAGGCACTATCAGAACTGCTGCATGGACCAGCCATTCAAATCTGACACATTGCTGGTCTCTATAATCTCAGCCTTGAGAATTGTAAAGCATAGGAATTCATTAATTTTAGCAATCACATACACTTATATTTCTGAAGATAAAGCGCCTATTAACCATGTATAGCACTGTACTTTTATTCAAACTGCAAGCTCAAGTGAATGTGCCTTAGAATGGAATTAGATGCAACTTTCCTCTATATTGCTTGATGTCAGTAAACATCAGATAAATATCCAGATGTATTCAATTATTTCCACCCAAGGAAGTACTGTATGTCCTATTTAGACAGTCTGTAAATAAATGGTTTTCAAATTGAACAAATAAACAAGAAATAGCTGAAATTCAACCCCTTGGGCTATATAGGAAAACCAAAAGACTTTGAAAGAGGAATGATCTCAGGACAACCCCATGTCTTATTGTATGCTCATTTGTATTTTTAGAGGTAAACTCTAATTGATTGTTCAAATATATTAATAGGTATTGAAACTTAGGCTTTTCATTTTCAAAGAGTGAGAGTTGCTGGGATAATTATAAGCCGGTTCTAAAAGTAGTTACTTTAGTTCAGATATATTTTAAACATGGCCCTAACTCTTGGGTTACCACGAGGTTGTTGTTTTTTAAAAAGATAAGAGTTAATACTTGCTGTGTACTACTTGTAATATTTTTCTTGTAATAATTTTCTCATCCCTGTGACTCAGGCGTTATAACCAACACTCCTTATATATGAGGAAACCGAGGCTCAATATGGCTAAGTCAGAATCACAAAGAAAGCTGGGTAGGGTGGTGCATACCTATTATCCCAGCACTCAGGAGGCAGGAGGATTGCCATGAGTTCAAGGCCAGCCTGGACTATGTAGCAAGACTCTGTCTAAAAAAAAAAAAGCCCAAAAGATCCCACAGAAAGTAGAAGTCTCAGAATTAATTCTGAATATCCCAAAAGCTATGGATATTCTGATACACCAACCTGTCCTGTTAACAGTGTGGTCTATTAGACTTTTTAAAATTAACATAAAACTGTGAAAGTTAATATAAGAAATATGTGTTAAGAGAAATTTGCTTATGAATCTGGTTATAACCTTCATGAACAAAACAGCTTGAAACAGGGCAAACTTTTCTTGTGTTGGAAATGTACAGTAAATTTACCCTCTTATGTAGACTGAAGGCTTTTTAATAAATCTGCTTGTCCTTGAGTTTCTACCTCCAAGAAACACCATGGAGATGCATCAAAAGACATGATTAATTCTCAGCAATGAACCCTCACAGTTTTCTGCCTGTTGTTATTATTATTATTCTGACTATAGATAACCCTAGGCTGCCTTCCAACCTTGTGGCATTTTACAAACAAATTTCAAAAGCATTGAAAACGTTTCTCTGTTTTCCTGTTTTGGGTCATTTTCTTAATGTCAGAAACTTAATATGCTTAGCATTTAAACTGCACAAAGTTTTTTCATTTTTAATGGTAGTTGACTTTGAAATTAACTTTTGTCTTTCCTTGAAGGTAATTTTCTCTTTTAACTTTAGCATGAGAATCGTGCAGACCATTCCCTTCCTTTCTGCCCCACCCATTCTCATCCCTACACACCCCTACCTCGTACTAGAGAAGGGTAGTCTGTGCTGAGATCATGTAAAACCAAAAAGCAAGTCTGAAACCTGGATATGCCACAGTAAAAGGCACGGTCTACATGTTGTTTAAATTTTACAGGTTACTTTTTTAAAAACTAATTTCTAACTTTAAAAGATTAGTAAAACATGTTCAGTGGAGGCATTTTAGAGAATACAGAAAATAAATAGATTCCACTTTGTAAAAATAACCAAAGCAAATTGCTTTCTAAATGACCATTAAACTTTCCAAATAGAAATATTTGTGTCTAAGAGAGACAAATTGTCTTTCAGTGTGATCTGTTTTGTTATTTCTCTGTGATTCAGAGTCTAGCAAGTCTGTTCAGGGCATGAACCGGTGAGGCGATAGGACGTAGTCATACCTTATATGTTCCCACTTTTTCTGCTTTACCTTTTTTAATTTGGGAGTTGCATGTTGCCAAGGCTGCAGTGGCTGGTTTGCTAACCATGTTTTTCTTCTGTTTCCCAGACCCCAGGCAGGCACAGTCGTCCCCACCGTGGTCCTACGACCAGTCTTACCCTTCATATCTGAGCCAGATGACGCCCCCGTCCATTCACTCCACCACCCCGCTGTCTTCCACGCGGGGCACTGGGCTTCCTGCCATCACCGATGTGCCCAGGAGAATTTCAGGTAAAGACCGAGCTTGAACTAGAAACTCACCCTTATGCAGGGGCTGGGGAGTGGGTTGGGCCAAACCTGTCTCATTGGTGCCCTCAGTGTTGTAGTTAGGAGGATGTGTACAAGGGCATGAAAACAGACACCTGGGTCTTCTGAATTATGGGGTCATCAAACCCTGGGACCTTGCAAATTGAGAGACTGGAAACCCAGCAGAGATGGCACTCATCTCTCAAGATGATGATGAATAGCACCCAGCTGGTGTCCTGATAGATTGTATCCCAGGGGCGGGGGGTCTTCTTCTGAGGGTCCATGTCAGGCCTTCCTCTGCTTGTTCCTTTCTGCTCCTGACATCTACCTGCTCCTGACATCTACCTGTAAACTGCAGAGGGGTGGTACAATCCTCCACTCCTAGAGGCTTATAAATCCAGTAGGCCAAGCTAGCCAGTTCTAAGAGGGTGCACCTGTGGACTTGGGACTCTTCTAGTGCCAAGACCCGGAGGAGTCTGGAAAGGTGATGTGCAGCCAATTCAGACCCAAGGCAGCCTTTCCATTAAGCCAAATGCTGTCCTTTGCAGTGTGGCAGCCTCAGTACCCACAGATCCACCCTCTTCAAGGCTGTCCCCAAGCTGGTGGCTCTCAGGGAGGAAGTATTTATGCTCAGTGACTTGGGTGATCTCCCTCTTTCATCAAAGAGCCAGAGTGTGTCTCTGAAGACTTCAAACAGAGAGACAGACAGACAGATGGGAAAGTTGTAGGCCCTCAGCCAAGCACATGCATCCCAGAGATAAGGAAAGCAGCCTGCCCATTTACTGTGACCTAGTACAAACCCTAACTCTGCCCCCCATGAAAATAGCTGCAGCCCCTCATAGGCACAGCCCCACTGCTTCCAGGGTACCAGGTCCTCTTCTCCTAGCTCGGGCCCCACAAGCCTGTGTGATTCCTGGCCAGGTTAATGCCTCTTTCTTTCTTTCTTTCTCTTTGTGTTTCTGTCTCTGTCTCTCTCCCTCTTTCGTTCTCCGCCAAGCTCGAAGCTGCTGCTCTCTCCGCTGAGTTGTACCACTGAGGAAACCTGGGCAGCAGGCTTGTGGGCTCTGATTAGCTCAGACTCCTTTCTTTCTTTCAACTTGGGAGGAGGGGAAGCTTTGTTTCTCGAGCACAGAGCAGGCCAGGGCTCTCTGGTCCTAGTGCCTTCACACTGTCTGCAACAGATGGACTCCCTCAGGGGTGAGTAGGGAAGAAAGAGGGGTGGAGGGCAACTTCAAGACTCTCGGGGAACCGTGATACCCTTTTGCATTGATGACTGCTTTATTACTTTTGTGAACTGCATGCTACTCACTGGGGAATTGTGCAGAGTTTAGGATTTGAGTTACCACCTTTCCTGCCCGGCATCCCCAGCCCCTCGAGGCAGGCATCCGTTAGACACAGGAAGGAAGGGACAAGAAAGAGTAGTAATGGGCCTGGTGTGGGGTCAGAGGCCCAGCGCTTCATGATGTTGAGATAGTGCTGGTCTTTCCTTCTCTGTTTTGTACCAGGAGTCTGTTTCATTTTATAAAGGCCCACAGTGACACTTTTGACGGAGGAGATTTGTGCAGATGTGCTTATGTTTAGGGCTCCTTTGAGCTTCCATCTGCCAGCTCTCTGTGGCTGAAGCAGATTTTACAGTTTTTTTTTTCTGTAGCAGAACCTAGAGGAGAAAAGAAAAACAAAACAAACAAACAAACAAAAAAGACCTAAGGAGCCACTGTAGCTTTAGAGACACTTATCTATAACATTTTTCTTTCCAAGGGGTTTTTGCATTGGGGAAAACCATTAAAAATAACATTGGTGGGGCTAGGGATTTAGCTTAGTGGCATAAGCACCTGCCTGGCAAGCTCAAGATCATGAGTTCGATCCCCAGTACCAAATACAAAAACAACAACAACAAAAAAACAAATACCAAAACTAACATTGGAAAGATGCCGCCTAAATGAATAATGACTATGTATCATTTACGTGGCTAAAATAGAACAGCCAGATTATTTTGAGTTCAATTACTGGGAATTATTTAAAACATTTCCATGAAACGATACCATAGCTCTTCCTATTCCACAAAGTGGAGGTACGAGCAGAAATGGGTTAACTTTCCAGCCGTACATTGATCTTCATCCAAAGGTAGGAATGAGTCCCTGCTTTAAACTGGTTTCCAACTGAGTCTGGTCCAGTTTTCACCTCCTCACCCAGCATGTCCGTGAGCTGTTGCCGGTAGTGAAGCACTGTGGGGCCAAGGTGGGAGGGTCCAGCTGAACACAAAGAGAACAGAAAATCTCTCCTGTCAGCACGTAGGGAAACAGGAAGAAACGGCGAGGCAGGGAGCATCAGGCAGCCTTGTACTTGACCTTGCTCTTGGCCATGGGCGGTGACATAGGTTCCTAGACACCACAGTGCACAGATTCTGTTGCGTGATTATTCCCTCCATGTCTAAAGCTGTCCCATAATCCATGACTGATCGTCTCCTACATGTGAGACTGGGGAGCTTTTATCCTTTTTTTTATATTTTAATACATAAAACACTTTGCAGTAAGTTCATAGTACACCTCTACTTTTCATCATGGTAAGAGACAAAATAAGGCTGTTCCCCTCAAACATGACAGTGGAAATACTTTCACATCTGTCCCGGCATAGTCTTTGTTAATACAAATCCCTTCTCACCTGCCTGTCTAAAGTGATACACCAAATATTCTCACACTATTTGGGGCACAGAAGAATAAAATTATTCGCTTATGTAATTGGAGGTCCAGGCCCAAGTTTGAATTCAACTCATACATAGATCAGGGATGCTTCTCACTTGTCTGACACTTAGTTTTATTATTCGTAAATAAGAATATGGTATTTATCTCTTAGGGTTATTGTGAGTGTATAGAGTCCTCAAGATGGACTTTTAACACATAGGATGTGCAAAATAAATTGCAGCTGATATTGTGAAGTTAAAAGTTATTTGAAAAATTGTACAGCCACGTACAATTTGCAGGCAAGCCTTGGCTTAAATGAATCAAATAAATAAAAGCCTGAACTTTTACAGGGGATTGTTTGCTTTACAAAATGAATCAGCACAGGACATATTGAAAATAAAAATCTCTAGGAATGTTTAAATATTTAAATGAGTTAATACTCCTGTGGCATTCAGAAAAGTATTTACCACAATATCTAACACGTAGAAGTATACATTTGCTGCTATTATTATATAGATTTAAAAAGAATATTTATAGAGCTGAAAGCAATAGGAACCATTCACAAAAAGTTAGTAAAGCATTAAGGAGAAATAACTGCTTGATTATAAAATGGACAATGTTAAGTTACATTTACATTAACTAGGCATGATAATGTTCAGTTCCAAAGGACCCTAGGGACAAATGCAACCAGAAAGAAACTTGAGAAAGATCTATCTCTAAAGAAATTCCATTTCATCCAAAAGGACCTTTCCAAAGACCATGATTTAATCTGCTTGAAGATCTTCAGAAGGATCCTCGTTTTATACCTTTATTAGTACTGCACTCCTGAGTAATTTTTCACATGTGATAATGGTCCTGGAATTTATTGAATTACAATAGTGCCAGTCGTATCAGGTTATATGTTCATGTAGTCTTCCTCAGCCCCTTTTTGGGAGCAAGATACAAAGTAAGATATGATAAAGGATGTTACCCACAATCCCTGCTTTACTGCAGAGAAGGATGAAATACTGGATGTCTTAAAGTCTAAAGGCATAATAGAAAGATTGAGGAAACATTTCCTTAACCTTGGGTCATCGTACTTACTGTGACAAGAACAATAGCTGTGATCAGTTTATAACTGAGCAATATATAACTGCCCTGCGATTGACAAGGTAAGGTTTACTTTTTGGCAGTGAGTTGGCAGTGGATTATACCTAGTTAACTGATAAAAATCACATATAGGTGAATACTTGTTAGAATATCACATTGTGATATTATGGCCCAGAACAAGCCCATGTGGTTGGTTCTTCTCTTTCACCAAACTTACTATGATAAACAAGGTTTTAGCATACAATAATCTGTATGTAAGTAATTTTATATATAATTTCCTTATTTTTTATAATCCTAAAAGAATCTTCACTGCAAGAGTAACCAAAATTATTTTTCAGTGATTTTTTTTTCCAGTATTGAGGAATGAACTCAGGGCCTTTGAGCTGAGCGACATCCTTAGCCTTTTTTGAATTTTTAAAAAAACTTTGAGACAGGGTTTTACTGTTACCATTAGGTTGCCCAAAGTGGGCTTGAACTTGTGATCCTCCTGTCTGAATCTCCCAGAGTGATGGGACTACAGGTGTGTGTCCCTGCGCCTAGTTTTTTAGTGATTGTGCCAAAGAGCAAAGCATAGCAAAGCAGGGACCAGCTGGCTCTACACAACCAAAACCAGTGCGTGTCTTTGTAATTGAAATAATATTATCACCCATGGCATTTTTGATGTTTAAAACACTTGTGAGGTTTGACACAAAGATTATAATTACTTTTCTAGAGGTCATTACAAAATGCTAGGTAAATAATTGCTGACCTTCAAAGTATATTTTATGTAAGAAGTCTACCATGGAAAGAATCCATAGTAATCCTACCATGTTTATTAAGTCTGATTCCTGACAGATGGGTCACATGTGAGCTCGTGTTACCTTCCTAAAGGCGGATCTTTCCAGATAGCTCCACCTATCCAATCCGAGTGAAGTAGCATCAATTAACCTAAGTCTGTATCACTGTTGGACCTACATGAAGTGTAAGGAATTTGCATGAACGCTTTTCTGTGACCTTGGTCACTGTCGGTCCTCTCACCGCTCTGGAAGTCTCACAGTGACTGAGGACACAGCTCATTAGAGACACTGGGAGGGGTCAGAGATACTGGCTGCCTCAGTTTCTCTGGGAGAGGCTATTACAAGTCATAGGGAGAATTGCTTTCTCTGCATTTGTGGGGGGTTTTTTGTACATAAGACAGTTAAAAAACTATAACCTTTCTGAGATGATTTTCTTTTCTGTTTAAGCAATATGCTTGAATCTCTTCTCTAAAAATATTTAAATTTCAGAAAGTTCCCTCTATTGAGATGTGTACATTCGGTTGTTAAGCTGTAGTTTTTCCAAAGGTCAGCAGGATAGGTGTTAGTTTATTAAATGTAGTTACTAAAAATTATTTTGTCACTACCACAAAATCTAGAAATGGCCAACAGAAAATCCCATTTGATCCCTGGAGGTCTGTCAGGTGGATAGTTACATGTAATTTCTTTCTTTCATTTTCTTTTTTTGGGGGATGGGATACCAGGAATTGAACTCAGGACCTTGTACTTGCCAGGCACTGTGCTGCTGAGCTATAACCCTGGCCCCAGTGTCATATAATTTCAAACCCAGTGGTGTTTGATGTAGTTTATTTAAAAATGTCCCTGAGAACCCAGTCTCTGCCACATCCCCTGAGTCCAGCTTTTGAAACCAGCAGTTTCAGTAAAATGCCGAGTGCATGTGAACATTTGTTTTAGCAGAGCAGGAGAGAGCAAGACCTCAAAGAGGCTAAAAGAAAACCCCCAGCAATGAATGCTAATAAATCAGAAAGTTAAAGCAACTGTAATAAAACAGTAAAACATCTCCTTTTTTCCTACAGACCCATTCCTTTATTAAGAGCCACCTGTTTGGTAAACATACCTCCGCCCAGCAGCCATGGGCAAGTAATTAAGTTTAATAGGAGCTACTCTTATTTTGAAGAAGTTCTCTGTTTAAAGCCACAGAGAGGGAAGTTATTAAATTTAATGGACCCTAAACAAAGGCAAGTGCTGTGTTAACAATGGAATGCTCCATATTCTTCTCCATTATATCAACTCTGATTGATTGGATTATTTTTGCATTCTGTAAGTCAAAATTCATCTTGCTTTCCCTAAAAATAGGCTGTCTTTTGACAAGAACAGATGGTGTTTTAATCTTACTTGGATCTCAGTTTACTCTCACTTTTGATTTACTGGTACTGAGGACCAAAGAAATGGTTTTCATTCCTACTAGATCAGTTGGAGGTAGTTGGCCCAGCTCGCAGAGTTGACTAAGCCTGCCTGTATGACTAATTACAGTTATTTGCAGTGAGGCCAAGGTACCAGAGCACTGAACAAAACCTGTGTACAAGGTCTGCCTCTGATGTTATCCCTGCTTCTTGTCAGTTATTTTGTGGGATTTTCTCCTGAGACATGTACAACCACCCACATATAGGCAAAAGCTTGAGTAACCAACAGAATTATGCTCATGCAGGAATGGCAGGCACATGTTTCTACATTGTATCCAAAGATTTGCTGTGAACTCCTTTCCATAGAAGTAAGCTTGGGAATTTGAACCTTATTTCACCAAAAGTACTAATTTTCTCCTGATACCATGGCTTCCGTGGTGCCCTGGGATCTGAGGAGAGGGCGGTGACAATTTCACTGATGAAACTGAAGTGTAACTTTCAATGTCATGAAAGCGACTTTGTGCCGTCCCCAGATGTCAGTTAACTTTTCCTGCCTGCCTCAGTGGTCCTGTGTACATGAATTTATTTAAAATTGCTCATCCACATGTCTTAGAGGTGTGGCAAGAAGGGTGGCGGCATCTGTCCTTTTCATCTCGGGACTTCAGGTAAAGAAAGTTTACCTTGCCCGATCAATGCTCATGGAAAATCTAAGTTGCATCATTAGTTTCAGAAGAATAAAAAATGCAGTACGCACACATACACCCCCACACACATGCACACCAGTGTACATTTTTAAATGAATATTTTTAGAGTAGTTTTAAGTTTGTAGAAAAACTGGGCAGAAAGGGTTCTTCTCATACTCCCGCCCCACCTTTATCTTGTTATTTGCATCTGTGGTTACAGTTGATGAACCAGTGTGAATCCATTGTCATGCGATTAAATCTCTGGTTCACATCAGGTTCACTCTTTTGTGTTGCACAAGCCCACAAATCCATGGGCTTTGACTAATGTAGACTGCCCTGTACCTTCCTGTACAGAATAGTTTCCCTGCCCTAAAAATCTTCTGTGCATCACCAGTGCATCCCTCCTTCCCTTCTCCTCTCTTGGCCCCAGCAACCATATGTGTATTTACTGTTTCCATGGTTTTGCCTTTTTCAGAGGTCCTTAGTTGGAATCATACAGTGTATAGGTTTTGCAAACTGGCTGCCTATCAGTATGAATTTAAGTTTCCTCTGTGTCTATTCATGGCATCAGTAATATGTCTCTTTCTGTCATAATCTTATGTCAATATTCTGTCATAAAGATGCTATTACATTTTTTAAAACATAAGGATATTCTTGCACCTAGAAATGGCACCTCCTGATTCCTTCGGTTACTGATTTTTGTCAATGATATATCTGGTTGTAAAATTTCATGCATTTCTTCCTAGGGAGGTACTTTTCTTGTCATAGTAGCTGTGACCAAATGATTTTCCATATCTGTAGTCTGTCTTTAACTAAAAATCTTAGAAAATTTTTCCCCATAGATAAATTCTTAAACATTCACCTTTAGGTGTTCATTCCTATCAACTCAAGTACAGAGCAAACTGAATTTACAAAGAACAGTCTATGTGCTTGCTTAGCTACCTCCCAAACCATTCGACTCTCCTAGGTAAAGGCTGACTCTTTCCTCTTAAAGATGCTGCCTTCCTGAAGTATACCTGCTGCTTCTTACTTCTCTGCATTGGTGGACATGGCCAGTTGCTCTTCCTGGACATTTCTTTCCTGACCTCTTCCCATTTCGGGAATCCCTCTCCTGCCTACACACCTCCGCATGTCATCTCTGGGCTTTGGACACACCTCTCCTGTGTACGTACCTTCCTTTAGTGTAAGAATTAGATTATGTGCTGTTTTCTGTCATAGCAGGTAAGTTTCTCAAGGACAGTGACTATGTCTTACGTAGTCTCGAATTCTTGTACCGTAGCATAGTTTTTGGCATGAAAAGATAGTTAATGGTATAATGAACCAAGTATTAGTGGGAAAGGATAATTAAAAAAAGAAGTTAGGCATGTAGAGAAAAAGAAGGAAAAAAGATTTTGTTCACCTAGAAAAACAAAAAAAGGGCTAACCAAGAGAAACTTTTATTGCTGATAAGGACAGGAAATCATGCAGCAAGAGTGTGCATAAGCGGTATATACTTTTATCTCCAAGTCTATTTTGCAATGTGTTTTGTGTTTAGAACACATATCAAGACTGCATCTGTTTCCAGAATTTGCTGCTAGCAGTTGGTAATAATGCCAAAACATACTTCGGGTCCAGCTTGAAACCAAATGATCAAATAGAATGTTTGATTTCTAATTTAGGGTCTGACATTAATTATAGCTATCATGTAATAAAGCGTCAAAGTCTTTTCCTGAGAAAATGATAGAAATGATACTAAGTTGTAACCTAAAGGCAAAGCAGTCTCTCTCAACAAAGTAAAGGTGTGGCTTTGATAGCAAAGCTTGTCTTCTTCAGGCTGAAGTTTTCCTCTCTTCTTCCTTTCCCCTTGCAGCCCTTCCTGAGGGAAGGCAGTTTCACAGCACTGTCCTCACTATGCTGGTCCGAGAGGTCTGGGTACACTACGGTGTCTCAGAGACCCTCTGAATGCCTGGTACCCAATCTCTGCTAGTGCAGGTTAAAATGGTCTTTGCTCTTTGGTGACTACATTGCCCTGTTTTTGTTCCATATTTGGCACTTTTTTTAAGCTGCTGCTTTTTTTTTTTTTTGCACTTTAGCAGCCTTTTAAAGATTCAAGTAGGATACTTTATAATTATGCATGTTTGGTTTCATCTCATTTAATGCAGGTGAGATTTCTTCCTGCCAAGAACTTTTTAGATCTTAATAATGCCATATGATATATTAGTGGCCTCTTACATGCCTTCCTGTGTGAGATGCTGCTTTTTAAAAGCTCATTTCAATCATTTCAGGTCAGCTGAGCAAATATTCAGCATATACTTAAAATGTACTTAGGCAGAGAATGAAAAAGACACAGAAGACATTGTCTCTGCCTATGAGAGGCTTTTAGTCCCATTTAGGAGCAGCAGAAAACTGATATGGTACAGTGACATTATGATGCCAGCCTCTATTGGCATCAGAACAAGCAGGGAGTGTAAAGGACTTTAGGCACAGGAGACCTCTTTTGCCTCTCGTATCCTTTACCAACTTAAAGCCGTCTCCTTTAGGAAATTGAGGGAAAAAATCAATTCCTTTCTGCTTGGATCATACTTTTACTCTGAATTGCATTAGCAATTATATTTTCAACTTTAAAAAATTAGGAATGTTGTGGGTGGATTCATTATGGATCTTATCAAGGGTGTATTAGATCTCATCTTTCTCAGCTGGAGTCAAAGCTCCCCCAAGCCAAGGGCCTGGACTTCTGGCTCTTTGCTGCTTCTCTGTAATTCCTGCTCTTTTCAGCATGTACGTGTTCATGGGAAATGTGTTCATAGGCAAGTCTACTGTGAATTAGTGCTATGGCTCTAGTCTTCCTGAAGCTGTTACTATCACTAAAGACTGCCCAGTAGCTGTAGAGATGATGGTCTATAAGAGACCAGTGGCAATATTTACTTGGCAAATGAGTCAGCTTTCCCTTTGCTGGGACACAGTGTCAGACACCAGTGATTTAAAAGAGGTTTAATTTAATTCATGGTCTCAGAGGACTCAGTCCATGGATAATTGATTCCACAGCAGAAGCAAAAACATGGTAGAGCGGCTTCATAGAGCAAAGATGCTTGGTTCATGGCACCCAGGAAACAGACCAAAGTATCAGTACTTGAGAGGAAAGGGTCTGAGATCACACATATGCCCTACCTCCATTACACACTCAGTCACACCCAGAAGTGTGTTCCACACCCCTCCCTGAGCAAATCACAAAGTCAGTCAAGCTGACAGTCCACCCTGACCACCATACCTTAATTTCATATTCCATAAATATAGTTATGGTCCCAACATGTGCTGTGTCGTGCAATCTGCCAAGAACTCAGCTCCAATAAAATAACCCTGCTGACTCTGTGCTTTAGCATTAAGTGTCATGTGCATTGGCGGGCATGTACCTGCTCACTGCATTTATAATGCATATACATCTGAATATTCTTCACAGGTCTATTATTTGTCACATTAATAAATATCAGCCAAGGTAAAAATTGCATCAAGAAAAATAGGACCAGTGAACTCACTGGATTTTACTATTACCTTACTACTTCACTGAGTATTGATTTCTCAGGAAATAGTACTGTAATTGATCACTACTGGTAGAAGAAGGACAAAGAAACCCCTTGAGTCTTCAAAGTTAGCACTTAGGTTTCCTAATCTGTAGAAATTGTTATAAATGAAACCTGAGGGAAAAAAGGCATAAAACATCTTTTTTATAACTAAAATCTTATAAGATAAAATTCAAATGACAGCATCTTAATTGCAAGTCATTTTGGACAGCACTGTATTTTGAACAGTTGAAAGTCATTTTCAGACTTCTCTGTTATTTGTTTGTCCTGAAAAGATGGTGTCTATTATTAAATTGGGTCAGAATTAAACTTGGTCTGAGGCAAATCTAGGACCACCCCTGCTCCCCACTGGTTAGACAATCCTGTCTAAATTACTGGGTGTTTTTTTATGTGACTTGAGGAATTGGTGAATTTCAAATCCATGACAGTCATGTAAATAAAAAATAAAGTGCAGGGCCTGAAACATCGTTCATAAATATCTCAGAGGATTTCTTACACAGGAAGGTAGTGTGTCATCTCCATGGAGAGGTAATGCCTTTAAGTGACAAACCTAGAACTACTCAGAGTGTGGTTGTGTGTAATCAATGCTTCTGTATTTAATGTTTACTGCTGTCTCCATCCAACGTGGTCCCTGTTCCTGCTCCCTGTGTAATTAGTAACAATGCTATAGCTAATGGAATAACAAGCGTAATGATGGTTAAACATACTCCGCCTTCCTCCGAGGAGTGCAACGACTCACCATAAAATCAATAATAAGCCCACTGAAGTGGTCACAGTAAATCGATGCACAATTAATAAGAACCCTTTCTAAATAAAAACTACAAAGGAAATTAAAAAATAGGCTTGGAAAAAAGGGAAAAATCTGATAATAGTTTGTGGTATTCGCCATTTAAGAAAACAAACCCATAAAATTTCAAACTCTACCTTAGGAAAAGAGCATAATCTCAGGGTGTCTTAAAGGTACATGGAGCCTTGACCAAAATCATTCCAAAAAGCAAAGTTTGACCACCTAGTTAAGGTTTCTTAGAAACTGGCAGATGTCACAGGGATCCTTTGATGAGACCTCAGGAAACCTCTTTAAGCCAGGCAGAGGTTAAGGCACTGGCACTGGGACAAGGTAGCCCAAAGGAGGATGGATGCTCACACTCATGAAACAGCAGTTCTATATGAATTGTGTTGGTTTGGTTTATCTGTGGGGTCCCTCCTTCCCCCTCAGTGTGGGGACATGGCATAGGAAGTAGAGACTGCAGCACCGCTGAGAATGTGTTGGGCCTAGCACTAGGCTGGGAGTGGAGGAACCTTTCAAGCTTAGATGTGCCTCTGGGTTCTTGAGTAGGTTACTGAAAGTCTGTAGGTATTAGAATTTCCTCATGTGTGAACTGAGTTCATTGGCCAAATATTTTCCAAGATGGACTGTAAAGCTCTAGATATCTGGGGTTCTAAATGAAAGCCTCAAGGGATAGGTTTTCCTACAGAAAAGGTTTAATAATGAGCACATCCAAAAAGTAGATGCTACTATCAGTAACAACAGCAAAGGCTGGGATCGTATTGCGTGGAAGAACAGAATTGACAGGACAACTACCATGAGACATCAAGGAAAGCTTTGTTTTGTACTTTAGCAGATTATGATGGGAAGCAGCTCAGGGGCAGGGTAATGAATGCCAACCAGTGCTCCATTCAGACCTCGACACCTGATTCCACTGAATCTCAGCTCAAGGTGAAACCTCATATATGTGTGTGCATGTCAGAGTCCACAAATGAATTTTCAAGTCCTGGATTTCATGTAAAATTAAGTACTAACTTTATTTTGTTGACAGTTTGCATCATTTTATGTAATTTATCAGTGTTAATCATCTTTATGCGAGAAGAGCTGTAACAAAATGTAATTTATTGTACTGGAGAAACAAGCTAAGGGTTATTAAGATAGAATCAGAAGTTTGGATTTGCTACTGGGAATAGTGTCAAACCACACTATTTGGGTTTGACACTATGCGATGTCTAGCTACGATGTAGGATGATTTCTCTTTTCAAATGGCCACTTTGGCTGTCATGTGAAGAATCAGCGGGGCTGAGGGAATTGGAGAGGAGCATGGCAGGGGGGCTGTGGCAGTCACCCTGCTGGATGGATGGTGGCGTGAGCTTGCCTGAAAGTGGCAGGATGGAGACTGGAGAAGAGGAAAGGGCGTTTTGCGAGGTCACCAGACTGTTCAGTAATAGTTTCTCCCACTTGTTAGTTTATTTTAAAAGCAATGATATTGCATCTTTTAAGATTTTAATTAGCTGTCTCTAGGCCTCTTCATACTTTTCAAGATGAAGCAATGATTCAGGAATTACTTGATTTATGAGGAGTGCAGAACCACCCACCTGGAAAATTCAGGTCATAGATTCATTTTGAAAGCTAGAATGTTTTGTTTGGTTGAAAGTTATTAATGTTCAATAATCAGATTAACTGCAATCTGATTATTTCCATTAGCTTCCAGCTTCCAGCACAGTACTGAGATGAACTTTGGGTGGAAACTACACATTTCTGTTTCATAGAATGCACATGTGTTACGCACTCCTCTCTGTCCTCAGTGCGGGTAGTCGGTTTTTATGACTCTCACAATTTTTACACATCACTTCCTTCCTCTGCTTTTGAGAGGGGCTGAAATGAAAATCACATGGAGGTGTGACCAGGTGGCTGTGCGTTAGATGATGATGCTGGGCACTGTGTGGCAAGGAGACCCCAGGGAGCAGGGCTGTAGCCAATGTCATGCATTTGAGAAAAATCCAGATGGGTGACACACCCAAGACAGCTTCTTCCTGGGGAACTGGGACTTCCAGGGCCCTGGGACTAACAAAGACCAGGGACTTTTTCTAGGCAGACTCTCATAACCACAAACTAAAATTAAAGAAGTTTTAAATAGGTAGGACTGTTGGTGTACCAGTTGTCATGGCCTCCCTCCTTCCCTCCCCAGATCCGTTAACTGAGACCTAAAAAGAGATTCTTCCTCATGAAACCTTCAGTTTGGGGGCCATAGAAATGAGCTTCAAGATCTTATGGAGATACGAGCAGTTTTTCTTATAGTTCCTTTTTGAAAATTAACAAAAAATTATGTTCTGCTTGGACGTAAGTTTCCTTTCTGCCTGGAATTCTGAAGTGAGAAGTGTATGTACTAGCCCCACCCCCCGCCCACCAGAGCTGTTTGTTGGTTTGTTTTTAAAGGAAAAGAGAATCAAATCAGGCCAGGAGAACACATTTCCCAGTGACTGAAGCTCCTGGAACAGTATATGAAGGATTTATTTTGGGTTTTCGAAGCTCAGAGACTCAGGTGACAATGCAATTCAAAGGGCGCTGCATGGGAAATCAAGAATAATTCCAAGAGCTTTGAAAATTTTGTAATTTGGATGATACATTGACTGTTCCTTTGTCTGTCAGACCCAGTTTCCAACCTTTTTCTCTGGTCTTTTCATTTAGAAGGGAACATTGAAAGAGAATAGAAGTAAAAAAAAAAATGAAGTGTAAGGAGGATGTAAAACCAACGTAATCCATAGCAGATACTGAACCACTGAAGGAAAATGGTGACTTTTTAAAGGGGCAAGATATAAAGATGGGGCGATGTTGGAAAGAGGGAGCCCTCATGAGCCAAGGGATCCGAATGCTGTTGGTACACACGTAGGTAATTAACCTTCGTTTGTTGAAGGGGAAGGGCTGGAATTGCACATACACACAGTGCTGCCCAATCTGCAGATTCTGGTACTGCAAATAACCAGCAAAATGAATGGATATAGTCACATATTTCAGGACCTTCAAACTGGCAAACTGAACATGTGATTATGTTTCAGCCCTTTGCAGACTTTCCAAGCTCCTATTTGAAGTACCAGCTTTAGAGTCGCAAAGCTTCGGCCTGTGTCCTGGTCCACAGCAGACTGGGGTCTTCCTCTCAACATTTTAATAAAGTTACATTTTGAACAGTAAATTATAGAACTTCTGGTTAAAATTTGAAAAATATCTTTCTAAAGGTTAAATAAAAAACAAAACAAAACAAAACAGTACCAACTTAGATTATACAAAAGGCAAATTGGAGCCATTCACATTGAAGTAAAATCTTTCAGTTGCCTGCAATGGTAGCCAGCAAGGCAGCTGTAATAGACAGACAGATTTGGCACTGAGGGAACAGGGAGAGTACAGAGGTCCATGCAGATGCAACCTGTGCGTTTGGACTGCTGAGTTCCTGCCACATCACGGTGCACAGGAAGAGGCCCAGGGCCTAGCGCTGTCCATTGACAAGTGCACTCTGTCCCCAAAGCTGCTGGCCCGAAGTTGTGGTTAGGCAGCTGCTACAGAGCATGAAGGGAAACTCAGAGGACTTCACCTGGGAGGAGGCATCTCCAGGGGCATCTGCCACGGCTCTCACCCATTAGAAGCTTTTCATTAGAAAGAAACAATGAAACATCATGGAAGGCAAAACATCTAGTGGGGAACTCAAAACACCACCAAGCACTTCGGCTGTCCGAAGTCGTAGCTTTGCTGATGGCAGACAGGATTTAAAGCTTACAGATAAAGAATACTGTATTAGAAGATAAGAAAAATGGGAAGAATGATAGCAACTGGGCTCAAAGGTAAAAATGAAACTATGTGCATAGAGAAACTTAGTACGGTTGTCCTTTGATAGGTTCCAGAACCCTTGTGGGTACCCAAATCCACAGATGCTAAAGTCCTTTCTGTAAAAAGGCACAAAATCTACATAGAACCCGTGTGGCTTCTCCTATAGGCTTTACCCATAATACCTAGTATAATGATAATGCAGTGTGAACAGTTGTTCTGCTGTGTAGTTTGGGGAAAGAGGACAAGAAAAAGCAGTTTATACATATTTGGCACAGACACAATTTTTAAAAATATTTTTGATTTGTAAGTGCAGAACCTGTGGGTCAGGGAGAGCAACTGGATTCTTGTTCAGATAGAGGTTTAAATATCTAGAAAACACTTTCACTGGCATGATCTCATTGAATCATCGCAAAAAAACACAAACTCATTAGAGAGTTGGGATCATTCAGTAGGAAATTAGTGCTCAGAGAAACCCAGAAATTCGTTGGGGGTCACATCATGAAAGGGGGAATAAAGACTGAACCCTAAGTCTCTGGCTCCAAATAATGTATGTGTTTCTTCCTGCTCTGCTTGGTCATAGACGCCTCTGTTTCAGAACCTCACTCCTTGTACCCAGGCCTGCTGGGTATCATGCTAATAGGGGTCTGCATCTCTGAATCCTTTCCAGCTCTCACCTGGGTAGCATCAGTGGTCCCTGGGTAGAGTCAAACTCACCAAACCTCCAACCAGAAACAAGAGCAGACATTGTCTATCTCTCAGTTTTGTAAACATAGGTTTTATTCTAGAGGTTCAAAATGTACATGTTGGTGAAACCTTAGAACTTTCCCTTCTCTGTTTTTATATATAAGGCAAGGAAACTTAAAGCTACTTAAGTCATGTATGGCAATCTCATCTATCTTGTGGAAGTTGAAAACATTGATGTAAGATTTATTTCAGGTCAGGTAATTCAGATCACAACAATTTGCTTAAAGAATCTAGAATGAAGAAAGAGAAAATGGCTCACATCATCTCTCATTGAATATGTGAACCTGAAATTCATTTTAACCCCTTTTACTGCTAAACTTAAGTATGAAAGTCTTCTTTAAAAATGAACAGTATTGTTAGAGTGTAATCCCAGCACTCAGGAGGCTGAGGCAAGAAGATCACCATGAGTTGGAGGCCAACCTGGACTATATAGTGAGATCCTATCTCAGCAAATAAACAAATAAAAACCTAACAGTTACAACAAAACCCAAAAGAATTTTCAGAAAACCCAATCAGCGATCCCATTTTCTTTTGACCTATGTTACAAACTTTTGGCTTTTTGAGACAGGGTCTCACTATACATTCACTATACAAGTGAGCCTTGGGCTCACTTTATAGTCCACACTGGTCTTGAACTTGCGATGATCCTCCTGCCTCAGCCTCCTGAGTGCTGGGATTACAGGCATGTGCCACCACGCCTGGCATTTGTGACAGACTTTTGTGACCAATGACAGATTTTTGTTTTGTGGATATACTAAGTGTTTCAGTTGATGTTTTGTACCTAGAGAGAAAACTGGATTTTTTTGTTGCACATTGGATATATAAATTGTACTGCAGTTTATTTATTATTTATTAGGTACCGGGAACTGAACTCATAGCCCCATGCTTGCCAGGCAGGTGTGCTGTACTGCTGAGCTATATCCCTGGCCCTATGTACTGCATTTTAAAAAGCTGTAATGCTGTTTTTTAATGAATGGGAACAGAATTTCTAGTGGGGTTTTCTCCCTGGCAGTAGAGTCAGACTTAGAGTGGGTGCAGTCAGATCCCTCCTTTCAAGGAGAGGAGCCACGTGGGTCAGGAGTACCACGCTGGTTGTGCACCTCCTGCTGCTGTTCCAGTGACCGAGAATGACTTTGTCCTCCTCCCTTCCTCAGATCATCTTCTTCCAGCCACTGTGACCCCAGGCACAGAATGGTCAACCCAGCCTGCGCTTCTCCTCTCCTTCTTTGTTCCTTCTGCCTCCCACCCTCGTGTTAGTTCCTTCTGAAGCGACTGAGTAGATTCTGCCCTGCGTCTAGGGCAGCACCATCCTCAGCTGTTCTGTCCACATCTGGAGTGGCCCGGTTGTCTCTGTGTTTGGGCTGAGAGGACATGGGTTTGGTCCTTGGCAGGCAGAGAACTCACTGTCGGGGTGCTGCCAGTGGATGGCTGTGTCTGTCTCACGTCCCACAGCCAGCTCGCTCCTCTCTCTCTCTCTCTCTTTCTCTCTCTCTCCCTCTCTCATCATCATCATCATCATCATCATCATCATCATCAAAACAAGTAGCTCCTCTCAGACACCTTCATACATAACTAGGTGTGTCTGTTTACACTTGGGAGACAGAGCACCTCATGTCCCCGAAAAATACAAGGAGTCCAGGAGCCACCACAAACAGATGTTGGAAATGTCCATTTGTGGCAAGTTTATTGCTATAGCACCAGGAATAAACACAGACACAAAACCCTCCAGAGGGGTGTGCCTGTATCGGGAGCGGAATGTTATCGTGCAGAGGAGAAAGTGAAAAAAGTCCTATTTTTTCTTTTCCAGTTTGCTCTCCTATTTGTTTATCTCCTAGGACAAGGAAAATCTCACCATTTGACTTTGGCAGAAGGCTTTTGCCAAACGCCGAACAATCTGTTAGGGTTTGATTTCTCTCTCTCTCAAAAAAAAAAAAAAAAAAAACCAAAAAACCAAAAAAACCTACCCTGAGAACAGGGCTATATGTAACTAAGATGTGTTTGTTTTTGTTTAAACCAGTCAGAAGAGAAATCATCTCTTGTCCATTGTTAAAAGAGAGGTTTCAATCAAAGGAAAATTCTACATACTCTAAAATATACAAACAGCTCTTTGAAATGGATGCCAAATCAAACTCTAAAAGGGACGTTTTTCTTGCAGAAGTTTTGAGTTAAGTCCGTGTGCAGGGCTTGGGTAGAGGAACTGAGGCTGTCAGAAACGACTTACTACAGTATGACATGGGGATACCAGAGTTATGTGAGGAGCCTGGGCTTGCTACAGTTCGAGTCTCTTGTATATAGCTTGGTGTAAACCCTAGCAACCAAGAAAAGGAAATTCTTTCCGAATGAATTTGGTGTTTCACTTAAGTAGAAGGCAGTAATTTGGTTTTTGATGTCACTGAAACTAAATATCCAATAGGAGGTCATCACTTTAAAAAAACATTAATGAAGGTGTCCCCTGTCCCCTACCAGGAACTCCACTTGGATGACAAGGAGGAGGTGCTGATGAAGCAAGCTTAGTGGGGGCCAAGGGAGACAGAGGAAACACAACTAATTTACCTTGGCTCAGCCACTACCTAGCTGGTGTCCCTGAAGTGGCCATTCTTTTTCTAACTAAGCTTCCTGATTAGATGTGGCATATTCTAAGGACTTGTGAAGATGCAGCCAGCTGTATGCAAAAAAGAAGAAAGAAAGAAAAAAAGAAAGAAAGAAAAAATTTAAGAAGCATTGTATATATTTGAGCTGTTATCTTTTTCTTTCTTTAATGATCATTTTGGAGGTGAGACCTGATTCTTGGCAGGACTAAAGAGGCCAGAGGAGGCTTGTGTTTGCACAGTAAGAGAACAAGGGATGGATTACAAAGCCCGGGACCCAGGCCTTTGGGCTCAAGGGTGCCCAGGTGTAGAGGCCAGGAAGGCAGTGGGTGGAAGACGTGTGGGCAGAAGCCAGACAGAACATGCAGACCGCAGCTGGAGACAAGGATAGAGAACTGATTTGGAGTCGCTATCATTTAAAAGTTGTTTTTTGTGTATTCCTCTGCTAGGGGCTACAACACATTTAGAGATCAGTAAGGCAGAGCTCCAGATTTCAGGAATTTAAAGGCCAGTGGTGCCAATAAGCAGCTTTTCCTCACCTGCACGGCTGCTGGGGAGATTTAAGTGAGGAGCCAAGACTTGGAAAGGAAGGAGCTGGAAACAAGAATACATGGAGAAGCTGCCGGCAGATGGGGACTGTGACTCGACGTTAAAGGCTGCGTAGAATTTAGAGAATTTGGAGAAGGGGTGGAGGAAGGATATTCAGTGATGAAAACTACAGCAATGGAAGTGGGGAGATGTGGGGCAGTTCTGTGTGCTGAGGTTAGAGAGCTTACGGGGAAGTAGAGTCAGAGACGAGCCTGGAAAGGGAGGTTGAGTCAGGACTGCTGCTCTGGTAAATGTTTGTGTGCCCAATGTAGAGATCTAGAAATGCACATGCAAAGACCTATACCTAGGTGTGTGACACAAAGTCACAGAGCAGGGAGGCAGTCAAGGACAAGGATAAACGGAGGAGCCTGAACGCCAACAAGAAAGGGTTCAGGAATCCAGATGAGACACCTATGCAGAAGGGACAATGCAAGCAAAAGGGGACCTTGACAGCAAGACTTCCTCTGCCACAACCAGTAGGACCCAGTCCCAGGCATGGCTGACCCAGGCCCATCTGGGGAGTAGGTCAGTAATGCAACTGAGCTCAGAGAAGAGGTCACAAAGAGAAGGCCTGGTCCTGGCAGGACACGCTTTGACACCAAAGCCTGTGGCTCTGGTTTAGGTTAGTAGGGATTGTGAGAGACCTGGAATGACTTCTGAGACTCACTACACTGACGTCCTCCATCTGGTGCAGGTAAAGACAGTATCTGAATTCCAGGGCTGGGTCCAGTATGACAAACAAGTGGCAGGTGTCAGTCTCCCGTCTCACATCCCATCCTGTCTGCACCTCTAGGGCTGGCATTGAGAACTGCCCATTGACCTGGGTGGTGGTCAGCTTGTTAGCATTCACTTGAAATGACCCCGAATCCCTGCATTGTGGAGCAGGCATCTGAAGCAAGACCCTTGTATCTGGGGCCACCTCCTGTTCCTTAACTTTGAGGACGTCATTTAACCTCTTTGATCTTGACTTTGTCATCTATACCATGAGGTTAGTGGCATTGCCAATGCCCAGAGGATTTAATGACAATATAAATGGAGGGCTTTGGTGGCATAAAGCTCATCTGGGATCTGGGTCACAGTGATGGCATCTCCATCATTTGGTTGCTTATTTGTCAACCTTTGCTAACACCAGGGGATGATGTGAATATTAAATCACATCGGGTTTCTGCAGGGTGGGGAAAAGCAGATCCTGATCCCGTTCCCAGCAGCAGAACATTCTGCACTGTGGGTCTATCCTGGTCATCAGGCTCAAAAGAAACCTGCTCAGTTCCAGTCTGTTGGTATCACATAATTCTCCAAAGGACAGTATTTTCAAGTCTCTTGTTTTATATAAAAATTCATGTGACGTTTGCTCCATGTCTGTCTGTGTTTTAATAGAATAATGTTTTAACTAATGCCAGTTCAGTTTCCCCCTTTAAGAGCCCTCCCCCCATTTGTGCTGTGCTTGTATTTCATGCCTTCCTATCAGCTTGGCTTTGGTGTCTAATATATAACATCGCAACCAGTTCATAAATTTCTGCTTTTAATATAGTCCAAGTTACCACAAGCACGGTCCACAGGAAAATACCAGGCTGTCCTCTCTGAATCCAGGCCTTTTGAGAGATTTACTTAGGCACAATTTATCATTTAGGTTGCAATTTTTAAAATAATCTTAATTGACCACATATGTTATCAAATATGAGCTAGGCCTGCAGCCTCAACCTCCCTCCGCCTCCCCCACCTCCCGCCTCCTTCGCTTCCTTCTCATACGCGTGCGCACTACGTTCAGCCGGAATGTCAGAAAACTAATTCTGTCTGTCCAGGCCGATACCATCGCAGGAAAGCCTCCTCTGGTTGGAGATAAGATGACTGATAGCAAAGCTGTTATTTTTAGGAGGGAAAGACGATTGCTTTTAAACCTCTTTGCCTCCTTTTTCAGGTCCGTCCTCTCTTGTGTCTCCATGTTTTGGTAGCCATAAGTCATTAGTGGTTTTTAATTTTTCTGAAACTGAAATAAGGTCTGAAAGGGTGGATTTGTCCCTTTTTTCCCTCCTTTTTCCCCCCTTATTTTTTTTTTTTTCCTGGCTAATCGGAGGAACGCAACCACATCTGAAGCCACTTGGCTCATTATGAATTTCATGGAAACCGATTCTCTGAAAGTGTTTCCATATGTGTGTTCCCAATATATCCCATCCTCTCTAAATGGGAGCACAGACGTGTGTATGGGCTGGAAATGGCTTCAGGATGTGACAGCGCAGTCATATGACTGCCACGGCACCGTGGGTGGCCCCTTCAGAAAGACACACAGCGTCCTGGGTGCTGGCCTCTTTCCTGTGGCGGATCTGGTTTCAAAGACTACCCACCCTTCCTAGGATTTAAAAAGTTCCTAATCAAGGCCCAGCGAGATCTCTTTCTGCAGTTTCTCCCCACCCCTTCTTCTCTAGCTCCTTCCTTCTCTTCCTCTCCCTCCCGATATGCCTCTGCTCACACACCTCCTGCCGCCTTCCCGTCTTTCCTTAGCAAAAGGAAATATGTTATTCCAGCAATATCCTTAAACTTTGGGTGGGTTTAAGGAATGGTTGAAAGTTTCTGAAGATTGCCAGGTTTCTTCCCCCTCTCTCTCCTTCAGCAGAACATACTTTCTTAGCCTTGGGATCAGCCGGTCTTTCAGAGTTTGTGAGTACGCAGTGGAAAAGTACAATTCATGACAACACGGAAAACAAATATTTGCACTGGATAGTTGAGGCACTTTTGCTCTTACTTGTAGAGTGATGGAATTTGTGCGTTGTTTCATTATCATAGAAACTGATTTCAAACTCTCATTTTGCTGGTTTCTTCTCCATCAGCATGAATGATTACATTTCTCCCACCTATGGTGTGTTTTCCTGATTATTATCAAATGGAATTGAAAGTAAACCTAATTTAATGATAAATGCTTGACCATCCAAGAGAAAAGGAAAGAAATTTAGAAAACTAGCATAAAACTCCTTAAAGCCTCAGTGTGGCAAATTCAACATAATATTTTGTAGTCTACATCTGATTTTTGGATAATGTTTCTATAGCATGTCTGCTGCTTTGCTGCTGCCTGCTTGTGAGTATTCTAGTAATTCTCCTACTTAACTATATTCTTGGTAACGTTTGTAATACTGTGTTATGTATTAGATAGGGTCTTAAAGATGGATTCGTGGTTCTTCTTTGGCTTTCTTTCCAGTTGAGTTAGGGAAGCAAAATACCCGGAAACAATGCTAATACTTTAAAATAAACGGAGAAATCAGGCTTACATAGTCATCCAGGGTGTGCAGGGTAACAGCGACGATGTTAAGAATGCATCCACTGTGGGGAAGCCTGGCAGCCGGAGCTCAGTAGGTGGTGCCCATTGCCTTGGGTCTGGTTCCCTAAGGGTCCTGAGGATGTGTGGCCTGGACTTGGGCACAGAGATATACTCTGGTTTTAAGGTTTGGGCCCTGTGTTCCTGCAAAGATATTTATGGGAATGAACACATCTCCCCTTGTTGGGTGTTAGGAGGACATTCGAGGCAGAGCCTGTACCTGTTTATACTGGTGTACTCTGTCTGCCAGCATAAGGAGAGCAGGACACCACCCCCGCTGCAGGCTCCTAAATTTTACCTGTCAGAGTCACCCAGGCCGAAGCCTTGTACATGCCAGGTAGACCCTCTACCACTGCCTGCATCTCCAGTCTGTATCTATCACTCTTGATAGCTGACATGCTAGCTCTCCATTCACTTGTCTAGAAACTCAGACGGGTGTGAATTTTACTGTTGCTTTACTCCAAGCAAATACTGTGACCTTAACATAGAGTCAGAGGTAGGGTTGTGTGCTCACCTTCACGCACTTCTGGCCTGCCTTTTACCTACTTCCTGTCTTTGCCCTGGCCTCCCCTGTGTGATGTACACAGAGATTCCGGTTCTTCAGCAGGACGGGTATCAGGCATGAAGAGGGAATAACTCGGCGGTGAACCAGGGTGTCCATGTCCTGGTAGCAAGCCCTGTTTGCAGGGTCTTCTCTGCAGCCTGAGGTCAAATGATGTAACAATGGCTGGGCATAGCTGCAAAGAGGGTTTTACAAGCTTTTATAGGTACAGAATACATTCAAATGACAGTTTAGGTTTGATGTCAGCATTACTTAATGCTTTTAATATCTGTTGTTAAATGTGTCAGGAATGTGCTAGCTATGGTACGGAGTCACAGATCCTTAGGCTCACTGATTCATTTCTCCGTCCTTCTTCGCACTCACAGATTTCTTTCATTTTAAGTTCTTACAGTGTACTAAGCTCTGAGAGGGATAGGAGAGGAAAATAAATCCCTTACTGTTAAAAGCTGACTGTAATGGAGAGAACATTCTTAGGAACAGCTAATATTTCAGTGGGATAATGAAGAAGGGCTCTAAAGAGTGAAGGAGAAAAGAAAGCCTGTTGGAACAGATTTGAAAAGTAGGAAGTTAAATAAGAGAGCAGTTGGAAAGGGAGGGAGATTCTTGGTTATTGAGGGGCAGGGGCAGCTCCTTGGAGATCTTGTGTGTTCCGTGTTCCAGTGTGAAGAATGCTGCAAGTGGGTTAATAAAAAGTTCCTGGGCTTTATTTGAGATTTGTTGCAGCAGTAACTCCTACCATTTAAAAGGCCCCAGTGCCGCTTTGAAGTTAACACCTCATTGCCGAGCAAGACGATGACTTTTCCTTCTGTACGCTGAGATCCTTGCATAAAAGCAGCAGAGAGGACTCTGAACGTTCCAGCCGTGTTGGGCTTGGACTCCAGGCCCCTTTCTTCTTTCCCACCCTGCCCACCCTGCAGCTGGGATGTATGCATTCTCCTGCTTGGAGAGACAAGTAGTGGGCACTGTTCCCTAGCTGACAGCCCTAAACAGCAAGTACCTCGTCTGTTCTTCCTCCCAGACTCCAATTCCTTTCATTCTAAAGATCGCCTTGCTTGAGTTCAACCAACCAATATTTATGGATGGTCTACTAAAGCCCAGGCCTAGGAATGCAAGTCTTACTGTTAGCAGGCAGGGAAGGGGAGACAGAGAATTACGAGCCATACCTTGAACCAGGTAGGTGGTATGAGAAAGTAAGATGGTCAGAAGTGCCCAGTCAGGATCTCTAGAGGTTCTTCTACCATTCCTCCCCTTATCTTAGTCCCATGCCCTTTGTACTTGCTGCAAAGAGCCTCAAAACCTTGTTGGGTAATGAGAGAGGCTATAACCTTTCCCTCTTAGACCTTTCACACTGATCTTATTTTTATTCGAGTTTCATGAGCATTTTATGAATATATTCTTCCCTGTGTATGTTAGGCTGTGGGACTCTGCTGCTGCTGTTCTGATGGGCATGGATCCTGTGGTTCTGTCTCTCACAGCTACAGTTCCTGAAAGGTGTCTGACGGTGGCTGGAGGTGTAGACAGCCACTGGGGGATGAGGTTCAACTGTAGAAGCCAGCAAGTCCCAGAGGATCAAACTCTCATCCTTGGTCCCATTCACATTCCACTTGTATCTACACTAGTTGCTCACTGCTTAGCAGATTAGATCAGCGACGGCCCAGTCATTAATGGCACCCCCAAAATGGTAACACCTGGGTATCAAGAGTGTATGGAAGTATTTTTCATTTAGGGAAATATATTCCTAAGATAACAGTACGGGGACCCAGAATCATTTTATCCAGAGAAGTGGAGAAAGCTGCGTGTCTCTTGTTGGAGTCAGGATGCTGTTCCTTGACTCTGTCTCTCCTGCTGTGTGTTGGCCTTGGGCAAAGGGTTTCTCCCAAGTTCAGCCTCCCTGTTTGTCAAATGGGGATCCCATTAGAATTGTCCAACAGAAGTTAGGGATTGAGACTTTCCTCCAGAGCACCCCAGCAGCAGAAGGTACGTGGATACTTAGGAGACACAGGGACAGAGCAGAAAGCGTCAGCGGTGCAGTTCTGTTGAGATCATTTTATTGATCTAAAAATTCACCTCAGTGATGCTTTCCCACTTCATATTTGCATTCACTTTACTGTACAGGGTACCTCTTTCTCTGGTTGAGTAAAACCAGCCTGACAGGACGCTGTGCCATGTTTGTCTTGGGGTTCCAGCAACTCCTGCCAGCTGCTGGGGCCCCTCAATGTAGATACGTGTTGTTTTGAAATTTCTAGAGCCTGGTGATCTAGTGTAGATGGTGTGTCACCCCCTCCTTCCATGTAGCTAAATGTTTTGCATGCAAGGATGAGATGACGTGGTCAACAGTCAAGAGAAGTATTAGCCGTGTAGCTGGGCCTGCTGGCATACGCGTGTAATCCCAGCAGGCTGAAAGGTTGAGGCAGGAGGATTGTAAGTTTTAGCCCAGCCTGGACAATTAAGCTAGACTCTCTCTTTTTTTTTAAAAAAAAAAAAGCGGGGTGGGGTGGTAGTGCTGGGGACATACCTCAATCTGGACTCAATCTCTAGTAGCAGGTTAAAAAAACAAAACGAAACAAAACACAACAAGAATACATTTGTGAAAGTCATTCCTTGCTATTTTAGTTTCAGAAGGTCCCCAACCTACCTATGGCTTCATTTAGTCAGATTTTTGTTAGGAGTTTTAAACCGACCTTGGAGAGCTCGGGCTACCTTGCATATCAGTGCAACAGTGGCAGAGGACTGGGTCTTCATTCATCAAGTTAGGCCAGGCTGGAAAACCTGCTAGGCTTTGCTGCTTTGGGCTCTGTTCCTCACTCTTGTGTTTTTGTTTATTTTTGTTGTGCTTTAGTGGATTTCATATCCATTTCTTTTTCCTTTTGAAGCTTGTGGCTACTGTGTGGCTAGTGATACAAAGTATGAGCAGCTAACTAGGAAGCACTGTTGTTATTAACCCAAGAAAGAGGTCTAAAAGAAAATTTGAGTTCATGTACAAAACAGATTAGAAAGGGCTGGGGATATAGCTCTGTGGCACAGTGCCTGCCTGGCAAGCATGAGGTTGTGAGTTCAATTCTCAGTACCCAAACAAATAAAAACCAGATTAGAAGTACAGATACAAACCTCTTCAATGAGAGAAAGGGGTGTCATATTTGATTCTACAATGGTGATTATAAATAAATTGAAGACTAAGAGGTTCAGGTGCTTTCTAAGCATTCCTCTTCTACCCTACCTCCAATCACACATTTCTATGCAAACAATCTCATTTGCTCTAGAGACATTTTAAATATTTGTTTATACAGAACACTTTGTAATGTTTCAGAAATAATTCCTAAAAGTTCCATGATTCAAAATTTATAAAAAAGACCCTAGAAGCTCTTTAAAGTCCACCATAGTTTGCTTTGTCAAGAAAGAGTTAATCTCCAAGACATTATAGTCTCAAATAACTGGAAGTGATTGGTCAAAATGTAAGCCAAGCGGAAATTTGTTGCATTGTTTTCTATAAACCACAACCAGAGCTCATTAATTGAAAAATGAATGTCAATTTGTGTTAGCTAGCATCTATAAACCAGAGAGGTGCAGTGATCTGGGCATGTGATGGGTAATAAAAACATCAGCAAAATGTATCAAGCTGAATTCAGAAGAAGGTGGAGGGGTAGTAAATTCAAAGCCATACTAGGGTTTATTGGCAGGGCCCCACATAGAGGGTTTTTTTAATGAGGTTTCAGCATCAAAATAAGTGAAACCGCATGGAATTCTGATGATTTCTGCAGTACATTTTAAGCTCAAATACATAGGAGAAGATTTTTTCTTTTTTTTAACATTAACAGGCCTATCTGTGAACTTTGGGCTTCATGGAATGACGAATGTGGACGTCTTAAATGCGACTTCCTCCCGTTTTAAGTTGCTCATGTTATTCTGGCTTTTCTCATGTGCTCTGAACATTGAACTTAATACATCCGGAAGTGACCTGCCTCTAGCCATTAGCTCTGCAGACTCAGGTTCCTCTCCAGGCCCTTTGGGGACACCCAACAGTGACCTGTGCCTCTGGGCTGCACCTGTGCTCAACAGAATTGGGGGTGGGGCCGCCACATCCCATCTGCTCCTCTCTGATGTTGTCATAATCACAACTGTGCACATTTGTAACTTGAGCTCATCAGAATTTCATTTTGGGGAGGAGTTAGGGCGAGGTACTTTAAGGATGCGGGCTGCGTTAGTTTTGGTTTGTCATCTTGAAAGTATTTGCTTCTGGTAGCAGGGGCTGTTTCCCTGCTCCCCACCCTCTGCGGATGGGCCTGTGGGTTCTGGGAGGGCACTAACGAGGGTTGGGACCTCTGTCTACCTCTCCCCTTCGGCTCTTGCTCCTCCCTGTTGTCTTGGAAGTCATAGTCCTAGGACCTTAGCCTGGAAGGGAACTTAGAGCTCCTCCCCTCGTTTTACAGATGATGACACTGCCTCCTCTGACTTCTGCCTCTGGCCTTCCACTCTCAGTAAGAAGAGCCAGGCAGGTGAGACTTTTCACAATTGCTGGGCTGGGCAGGGCTGGGCTGGGCTGGGCTGTCTGATTGGTACTGTCTGATTTGTGAGAAAAAAAAAATCTCGTTAACTCCGTGTTACTTGTAAACAGTCACTTGTTACTACAAATGCACATCCTGGCACTTAATCTTAGCATTTTATGAAAAATGCTAAGAGCACTATGCACTTTAACAAAAATGGACAACCCTTGATAAGCACTTTCAAAGACAAGTGTTAGGATTATTCCTGTAATGAACATCATAGTACCAAGAACAAAGGCTGAATAAAAATGAGTTAAAGGAGTAACCTGTTCACTAGCGTCTTCAAGAGTTGCTTAGGACTTGCCTTTATAGCTGAAGAGATGTAGGAAAGGCAGATACAGTTGGAAGATTCTAGAAGGGGTCAAACAAGTGTATTTGTATTATGAAAGGACATGTCACAGGAAATTTAAATTAACCTATTCTTTAAAGATGACAACTGTAAGTCTTTAGACATTTCAGAAAACTTATTTCTCCAAGAAGTGTTTTATCACTGTGATTTCCTAAGCTGGGTACCAGAAATACCTAAGGAGACATACTCATAGCTTGAGAACTTCTAGGGGTTCACATTTTAGGGGGGACCATCTTTGAGTTTAGGATACCACTTCACACTGAGTTGAAGCTGATTCTCTGGAATGTGGCCCAGGGCCCCAGTAGGTGGGTGGGGAGGTGCCCACCTTCCAGTCTCCCCTAGGCAATGAGCCTTTTGCCAGAGCTCCTGTGGGCACCTGGCCTAACTCAGGGCTAACATCTCCCACTGAGTCTTGAAATGTGATGATCTGAAAGGTCCTAAGCCTTCCTGTCCTCCTTTACCCCACTTTCAAAACTCACTACCTGGTGTACGACCCTGGGGAGCATTTCTGAAAGCCTGACTCCCCGTTGCCCCAGAACAGCCAGAAAGTTTCAGGTTCCATTGTAATCTGTTTTGATGTCACTGTTACTAAGGCAAAGATTACAACAAGTCTTTAAATTCTCTTTAAAGAAATGGTAGGAACATGTTAGTGAATCTTTCTCATGTCCCTTCATGGATGAAAAAGCTCTGCCAAGAGTACCAATAGTAAAACCAATCATTTTGGGTTAAGAAAAATAACTTTGTCTGACTTAGTAAAAGTTTTATTTCAAATATCTGAAGTGCAGCAAGAAACAAAAAGTGTGGGTGGGAATAAAAACCAATCAGGATTCGAACTTAAGGCTGGTGAGTGAACCATAAGATGGAGTGTTGGGTGGGCACATGCATAGGACCTGGCAGAAACTTGGGTTTTTAAAGCCCTTTGAGATTGTCTAGGGGTGAAGAACTTAAGGATAAATGCTGGTAAGACTATAAAATGGGGGTAAAGAAAAAAAAGAGACTGTAAAGTGACCAGTGCATTTGAAAGTTTGTTTGTGGCTTGCTGTTCCTTTTTTTTTTTTTTTCTGGGGAAGCTAAAGTTTTTTTTTTCTTGTAAAAATTCTATCATTATTTTAATTGCTATTTACAGATTTTCCCTCCCATCTTCTGTTATAATTTTTAGGTGCTTCAGAACTGGGCCCTTTTTCAGACCCCAGGCAGTTCCCCAGCATTTCATCCCTCACTGAGAGCCGCTTCTCCAACCCACGAATGCACTACCCAGCCACCTTTACTTACACCCCGCCAGTCACCTCAGGCATGACCCTCGGTATGTCTGCCACCACTCACTACCACACCTACCTGCCACCACCCTACCCCGGCTCCTCCCAAAGCCAGAGCGGACCTTTCCAGACCAGCAGCACTCCATATCTCTACTATGGCACTTCGTCGGGATCCTATCAGTTCCCCGTGGTGCCAGGGGGAGACCGGTCTCCCTCCAGAATGCTCCCGCCATGCACCACCACCGCCAACGGCAGCACGCTATTAAACCCCAATCTGCCCAACCAGAGTGATGGTGTGGACGCGGACGGAAGCCACAGCAGTTCCCCAACTGTCTTGAATTCTAGTGGCAGAATGGATGAATCCGTTTGGCGACCATACTGAGATTCCTCAGCCGTGGCCTGGTGGTATCTGGGGCCACACCCCACACGTGTCAACATATACATATATAAAGAGAACGCATCTATATATGTATATCGGTTAGCTGTCTACAGAGTGCCTACTTGCTAGAAGACCTTTCATTCCTTCACCCAGTCATGACCTTGCAAGCCTAAGAGGGTAGATGTTAAGAAGTAGAAGGCCCAAGAGAGACGATTCTAAGCGGGTTTCAGATTGTTTACTATTTAAGATGTACTTTTTTTTTTCTCTTCTTTCTTTCTTTTTTTTTTTTTAACAAAGGAACACACAAGGGAAAAGGTATTGTTGTTTGGTCTGTAACCCTAAATAACCTGTCCTGATGCCAAGTCAGAGAGGTGGCCTAAGGTTCAGGAGGAAGAAGAGCAGAGCTGCTTCCTCTCTCTGCCCCAAAGCTGCACATCTCCTGGTCACAGCAGTGTGGGGACCGTGTCCCCTGCAGACAGCGTGCCAAGATGTCACGGTGCTCCTTGAGGGGCCAGTGGCAGGGCGGATGCTGCCACCCTCTGTTTCAGACTTGCTGCGGCTAATTGTGTAAACTGTGTAGTTCAGATTTCTTTTTCCTTCTCTTAAGAAAGTGACTTCAAAAATACTGATCAGGATAGATTATTTTATTTTACTTTTTTATACTTCCCCTTCTTCCCATTTAACCAAAAAGAAATCCCACCCCTAAGACCCCACCTTCTCCTTTTATATGAAACTGAAAATGGCAATACCTTATTATAGCCATAATGGTATATATAGTGTTTGCGTTTGGCTGTGTGTTATTTGTTTTCTTTTTTTTTAAATTATGAATATGTGTAAAATCTGAGGTAACTTGCTAACGTGAATGGTCATATAACTTTAAAGATATATTTATAATTATTTAATGACATTTGGACCTTTGAAACATTTCTTAGTGTATTGATATGTTGACTTCGGTCTCTAAAAGTGCTCTTTATTAAATAACAAATTTCTTCGGTGGGCTAGAGCCATATCTGAAATATTGCTAAGCAATTTCAGTTCATCCAGGCACAATGTGATGTTTAAAAAATACTTCCATCTCCAAATATTTTAGATGTAGCTTGTTTTTGTAATGTATGAAGGAAATGTTATGTTTAGCTCTTTCAGATCTTTGATCATTTCCATACAGCTTTGCCTTTTAAAGCAATAATAGGGATTTTAAAAACTGCCCAAAGCCCTTTATCACTTTTGTTACCCTTTCTCAGCATAAAATGCTGGCATGATGTGGTTTCCTAATTTCTTTTGGATAATTATTACTCTTGTCATATTAAAAAGACAAGCACAAGTGAATCATTCAACTGCAGGAAAGTGTTCTGTGGTTTCAGAGTTAAGCAAAACTCGAAAAATGGCCAGGCTTCATAGTGAGGACATAGCTAAAAGCCACTCATGTGGTCAGGGGTCAGCTGTGATGTGCATAGTACAGGAATGCAAAATTACTCCATGGATTCTTCACCGACCACAGTAAACCAAGGGAACCCAAATTTGCCTTACCCAAGCCCCACTTGCAGCTCCTCACAGAATTTACCTTTAAGGAGCACAGTGAAGTAATTGATTGTCCTAGGGGGAGCTGCGCACCCCAAGTAGCAGCCAGTTCCAGCAGGTGGCTGATGGGAGAGGACGGAGATCCTGTGGGGACCTATTAGGGCCTTTGACATCTGCATTTACATTGTTTACAGTACACATTATCGAAGGCAGGCCAGGATGTGGAGTTTCCTGTCCACCACTGTGTATGAGTTTGAGCTATACAGCCCTACTGCAGGATGCTCTTTGATCCCTCCCGGACCCCACATGGCCAGTTCCCAGTGTGCATCCTTAATTGATCGAAGCCAGGATCATGTAATGACTCCGCCAGGCAAATCCATGCCTCTTCCCTTGTTGATCAAGGTGTCTTCATCTGAACCCTGTGCTCTCCTGAGCAGAACTCTGCAGAGATTTGCTCTGGCCCCAGATGCACCCTTGACTGGAGTTCTTCACCAGTCACCATGCACATGGGACAGCTGTGAACCAGGCAATCCTGGGTGTGCCCAATGGCCATCTATCTCCCTTAGAATTCATCCTGACTCCTCCTAATACAAGTTGAGGGGAAATGAAGCAAAAACACTTTGCCTTCTAAAGGTTGTATACCAAGTATGCATAGATAAATAAGCCACTTTTCTATTACCTAAGTAAGATGGAAGTAGTAGTTGATGCTATTTATTGTTTGTGTGTGGTGGCTTGAATCATGCCACTGTCCATTTATTTGTGAGTATAAAATATGTGTTTGTTTCAGCAGCACTTAAAAAAGCCAGTGTCTGGTAACACGTTACAATTTTAATTAATTGACATAAAAATGTTGCCACCGGTACCAGCTGCACCCTATTTAATAAAAAAGGTACTATATTTGTACATTATTTTTTAATGTTAAAAGGGCTTTTTTAAGTTTACAGTACACATATTAAGTGACTGTAGGGATGCTTTAATGTTGAAATGTTATTAGCGTGGCTGCAGGCAGCAACCCAGAAACACTTTAAAAGTCTTTTTCCTTGGGAAAAATTCAAGCACTTCTCTCTACCCTCCTTTCAATTGCCCCAATAGGGCAATTCACATTTTTTTAAGAACAAATTTCTGTCCCTTTTATGGCCTAGGGTTTAATATTCATATTCTTGCTCCTTCCTTCTCACTCTCTTGCCATCCCACCCCTCCCTCAATTTGTACTTGGTCACATGTGTGATTTTTTATTTCAATACCAAAGCATCTTACTACTGCTGGGAACCATGTGTTAGGACCCTCCTTCCTTAGGATTAAATTAACATGGTTCTCCGTGTCATGCAGCTGTTGCTGGAATTTATAACCAATGCAGCCACATTTTTAAAAGAAGACATCTCTCGGTTGTCTTACAAACTTTAACCTATGTCAGAGTTCCAGACCAAGTACCACCGTTTGGTTTGAGAGGAATAGATTGATGTTCAACTGGAAGGTGAGAAATCCAATGGATTAACTGTTGATCATTCTTAAAACTCTCATCCTTCACCTGAAGGCCTTTTAAAAGTGAGCAGAGGAAAAATCCACACCATTAAGGACTGACTGTGCCTTGCAGATTCAGGCGGGAGGAGATGAGTGTTCTGATTTAAGGAGTTCCCTCCATTCCTGAGGACAGGGATCGACCCCAGATCTAGGTTGAACATGGTAATTTTACAGCATTAGCAAAGTAACTGTTGTTCCCACAGTGTTTGAAAGAGAAATTACAAGCAAAATAAAAGATGGCTTTTTCCAAACCTTGAATTTGTTGTTCTTGAAAAGAAAATGCATTTCTAAAAGAAAAAAAATATTTCCTATGTGAGAATTTTTTTAGTTGTCTGTTTACTTCATGTTTACAAATAATTGTTTGCTTTTTAATGCAGTACTTCTAAATATATCAGCCAAAATCATAACTTACAATAATTTCTTAGGTATTCTGAATAAAATTCCATTTCTTTTGGATATGCGTTACCATTCTTAGATTTCTGTGGAACAAAAATATTTGTAGCATTTTGTGTAAATACAAGCTTTCATTTTTATTTTTTCCAATTGCTATTGCCCAAGATTTGCTTCCCATGCACATATTGTACAAATTCTGCTTTGTGCCCCAGGTCGTGATGTGGATGAGTTTACTCTTAACTTCAAAGGGACTATTTGTATTGTATGTTGCAATTGTAAATTGAATTATTTGGCATTTTTCTCATGATTGTAATATTAATTTGAAGTTTGAATTTAATTTTCAATAAAATGGCTTTTTTTGGTTTTGTTATGTGTGTACATTGGGTCTTTTCTCATCGGCGGGTTTTTCTCTAGTCTGATGCCCACTCCTGCCCACACCTGGGCACTGCTTGGTCTTAGGGTTTACCAGGGGCCAGTAAGAGCAGAGATGCGATGTTAATGGCAAGAGGGAACAAATTCTTGGTAAGCGCTGTGTTGTTGTTTGGTTCACTTTCTCAAGAGGGATGGACCCTCAAAGATCTCTCAGTGAACCGATGGCCCTAGCCTGTGTCTGAAGGTAGGAGTGCTCCTTGTGGCTTTAGGTCAAACCCCTTATTCCAGCCAGAGAACCTATCAGTGGGTATGGTCAGGATGGTCTTGTGATTCTTATCTCTGGGAACATACAGGGGCCCAGCAAGTGAACCCCAGTTGAAGTTAGGAGAGTTTGAAAGCCCAGATAAGTAGGGCATTTGTGTTTTCCTTCCCATATCTGTTGGATTCTAAAGAACAAAGACAACCAACCAAAGCCCAAGGAGGAGTAGAATTGGCCCTGAGTCTGGAGGACTCTACCCTCAGAAGATTTCTACTAGAGAGCTTAACAATAGTGTGGACATACTTTTTCTTGGCCACTGCTTACTTTTGGTAAGTCCCTCCCCTGCAGTAAGGTTGAGGGCCTCAGCTAGAGATTGCTTTGTGTCTTTCCTTTGCTTTCTGCATGCCTTGGCTTGTGCCACAATTCTAAATGGGGGACCCAGGAAATCAGGGATACAGAGAATCTTGGTCATCGGCCACAGTGGCCCACATCATACTGACAGGCAGAGCTGTCCTTTAAAAAAAAAAAGAAGGTAAAATATTCATACAGTCTGAAGAGAAGCCAGAGCAGAGAGGCCTCCTTTCAGAGGGTCTGGGCATTCTTTTATTTTATTAGTATGTGTTTGCAGTATGTATGATCACGCTCTTTGTGGAGAGTTGATACACGTAACTCAGTTCTTCTCATGCCTCTTCCCATCTCTCCATCTCAGCATCCCCTTGCTATTTACCAAAGATCTGTCTACCTATTATAAGAGAAACCCAAGGAATAAATAATTTGAAGACAGTCTTTTCATTCTTAATCCTTTGGCACTGTTTTCTGAGAAATCTTGGAAACAGTTAATTTCTTAGACTAGGAGCTGTTCTGAAGTCATTGTTGGCAGCTCTTCCAGGATATTTATTTATTTGTTAAGACCAAACACCCATGTGGTTTTAAGAGGCATCCACATGAGGGTGGTACAGACCCCTAGACCCCGTTGTGCCCTGCAGCATGGTACAGGGCAGGTCACTTTACTCTTGGATCTCAGCTTCTTGGCTTGTAGAAAGACATTGTGCTAGACCTTGGTGCTGTTAACATTTCAGGCAGGATTCTTGGCTTGTAGAAAGACATTGTGCTAGACCTTGGTGCTGTTAACATTTCAGGCAGGAAAACTCCTGAGGTCCTATACACGTGCACATATGTGTTGGGATGCTGGCCCAGCACTACAGTGTGATTAGTGGCATCCCCAGCCCCTACTTTCCAGATGCTAAGAGGACCTCCCAATCCAGACATTTCAGGATATCCTCTGGGGTGTAGGATCTCCAATGACAGAACCAGTGGACTAGAGGCTTTGTTAATTCTTAGACCAGGCTGTATTGACAGGGCCTATAGAAAAATACAGCAGTCATTAACACAGGTTCCCCAGGCAGGAGATGGAAGGGCTTCCCAGCAGCCAATGTGTGAGGACCTTTTCCATCCTTCCTCCAGTGGCCCCTGAGGCATGGAAGTGCCCTGAGGTGCTCCTGGCTTCCTCTTCCACACAGTGGGCAGCTCATGTAGCTGGGCGTGGTCAGGATTGGTTGACCAAGCTGATCACAGCTGCTGTATCTCACTGAAGAAAGCAGAAGAAAGCAGTTTCTGTAAGGTTTCTGACCCCTCATGTCCTAAATATTTAACCATCCAACATTTGTGCGGGAGTGGGTGTTTGCTGTTAATTCAGTCCCAGCCTAGACTGGTCCAATAAACACCTTCGCTCTCCATTACAGTTTATTTGGCTGGGAAATGGGTACTGCCATGTAAACAGGAAGCCCCCTGAAGTTATTATCTGCAGATGTGGTTGAAGAGCCACATGTTTATATTTATGGGATTTGAAAACAGTCTGAAGGGTGAGGGAGGATGTCGAGGAAGCCCTCCTTCACAGACCTGGGAGTGGGTTTTACTGATTGTCATTCCCCCGGAAACTGGCCAGGAGCCACCACAGAGACAGAGGGAGCTCCTCTGCCTGGATAAGCAGGTTAGCAAGGCAGTCCAATCAAGTGGCCTCTCAGTCCCAGCCTTTGACACTCATTTTATTTTATTATTTTTTTATTTTTTGGTGCCAGGAACCAAACTCACAACCTCATGTTTGCTAGGCAGGTGCTGTGCTGCTGAGCCATACCCCTGGCCCCAACACCAGTATTAGAATGAGCCTAAGTTTCCCTAGACAGGTAGAGGATAACTTGCCCGACTGCTGCAGTTTTGGGCAGGGAGGGCTGACTGGCTTATAAAATCTAGGCTCACACCTCTTGCCATTATTTCTGCAGTGCAGAGCTGTCCAGGCATGGACACAGTGAATATGCAGGTGATAAAACAGTCCCACTTGCAACCTGGCTGGTACCCCAGGTGTAGGCACAGTCTTTCCTCACCCTTCTTCCTCCCTTCCTTCATGGAGCATTTTCTTGACCTTGGAACAGCTGCTTAAGAAAAGCCAGGCAGTGACTAAGACCTGGAGAGCTACTGATGTGATTTTAAGTTATGGACTTTGAGCAAAGGCAAGGAAATCTTTCCCCACCTTGCCACACTTCCTGGGCACTCTGGTAAACTTCTTAGCAGCTTTTCAATCTGGAGGCCTTGCAAATGAAATTGTAAAACTTAGTAACTGTGGACCACAACTTAGCAAAGAAAAGAATCCACTGAAGATGCACGGGATAGTATATGGAGAGAGAGAGAGAGTGTGTGTGCATGTGTGTGTGTGTGTGTGTGGGTACATGCACACCTCCAGGGGGCAGCACAGCAGGAGGATGGAAAGGGGACCTTATGCAGTAGCTGTCCAGGGGAAGCCTATGCTCACAGCCTACATGAATATGCTCTTGGAACAGCATTGATTTGCCTCAGTTTCTTGTTACTCCAGCACTTTCTGCAAAAAAGTTTCCTGCCAATGATAGGGAAGCAGTCAATCTCTGTGAAATCGGTTGTTAGAAAGGGCAAGGGATCCTGGCTGCTCCTTGTGATGTCAGTGAAGGGAGCTTAGGGAAGCTGATTTTAAGAGGTTGTTGTTAATTTCTGTAAAACTTTACTCAAAAGCTACTGGGGTTCACATATGCCCAGCCAGTCAAAAAAACAGAGGGAACAAAATTCTGGGAACTCAACTTTTACCAAAACGTATTTCATTTCATTTTCTTATTACCTTGTTGTACAGTGTCCTTCCCCTTGGTGCCTGCTGGGTTGTTTTGAAACCCTTGGGTTCTGTTTTAGCATTGCAAACATGGCTGGCTTCTTCATTCTATCTTTCCAGGTCATTCTGTGTCACTATACAGCCAATAGAAAGTGGAGAATGTCCCCTGCCTGCTGTTCCCATCACAAAATGAAGAACATATAGTAAAATGCTTAAAAAAAAAAATCAAAATCTTCTACCACAGCCCTTCAAGTCCTAGTGTTTGCTGCAGCAGCTTGAAATTAGCAGCATTAGTAAAAAGTGCAACCGGGTTGTATATGGCTTTGTGTTCTGCAAATCTCTCAGAGCACCCAGGTACCGCTGTCAGCCTGAGTGTGGGCAGGGAAGGAAGACAGAAGGGCTGGTGGGTCAGAGATGCAGAAGCAGCTGCAGAACTTGCGGGTGTGCTTGAGAGGTGGGAATACCAAGAATTCAAAGTACCACATGTGATAGATTGATGCAAATACATAAACTTACTAAAAAAACAGCAAAAAGCTAACAACAAAACATGTGACACATACAGTAATGGGGGTATTAATAAAGTGATATTTATGATTTAGATCTCCTTTGAAATTCTTTCTATCCTAAATTAAGTCCTTAAAACAAAAAATCCCCCCAAAATTTCCATCCATCTCCTGTCGCCAAACAACCACTTTCACTTTCTGTTTTTCTTTCTCTCTTCATTCTTTTCTCAAACAAGCGCATCATTCCATACTCCTGGAATTGCTTGGCCTAGTTTTGTTCTCTCTAGCAGTCCTTTAATATTTAAAATCATGGAAATCACAGTGATTTGGTTCCCTCTTTTTTTTTTTTTAAGCAGAGCATTTAGAGTGTTTTTGTTTTAGTTTTTGTCATAGGGGACCTGGGGTCAGAGAAAATTTGTCTCTTTGCGGAAGTCTCCGTGGTGGTTTCAAAGATGAGAAATGCAGAGGTTGCTGTTGAATCCGAGCTCAGCCACAACTTCTGGAACACACACGTGAACACCGGTCGTGCAAGGGGAGATTGGTGGACCGCCGCCCTAGTCCTTGTAGCCATGCGAAGCCCCCAAGTATCTGGGAAGGAAGCAAGTGCCCAGTTTTAGCAAGGAGTTAAGTGGTTAATAGGAAATAAGTTTTTGGGTTTTTTTTCTTTATTGGCTAATAAAACCTCTCAGGGTTTTTTGTATTATATAGTTCCTTCAGGCTCCTGGCCCAATGCTCAGAAACAGAAAAAGACAAAAACAACAACAAGAAGCTGGAGCCTAAATACCAATACAAGTCCCAGTCTTGTTTACTTTTTCATTTCCGCAGTTGTAAAAAAAAAAAAAAAAAAAAAAAAATTCCTCTGGTAATTCAACTTTATCACACTGTGGGGCTGGATCGGCTTTTGAACAGCTCCAGGGATTTCTGCCTCCTTGTAAAAGGGAAAAGTACGCCCTGTCTCTGTTTCAGCAAAAGGAGACCAAATGATGGCTATGGGAGGAAATTTTTAAAATGAACCCAGTGGTGGAAGAGGGAGGGCAGATATTGGAGCAAAACGCATCTCTGGAATCCCGAATGCAAATGATCTCTGTCCTTTTATTGCCAGTGGTTCTGTCCTCCCAACAGAGCAGGATGTTCTTGTTTTTAATAATAGCCAGACCAGATGCTAACTTCTCCCCAGAAACACGCTGGGTAAGTGAGAAGACAAACAGCTGATTCCTGTTAAGATGAACACCAGAAGAATAACCCAGAAAGTATGACAACCCTCAGGAGGGTTTTGCTTTGTAAACCCCTGTTTGGCAGAAAGATCACAGGATCAGAGCTGCAAACACAGTGTGCCCCCCCCCACACCCGCTGGCCCCCACTGCACCCTGGGCCAAGCGCCCCGCTAGGGGCCTGTGAGCCCCTGGCTGTCTGCAGCCAGCCCTTTCCTAAGTCATCCAGAGCACTGTCTCAGGATCCCTGAGCGGGAAACTCAGAAGCCCTGGGTCCTTGGACTTTCAGGGACTGCACAAAAATACTCACTGACAGGAGGAATTTTTTTACTTGCTTCTTGCCATAGAAAACAGTGAAATCCTGAACAGGAGCCAGTATTTTAAAATGGCACCTTTGTTCTATCTTCTCACCCCTTCTTTCCCGGGCAGAGCCCATGGAATCTGTTAGGTCCTGTTGTGTTTTTGAATATGCCCCATGAGCAAGATGCTGGGTTATTCTTTCCCAGGAGTTGCCAGAGCTGGTGTGGGGCTTCCTATCTGTGCTACCTGGGAACACTGCCCTGCTGCCATCTAGGGAGACCAGAGGGTCCCTGGGGGAAGTGGGTGTGCCTAGAACTGTCCAGTCTTTGGGCTTGGTTCCTGAGGCCAGCGGGCGAGGGGTGTCTGGAATAGGCTGGGAGGCTGGAGTCTGAGAAGCCCTCCCTTGTTTCCTTTCCTCCGAGAGCTCCACGTTCTGCTTGTGCAGTGTAGCAAGTGCTTGTCCTGGCTCCTTTGCTTCTTTCTCTGGTCTTTGAATTTCACTTGTTCTTGAAGTTCATGCCCATTCTGAGGGAGAAAGATTTGGTGACTCAAGATACTTTTCCCTCTTCTCCTCTTAGAATGGCACTAAAGGTCCTTATTTCAGATTTCTTTCAGGGAAAAATTGGATCTGGCCCCCATAGTATAATGGCATCCGTGTCTGGCATTTTTCCCCTCATCTTTCACTCATCTTATCTCTTCCCAGCAAACCATGAGAATTTAGTATTGTTTTTAGCCCCATTTTACTGATAGGCAACTGAGGTTCAGGCTTGTCCCAGGTTACACAGCCATTAGGACAGAAGCCCAGATCTGCCCGATTCCAAAGACAATGTTCCTAAGCTAAAAGTTTGCACACAATCTCCTTTCTCATCTATCTAATGGGGGTTATGAGAAGTAAATGAATTAATGAGATAGAAAATGTCTTGCAAAGTGTCTGGCACATAATAGGTGTAAAATAGGTGGTACCTACTATTATTACTCAATAATTAAGGTGATTATTTTAAGAAGCATAAATAAAAATTTCAATTAGTTGGAATCACAACAGAGCTGGAGCTACCAGGGGAAGAATTTTTTTTTTAAATATGACTTAACATTTAAAAAAAATCATTGCTCTTTGAAAGCAATACTTTGCTATGTTTTGTAAACTTTCTTTCCTGTTGAACACTGAAGCTGAGTTTGGCAATAGGCTTAGTGTAAGCACTTTCCCTAAGGAACGCAGACATCACATCCCATCAGTCAAGCATGGGAAATGCATAAACGCACCTAGAACAGGAAAGCTGACCCCTGATTCTAGGTCCAATCTGTGCACTCTTCCAGGGGGTTCCATGTGGTTTTGTGTGAATGCTGCTACTGAAGTCAGTAGTATTCAGCTTAACTTGGTAGCCTTGGCCTTATCTAAAGGAGAAAGACCCAAGCCAAGAGGTTCCTGTCAACTTCAACAACGCTTTACTTTTCCATAAAGGGCTCTAGGGTCCTCTTTGCCCCTTGAATTAAAGGGTAGCACTCTGACTCCCATTTCTGCATTGACATCACTCAGATGCAGGGCAGTGAGGTGACAAGAGAGAAGACTTTATACCCCTTGCCCAAGTGCAGGAGGAACCCAAGGCTGGGGCAGTGTTTTTTGCCCTGAATCCCTGAAATCACCTTGAATGAACAGCTACGCTTCTATCTTACAGCACTTTACAGGATATTGTCTCAAATCTATTTGTATGGAATTAATATATCATGTGTTTCAATGTCCAGGTGATAGATCTCACCATTCTCCCCTACTCCTGCCTTTTCATTCTTGTTTCTGCAAATAATTACTGAACACCTACCTTTGGCAGAGCAGTGTGCTATAGTAGAAGGCCACCACCTTTAAAAAGTATCTCATGAAGCCTTTCTGTTCGACTCATCCCATCCCAATAAGAGAGGTTTCAGTTATGCCATTATTCCACTTAAGCAAATGCAAATGGCCAAAAAAACAGAAGACCAAAAACAGAAATTAAAAAGTTAGCCATTTGTTTGGAGAGAGCATTTAGATAGTTTTGATTTCTGTTTATAGTCAATTTCATTTCCCATTTCTCGTTACCCAAAACACTTGAGTATTTGTGAGGTACTCAGCATCTATATTTAGCCAGGCGCCTTTCCTTCCCACCCCATGTACGGGCGGCTTGGTGCTTGACAAGTAGGTGATTTTTCAGTCAAAGGGGGAAAACTGTGCTCTTCCCTCCTTTCCTCTTTTCTGTCCATGGCGAGCTCTGCACGAAGAGGTCCAGTGATATCTTGAAAGGGGGACAGCAGGAGACAGCAAAAAGATGTGAGTTCCAGATCCTTCACCCTTCCTAAGTTGGTGTGTGACCTTGAACAAGCCACTTAACCTCTCTTGACCTGCTCCTTAAATGTGGGCAGTAATAAACTGCCTGCCAGATGGTCTGTGGAGGGACCACGCACCTCCTACTTGTAGATGTGGAATGGCTTTTAGATGGGGGAGTTATGGGGAATTTTAAGAGTCTGCCTAGCATCAAGAGGTAGAATGGGGCCCATTGTTTTTCATGAAACTGGCATAAATGTCCATTTTGTAGAGAATGAGGAAATGAAATCCTGGAGAGGTCAAATCACTTATGTGAGATCACTTTAGATAGATGCCTGGAAGCCGAGGGCGAGGGTGTTGGTTTCGGAGCAGCTCCGGCTGGCTTCCTCAATAAGTGCTTTATGCATAACGGCAGCATCTTCTGCATTGTGTTTTCACTGAGCACTTACACTTGTTTACTTTTCTGGTTGTCACAAACCTGTTTCCATTTGTTATAAACATAGGCAAACTGATTCATTAAAACTTGTTTTCATAAACTTACCTCCAACGTGCTTTTCCATGCTATGCTTTTCTAGCCTTAGTAAAGAAGACTTGCTGTACGTTACTCTATGGAAAAAAAATCATAGGTGAAGTCAGTCCCTAATCCTGTCTTAGCAAGTAAGAAATTCATTGTAAGAGCATTTGTGCTGTTCTTTCCTGGACTAAATGGACCTTCGCATTGGAGCATGTTTCAAGTTGATTTCCCTTAGTATACCAAAAGGCTTTTCCTGCTGGGTCCCTTGCCCTCTGTGCTAAAGGTTGGATTATGGTCTTGCCATGGAAAAGTCTTTCTCTTGTTTTTGTATTCTCATTTGCAGAAATGTGGCCACATTCTTGTCTTAACATGATTAACACTATGTCCTAGTGACTGCGTCAAATAAAATCAGCTTAGTCTTGCAAAAATGATTTTTCATCTCAATTGGATGTTTGAACTGCTTGCTGTCTGAGTTACTTACTTATGCCAGTGTCTCTTCCATTTAAAAAGTCGAAGTGGGAGAGCCATGCCAACAGGGCAGTGAGAGAGTGCCCAGGAGAAGCCTAGTGTTGTTGGGCAAAATATATAACATAGTTAATCACAGGACCTCCTGTTAATGCTAGACATTATTATGCAAGTGATGACCAGAGACCCATGAGAAGGCATTTACAGGGCAGGAGGTGGAGGGCTGAAAGGAGAGGGAATTCGCAGTCTTCCCTTGCTTGAGGAAGAGTGAATGGTCATGGCCTTGCTTTGCAGTCTTCAGCTGGAGGCTGCTTAAGGGAGGGGTTGCATTTTATTCATCAACAAATGCTTATTGAACTAGCAGTCGGGACATGGGAAAGAATGAGCCCTGTCCTAAGCTCAGGTAGCTCACTGTCTGTTTGGAGAGACAGAGACTTACTCTTTCCTGCACAGTGAGCAGATGCTGTAACAGAGATGTGAGCCAAGGGCAGAGATCCGAGGAGACGGCAGCTCCCGGGAAAGACGGGAAGATGAGGAGGTGGATCTGGACCAGCAGTTCTGCACCATGCTGGGCCCACAGCTGAGCATTGCCCACCTGGCTTCCTCTCTGCAGTGCAGTGCCGTGCCTGGGAGGGACGTGGGGACAAACATCTTCACGTGGCACCCTGTGACAGCTTTTCAGAAACAACTACAGAGATTGAGGTGTCCACTGAGAGATGAATAAGAGGGGTCCTTCAAGGGCTATCTGGGGACCCAAAAGGTAATCTCTGTGGCATAGGTGGCCTACCTTGGAAAACCATACTCCTAGAATTTGATAGATAAAAACCAGAAGAAAGACCTATGTTGTTATCAAAATACAAAGAATGTGTAATGAAAGAGGATGTAGAGGGAGCAGATGTTGAGACAACAGCACAATATAGCAGTGTTTCCGTGCAGGGCACGGTACACTTTATCCAGCTGCTGGCCCAGCACATAATACGAAGTGAACCCACGTGTGGGTGGGACAGGGAGGGATAATATTGGCTCAGAGGACCCTTATGAGTTCATCATGAAAGGGTGACAATCACAGATTGCTGCAGTGAGTTTACACTCTGGGTAGTTACACATTCCAAGAACTCCACGAGAAGTATGCCTATGACAGACCCTAAATATGATTTGAAAGCAGGACCAGAGGCCCCATTGTGCCCCTAAAAGACCTCACAGGGACTCTTCCTTTCTCCCTAACCCCCTACCAGCCAACCTACCTGGCTTTGTATAAAGCAAACTTGTCTGTCTCTCCCCCTTGAGCAGTGAGTGCATTTGCATTTCAAGGGGAGTTTTCTGGAGCCACTAAAACCTCACCTGGAGCTCTGTAGCTTGCTTAAAGGGTGGGAGCTTTTCTTGGGGTGCTTTCTTGGCATCCCTCATCTCCCATCTCTGGGCTGTGCCTCCTTGCAGACTGGGGTGGCTGCCTAGCTGAAATCCAACCTCCTTTTTCCTCCCTCTCTTGCCTGAGCACTCTGCCTGGATCCCTTGAAGTAAGAGAGGATCTTATGCCCTGAGCCACCTTGGGACAGAGTGAAAGTAACAGGGCAGTCCGGTTTTTCCCTGAGGTTCATTTTGGGGCTCTGCATCTATTTCTGTCCATGTGACAGTCAGTTTATTGATTAATGGAACCTTTATTTAAGTTATTAGAACAAATAAAAGACATGTACACACACATAAATCCATCTCTACCCCTCCCAAACCACTGGCTGGTGAAATGAGTTCTACTTCCAGCCCTGACATCTTGCCAGTTTGTCATTCTCCTTCCTGGCCACATCAAGTTCCATCAGGTTTGAGTTTATTGGCTACACAGTGAAGTTTATGTTGTCACAGAAATTAGCTTTGATGGACAGGGATATGGCCAGGGGATCTGGAGGGCTCGGCAGCCTCCTGCTGTTGGCATGACTGAGATGTGAGGGTACCTGGCGCCCTCTCCAAGAAAAATCAAAGCTGGCGCTCTGCAGCGGCAAGCCAGTGCAATGAGACACCCCTGAGGGACGGGAGCCTGGACGTGATTGTGAGCCGCCCAGTTTCATTTCAGCCAGCCGCCCCCTCCCTCCCTGCACCCCCACTGCCAAAAACCCTTCCCTGTGCAACAGAGGCAGGACTGGAAGGCCTGAGGTTAAGCCGTGCTCTTCTACATTTCATGGTTAGCTCTCGTAGGTTCTTGGCTGTTTGACAATGCTGGATAATAATTCAATATTTCTCAGTGAAATACTTGACCTTATTGTTAGTTTTTGTGACAAGGGGAATTTGAAGGAGTTGCAAAAATGCAAGCAAGTGTGACTGAGAAAGGCCAGGGCTCACCACTGGGTCGTGAACGGTTTCTTTTTCTGACATCTATAAAATTTAGGTGGAAACAGGTCAACATTGATCTCGGTAAATGAGAAAGCCAGTTCTATTGCCAGCAAATGAGCTTCAGATAGAAATGCAAGTCTGGTTCAATCAAAAACATGTTTGGTTTCAGAGACTAGTGATGTGCTTTCTATAAAAAGAGAAAAATCAAAGAGTGTTTATGGAGACACACACAGTCAAAATACTCGTTGGCCCAAAAGATCTGTTTCTAAGCATCAGATCCACTTGTTGAAGGGAGAAGGGACTCCTTTCATTTTCTTTTTAGATTTGTAAAATGTTTTCTCCCTGCACTCCATCTTCTCTTTATCCTTAACTGGCAAAAGGGCGATCCAAGATAAAAATTATATAAGAAGAAGAATCTTGCATTGCTTGATGTAGGACTGACTGTGGACTGCTTGCCGTGGTTGAGAAATGGAGTTATAGGATTCAACTATATAGCTTCCCAGATGTGTCTTGAGTCTTATCATCATTTTTATGAGTGCCTTGCAAGAGTCTCCTATGATATGTTGGAACTCACAGAGCCTGGACACAGGACATGCTCAGTCATTTACCAAATCAGGATGGTAGAGGGTCAGTTAATGTTAGCCTGCTGGCCTTTTCTCTCCATCCAGGAATCATCTGAAGCTCACACCCTGCTGGGACTGGACCAGTCCTAGAACACACAAATTGCTCCTTCTCACCCCAGCTCCCGTTGGTAAACAAGGAGCCCAAGCCCAGAGTAAAATATGTGCTGGTAGACAGGATTCTGGAAATGCTTATACTCTTTCTTGTGAGAACTTTTTCTTCCTTTTAGAGAATTGAAATTCATATACCATAAAATCAAGCCTTTTAAAGTGACCAGTTCAGAGCCATTTAGTACTTACCTAGTTCTGAAATGTTTCCATCACCCCAACTGAGTCCCTGTATCACTAAACAATCATTCTCTGTTGCCCCCTCCTGATCACGTTTTGAACGTTGATGGGCACAGCTAGCCTGGTTGTCTTTTTAGGGCTCCACAATTTTAATAAGTTTTGACTGTATTCCAGATAGCATTGAGAGGAGAGAAGGATTTCTTTGGGGAGCAGCAGAGATCCTGGGCCAGGGTTGGGGCGGGGCACGGGACAGAGAGGGTCTGGAATCTCATGGTAACGCAGTCGGCCTTTCTCCATAGGAGGAGACCCTCTGGTGAGGCAGCCGCTCTTTCTGGCACACAGTTTTAGTCTCCTGCGAGCTGATGATTCCTTTAAAGTTCTTGGCACCCTCACTGTCTAGCCTCCACCACTCCATCTAGGAGGCATCCTACTCCTGTTATTTTTGCAGTGAACACCCAAGTCTGGCTTGGGGAAGCCCCATGGCAAGGTGGGGAGGCAGTATGGACTCACCCAGGTCTCAAAAGCCCTGACTTGGGGTGCTGACTGCACACTGTCTGCTCCAATCCATGTGGTCTGTCAGGTAATCATTCCCAATGGCAACCGTATTAGCAGCTTTCCTCTGTGTTGTTCCAAGTATCAGTGTGTGTACACAGGCTACAGATGTATATGGGAATTGGCTATGGGAGACAGAGAATTTTGGGGAATATTCAAGCATGTTTGGGAGAGACTGAGAATTGCTTCGGATTGTTCTCCAAGCACTGTGTCTTTGGGTATTTTGGCCCTGGAAGAAGTGCAGAGACAAAAAGATTATTTCAAGTCTGCATCTAAAAGGAGGTAGACTCTTTTGAGTCTGCTTTCTTATCAGTCAGGTGGCCTTGAGCTGGGATCAGACTGGAGTGGGGAGCCCAGACCCATTCTGGCTGCTGGAGATGAGGGGCTGGACCCTGAAAGGAAATACCAAGTCCTGTGTCTGGGGCAGGTAGATAGAGGTACTGTCCTTATGAGCCCCCTCTTGAGGACTTTGGGGCGAAGTTACACCATTTAATAGGTGAGGAATTTTGACCATTTAAAAATATTTAAATATAGGTGAATATGCTACAGAATATGGTATGAGGTTTGTAAGAGTTGTAAGGCTAAAGGAGAACTTTGGAGACATTTTCTTCTTGTAGCAGGTGGCTTTGGGCCACATTCAGCCCCTTTCCCCAGAGTCACAGATTTAGGAGGCTGCAGGGGAAGGAGGGGTCTTGCCCCATGTAGGGTATTTCCTAGAGCCCAGGAAGGGGTAGCTCCTGTTCCTCCCCACCTGTCTTCTTGGCCATCTGAGTCAGTTGCCCAGTGGTGGTTGGCATATCTGGGCTGTGAGTTTGGTTCTCATATCCTCTTGCACTCCCTTATCCATTGTTGCCTAACAAATGATGACACAGCTCAGTGATTTAGAACAACAACCATGTCATTGCTCACGACCCAGTTCTGTGGGTCAGAAGCCGGGCAGGATTCCACCAGGCAGGTAATCAGCTAGTGATTCCTTGGTACATTCAGTGGGGGCTGAGATACAGAATTCAAGATGGCTTCCCTCACATGTTGAGTTTCTTGGGGTTGCCCACATGGCCCCTTCTCTCACATGGCTGGCTTGAGCTTCCTCACAGCATGGTGGTCCTAGGGGCATCAGCATTTTTGAATAGTACAGTTCTCCAAGAAGCACACAAACATGGGAGGTGAAGATTCTTTAAGGCCAGCCTGGGAGGAAGGTCACTTCCACTCCTGGGGAAAAGGTCACTCTGGGTGCTCTGTGATCACAACTGGTCATAGTGGGCAGCCCTGTTGCTCACTTTACCTAGCTCCAAAACCCAGAATCTCATCCACTTGGCAATGCTACTTCCTATAAATCACTGTTTTCAGAGACCCCTCTATTGCTGGAGAAATTGGGTGTCCACTTCAGGATTCCAGCACACCAGGGACAAGTGGGTGGGGAGAAGAGGTTTGGCAGAGGCATCCCTGCATGGGCAACACCACTTCATCAAAACACTAAGGCAGGAGCACATAGCTATGGAAAAGGTGTGTGCTTGGCAGGAAGGTGAACCTCTAGCATTTTGCAACAGGAGTCAGTCATCATGAGCCGTCTGGAGTCCTGTGATGAACTAGGTAGATGTCAAATAACCCAGTCGAGGGACCCTTGTAAGGGGGAAATGGCAGTTCACAGCATGTGACCATTTCAAGACCTGCAGGGAAGAGTTGGGTGGTAGGAGTCTCACTTTTCCCAGGGCACCAGGGGGCTGTAGGGCTGGAAGAGCTGCCTTGCTGTCAGTCAGAGGCTCAACAGAGAAAGAGTCTATTGTTTCTGCCACTGTAAGTAGCTGATGACAGTGCATAGGAATGCAGTCAGGACTGTGCCTTCTAAGGCAGGGGATCAGAGAGCAAAAAGCCAATTCTGGAGCCTCTGGGTATCAGGTATGGGGAACACTGGGACCAGCCTTCCCCCGGGGGAGTTCCATCCTCCACCTGCCAGCCCCGGGACTCTCACCTCCTCCTCCTCCTCCTCACATGCACGGTGGGCATGGTGGTTCCTGGGACCATTTCTTGAGGAATAAAATAATCCCTAGAAAGCGTTTTACATGGTGGCTGCCACAAAGTAAGCATTTAGTAAACATTATCACCTCTCAGTGTTAAGCAACTTTAGCAGTTAAGCCCAATGATCACACAGAGGTTGGAGATATTAAAGATTTGCCCAAAATTGGCTCCATGTTGGTGGCCCTATGTCTCCCTGTCTTGGTCCCAAGGATCCTCCCTCTGTCTCACAGACTGCAGACGTGAAATATTTGTCATCAGAGCCACTTTGTCTTTCTGGATGGGTATTTCCTGCCTTTTGCCTCAGGATGGAACAGACTCCAAGGGACCTCAAAGTACCTGGAGTGACCAGAAGGGAAAATGCTGGCTCAGGAAATAAGGCAAGACATTGTCAGAAAAGGAAAAACAGCTCATTCCAACAAATTCTGACATGACAATTTCCCAGTAAAGCCATGTGCTTAAGTCATGTTAGTCTTTTTTCCTCTTTTTGAATTGGTTTCTGATTTCTTTAAAAAATTATGTTAAATATCAGAGCTCAGAATTATAATATAGTAGAAAGTAAAATGTCTCCTTCCGGGTTTTCTCTCCTTCCCCAGTCAATTCTACCCCCCATGACTGGCACTGTCACACAGGTCCAGCTCTGCCTCCCTCTTATCAGCAGGTGGCTGTGGGTGCAGGGGGCCACGATGGGAACCGGGGCTTTACAGTCCAGGGATTCAGGAGGCTGGATTCCATGAGATGTCATATTGTGCTTTTCCTTCAGCAGCAGGGGAGATGGCAGTGCAGGGAAACCTCCCCAAGGGGCTGGTGGCCTTGGCAAGGAGGTGGCTGGGCCACCCTGCAGCCTCTGTACCTGTGCACACCCCAGGAGGAGGAGCATCCTGTGTGGAGGATTCCAGTGTGGAGGCTTGGAAGCCCCAAAGATCTGCAGAAGGTAGCTCGGGGGAGGCAGGCTGAATGCAGAGTGCAGCTGCTAGGCTGCAGGCAGTGGAGGGCTCCGTGGATTGGAGCAGAACTCGCTTTGTGCTGGGCCTGTGTGAGGTAGTGTGTATCATTAACAAGCCTCCTTTAATCTCCACAATAACCCTAGGAGGCAGGCATTCCTGTTTCACAGTGAAGAGACCAAGGCTCAGAGAGGTTAAATATCTCCATGAAGGTCACACAGCAAATAAGAGAATTCCAAAGGTTCCATTTGCTTTACTGAAGTCAGAGTGGCCACGGGGCAGAGAAGCTACCTCTGTGCTCCCTGTCTTGTAGCCGTCATTCTGTTCTTTTCCTCTAAACCATAAACTGTCCATCACCAGGCTTCCGGATGCTTTGTAGTCAGGGATAATGAGTTTTCAAAAAGCGCCTTTGAAGAAATGATGTTTTAGAGCCATGTGGCACTGCAGCCTCCAGCCATGTGGAGCAGCAGAGTGCTACACGAACTCAGCAACCCCCCACGGAATCCAGGCTGCGGTCCCCAGCCACATGTGGCTTGTGGCAACCGCCGTGGACAGTGCAGGGGTAGCGTAGCTCTGTCCTCGGGGTGGACGGTGCTGCTTGATGAGCAAGTAGAGAGAATTGCGTTTCTGTAACTCTTGATAGTTTGGCGAGTACCGTTATGGGACGTGAAGTGTGGATTTTCTTCAAGTCTCTCTCCGAGGTCAGATCACAGACTTATTTCTGCAGCTCTGTGGAGCGTCTGAGCTATAAAGCACCCACACGCTGGCTCTTATTTAGTGCTGGAATCTTGCATTCATCTGGGTAGGTAATGATGTCACAGTGCGGTGGCCGAGGAGCTGCCGCAGCTTGGCCTCGGTCTTGGGACAGTGAGTGGGAGAGCAAAGTTACAACACGGTTTCCTCCTGCGCACCTTCCGGAGGGAGCACCTTATGTGAAATGACCTGAACAAAATTAAGTTAGAATCAGTTGACTGCGGCTGAGGTGGCAGAGGATCTGGGTACACAGAAAGGTAACCAGCGAGGTGAGACGGACCCAAGATAAGCCCCGCGCATGCGCGACGAGGCAGGCCTGTGGGCCGCCTCCGTGTGCTCCTTGTGAACGGCGTGCGCCTTCTAGATCCCAGAGAACAGAGGTGGATGAGGAATAAACGCAATAAAACAACATAGTATCATGCTCTGCTGTGATAAGGGCCTTGCAGAAACGGAAACAGAAAACAAAACAAAACAAAAACAAAGAAAGGAGAAGGAGTAGGTAGAAACAGAGCTTTAGATAGGGTTGCAATGAAAGAAGGTTTTGTGTGTAGGGTGTTCGGGAGAGAACCCAGAACCCTGTGCATGCTGGGCAAGTGCTTTACCCTGAGCTAACTCAGGGGATGGTTCCCAGCAATGGGAGTTATAGGTGCAAAGGCCCTGGGGCAGGCACATGGTTTTTCTTGTTGCACTAACATAAATCAGTCTTTTTTTATTTGCTTGTGTATTTGTTGTCTATTTCTCTCCTTGCAGTGCCCATGCTTGGTTCCCACAACAATGGGGAGGCTGTGTGCCCAGAATGTGTCCAGGCAGGGGAGTGTGGAGGGACAGCAAGTCCGCAGGGAGGCAGGGCCAGACTGTGGGGACCCCTGGACTCTGAAGGACTCTGGACTTCTTCTGGGGTGACTGGGGGGTGCCCTGATGCTGGTGGGGTATGAGCTACCTTAGGTCCTATTTGTTGTATTATTTTTAATCAGCCTTCTTATTTTGAACATTTTCAAAGCTTCTGAAAAATTGAAAGAACTGTACAATACTCTACACCTCTATTATTGGCCAGTGACCATTTCACCAAATTCTCTCTCTCTCTCTGGATATATGTAGATTTTTGACTCAATCATTTTAAAGTTGCAGATAAGATTCTTTGCACCAAAATAATCATCATACCATTCTCACACCCAGAAAACTTCAATAAAGCAGTTTTAGCTGTTACTTAATTATTAAAATGATAGAATACCATACAGGATATTTAATAAATAAGCTAAAGAGTAATATATTCCATTTCTCTAGCTGTCCTAAGAATATGCCTTACTGATACTTAACAGAAATTCCGCAGTTCAGGGAAGGCTCGTGCACGTACTAGCATCATCCCCTGGGTCCCTGTTAATGTTGGAGGGTCCTCTGCAGGCCGCTCAGGCTTGTCTTACACATTTGAGAGCCAAGAGGACTCTTTCTGGGGTGGCTTGGGCTAGTGACCCGGCCAAAGGAGGCCATTGGAAGTTCATTACAGTAGGAGTGTTTTAGGGATCTCACCTGGTTGTGAGGTGCAGAATGAGCTGAGAAAGACTTTAAGGTATTTAGGCACAAAACAGTGGCTATAGCTGGGCATGGTGGTGCATGCCTGGAATGTCAGCACTCTGGGAGGCTGAGGCAGGAGGATTCCAAGTTCTAGCTCTGCTCAGGCAACTTTGCAAGACGCTGTCTCATAAAGGAGGGAGCTTGGAATGTAGGTCAGTGTGAAGGCCCTGGGTTCAACCCCTGATACTGAAACATGACAACAACTTTGGCTCTGCTTTCCTTTTGTTTTCCAGGCTACAAAGCAAAAAGTGTCCTTTCTGGTTTCTCTACCTGGGTCCCTGCCTGTGTTCACCCCGTCCTGGTCTCTGCCTTTGCTCTTTTTTCTCTCCTTTCCTCCCATACTCTGGCCTTCAGTTCTCCACCGACACTGTGGATCTGAGTGAGGGGGAAATTGGGGTCTTCGTGAGGGGTGAGAGCACCCCTGGTACGGTGGTCCATCCCAAATTCAGAGGAGAAGCTCAGAAAGCCCCGAACCCAGAAAACCTTCAGGCTCCAGGTCCAGCCCCACTTCCTGCCTCTGCAGAGCCCTTCCTGACTTTTCCTGCTGCCCCCTCAGCTATCTAGAGAGGCTTCCTGGCCTCCTCCTTCAAAGTGTGGAGCTGTGGTCCCGAGTCCTCACCAGGCACACACCCGTGCTTGAGGTGGCACTTTTCTGGGGGCCAGGGTGACAACTCTGAGGTCCAAGCACGAGGGAAAGCCTGGGGCCTCAAGTGGGGTCTGAGCTAGGCACAGTGTCAGGGCCCTTCACTGTGGGTATGACCCACAGATGGGTGGGGATTGGGGAGCCACTCAGGGCCCCCAGGTGAGCCGGGTATTCTGCTGTTGTTCACCATGATATGAGTTCCTGTAAACGCTGGCAAATGTTTAGTAACTGGATCCTCTAGAATGAGGAGTGGGAAGAGGAGGAAGCCTGAAGCTCTCATTTGCAGTGTTTGTGGATTTCTGTAATGTGAAAACTCCTACCGTGGCCAAGGTCAAGCCACCGTGTGGCCTCACAGAGCCCAGGCTGGGCAGGAGGCACACGCACTTGATCCCTGAGCTCTTGCGAGCCGGTTGCTGAACACCTCTTTTTTCTGCCTCTAAAATGCCTGAGGAGAGACTCTTTCCTGTAGGGGAGCCCTGGACACCCTGAAAGCCCTTAGGACTTTTGAGCCTACAGAGAAACCATAAATGAACGTTCTAGACTTCACTTGGGAGCAGTTCTTGCTCTGGGGTTACATAGCTGAAGTTGAAGGGTTTGTTGCTTCAGATGTGCTAGTTCTACCTCGAGTACTATTTGTTCTTTGGAACCCGTGGCCTCTGGATCTGCTCTCCGGAGGGCAGAGCTGTGATTGTAAGCTTCAGGAACATGACAGAAAAGAATTCCCTAAATTCCAGTGTCAAGGAAAAAGCTTGGCTCTGGTGAAAGTCCTTGTTCATGGCAGAGGTTCCTGTCAGAAACTATCTCCCCAAGAAAACTTGGTGGATTTCTGGATAGTACACCGGCTTTGGGGTTAGGCGGATATTATTTGACTCTTCCGTTGACCTTGGGCAATTGCTATCCTCCTTGAGTCTGATTTTTATGCCTCTCATGTAAGATCATGGTGAAGATTACAGGAGGTAATGGATATAAACTGTAGAATACAGGAAAACGCGTAGCGTGCCCAGGGTATGTCTGAGACAGATAGTTGCTTACTTCTGGACAACTCCAGCGTGTAGAGCAATGGGCCATAAGGCTGTGGAATTCAGCCTTTAAGGGATCCTCATCAGAAGAGCCCAAGAGGGACCCAACCTGACAAGTGGGAAGGAGAAAGACTGCAGAGATGCTGAAAGGGCGGAGGGAACAGGTGACAGTGCCAGCCCAGGAGACCATGACACCACAAATGCAGGACTTTATTAGTCACCACTGCTCTGTCTGGTGGCTTTGACTTCCTCCTCAGCCACATGGTGGAGGCAGTAGCACTAGGTGGCTGATTTCTGAGCGGAAGTAAGAGGAAGAAAAAGTCCCCATGAGTTGTTTTGTTTGCCAAAGAAAATATAAACGAAGAGTTCTGCACCTAGTGTGAGTAGCTCACTGCAGATCTGCTGGATTGAATTGTCTGCAACCCTCGGTCTGCAGATGCTGCTGATCACAGTCTAGGCCAAAGGGGGTGAGCCTGTGGCATGTGTGTTATTTGTTTTACTTTTAACACAAAAGGTGTTAATATATGAGTTGTTTTTTTCTAAACTAAAACCCCAGGATTCAGGTTGGTACTTGGCGATAAATACATGGGTTTGGGGCTGCAGTTTGGGTACTCGTCTCTAAAACGTTCACCATAACTGGTCCAGGTACTCTGTTCCATGTTCTTGGCTGCAACTGAACTGATGGAAGAGCAGCCTTTGAGTGTAGGATGGATCATGACATTTTATAAGCCAAGTAAAGCCACAAAAACCACAAGAAGGATGAGACGGAGAAAAAGGATGGGCAGGAAAGCATCCCTTAAGATGGGAGCCAGGGTCTGCAGTGATAAAAGATCTGGGGTCCACAGAGTCTGAATGAATAGATAAGTGACAAAAGCAGAATCCCTGTGCTCCTGCCGAGGGACACCCATGAGCAATGGAAGCAGGTGGCCTAGAAATGACAGCACCTTTCCTCCCAGTGGATCCGAAAGTCCCATGTGACAGAACCAGAGCCAGCCCAAGGCTATGCTCAGCCTCGGACTGTCAGGAGTTCCCTGTTGTGGGAGGACACTGGGCTCACCCCAGTCTCCAAAGGGTGGGTGCTTTCCTTGGGTAGGTGCCCCCTCTAATATGTGAGTGGACCCCTGCATCCCATCCAGCTTGGAGAGGCCACGTGTAGAAAAATCTCTTCTCACTGAAGGCCTAAGCACCAGATTGATGTTAGTGGGTAACAGATACAGAAGAGATATTGCAGAGTGAGGAACCCTCCTGGCTCCACGGGGAAGTGGGGTTGCTTTCCCTGCCAGGTCTGGCTTCCTGGACTATTCCAGTCCCACGGACCTAGCTCAGGGCAAGCTCCTGCACCGTCTTGAGGTGTGGGTTTCGCATTAGTAAAATGGCGATGGAGGTCAGGAGTCCTAGGTGGCTCGCAAGTTCCTGTCTCATCCCCAAGTTCTCGTTTTTAACCAGGGCGGGGGGTAAGGCTGGCTTCTGAGGGGTGAAGGCTGGGCCAGGTCTCAGCTGGCCCAAGGACTCATGGGGTGGGACACACAAGCTGTGTCATCTAGATGGGGACAGTTAATTGTGACGGTCACACTCTGTGGGCCGTACCGTATGCTAATGGCACATGTTACTAAACACTCCTGCATCTGCATCAGGTGACAGTCGAGGTAAGCATTGTGTCTGGACGTGTTGGTCACGCTCTTCTATTTGGGAAAAAGGAACCTGGTGGCGGGTTAGCCTTGGAAGGGCTCCTGATCTTCAGCAAGCTTCTGTGAGCCCTGCAAACAGTTCCCAGGGCTGCTGTCCCCTCCTCTTGGGATACTTCCTCGACTCATCAGCTGAGCCCTTGCTCTTGGGTCAGCTGCTGTTGGATGGTGTTGTCTGACTCGGAACATGGAAATAATCACATCTGCCCTGCCTTCGTTTTAGGATTCCAGGGAGAGCTGGAAAAACACCAAGTGCGAACCAACTATGGGGATATTAAAAAATGTTATTCATTATTTTGACTGAGGAAATTTTGATCATGGGAAATCTCTCTCCTCCCCTGCTTGCCACAGAACCTGTGCCCCAAACTATGACTCTGTCCACACTCCAAAGACCCGCTTGGAACCACATCTGAGTGCCTGATGCCTGATAAAAAGCCGCTCCAGCTCCAAGCGGGAATGGAAGTTTGTTCCAACATTTGCCATCAGTAAAAACCTAATGCTTCCCATGTGAAAAGTGTTTCTGTAGAAGAACGGTTATTGGCTGATGACACCTGAGCCATGGGGCGACAGGAACAGGAAAGTGCAAAGAGGAATTCTGTGGGGATGCAGGGTTGTGGAGACAGAAACGCAGCTATCCCAGGGAACTCTGCTGTTGAGTGTCACAGATAAGGTGGCACAGTTACCACCACAGCCCACCACCCATGGCTGCCAGCAGTCACCACTTTCAGCCCCAGACCTGGGAAAGTGACCTGGAAAATTCTGTCACAGCAGTTGGGCCTTTATGATTAAGCTCCTTTGAGGCACAGGTATGCCCAGGGACAGGTGGCAGGGCCAGGACCCAAGGCTCTGATGGAAGCTGCCCCACTGCCCGAAAGCCTTCCTGCTGCCACCAGTTCTGTCATTCCTGTGTGGAAGCCACCAAGCTTCCCCCCGCTGGTCCAAAGGAATGTGGACTAGTGTGGCAGCCAAAGAAAGGGCTTGGAACACAAGCTGGGCAGTGTAAGGCTTTGTCCCTGCCCACGGGTGGGAGGCACATTGTGGAGCTGTCCAGCCTGGTCTCACATCATCTGTTGACAGCTTCACACACATGTGACATTGGCAGGGTGGCTGTGTTGCAGACCCTGCTCAGGATTATTGTCCTGGTAAAAGCCATCATGGGATCCCATTGCGTTCTCTAGAATGTCCTGGACCTTATGGTCATTGACAGGTAGAAATCTAGAGGGCTCAACGTTGGGAGGTCTCCCCAAAGATGCCAGACCCTCAGGACCTGGTCGCCGCCTCCTCTGTGGCAGGTTGGATGTCACCCTTGCCAGTTCTGAGTCACTCTTAAAATAAGAATTCTTCAGTTAGTCCATTAAAAGAAACAACAGCCCAGTTTTAATTTCAGCAACGGCTTTGGAATGAAAAGACTACTAATTATTCCAATTAACCAAGCGCATTAAGTGCACATGTTCAAACAAATATAAAAATACCATCAATCTTGGTCCCGAGGTTCCAGAGATGCTGGAATGTATAAACATTCAGGGGATGAAGTTGTGACTGCAGAGAAATACAAATAAAACAGCTTGTTTGTGCAGCAGCCTACTAATAGGGAAGACACAGGGGCATCTCTCACTTTCTATTTGCAAGCATTGCCCAGCAAGACAGAACCAAGGAGTCCTATTTATAGCCAAAGTCTGCAGGGCTGGAGGGGCCGCTTAATCATCAGAGGACACAATCGCTATTGGCATTAATAAAGTACAAACTGCAGTTTACCGAGAGAACAAACTCTCTTTGGGGGAAATAAATAACTCCTTCCACTTTTTTGCTCCATGTCTAAGTTTTCCAGCATCCCTGTTCTGATCAGTGTGGCAGTAGCTGGTGCAGGCACCAAACCCCCAGGCCTGAGGTCCCCCTGTACCTTCCAGTAGCAAAGCCAGTGAAGGCCACTTTGCACATACCTTGAACCTGTTGGTCAGTTTACAGGGCTGAGATCTCCAGAAACGCTATGGGGCACCAAGGCATGGAGCCAGGGCTGGTTACTCAGAAAGGACTCTGGGTAAAAATAAGGGACAAGTGGCCTGCAGGCTCAGGAGCCTGTCTTGCAGCATAGTAGGTGAAATATCGGCAGAGAAAGCCTTAGGCAAGAGCACCGGCCTCAGTTTAGGGTTTGTTCCCTCTTTCTCTTTCCCTCTCTCTCTCCTTCTCCCCTTTCTCCCTTCTTCATTCACTTGTCTGCTTTTTCATTAGGCAACACATACTTATTAGCTTTTCAAAACTAAAATCATGCCTGACCTGGGTCATGTTGCTTTTGTCTCAGAATCCTGAGATCTCCTTACAAGGACTCAGTTTCCCCTCCTGACATCTTTATTTTGATCACTGATAACCTAATTTCTGTACTAAGCCAGCCCTTTCTTTATTTTCCAAATTATAAAGATTCTGTCTCTCTCATCCCTTTCTGTTCTATACTATAGATTTGATTTTGCCCTGGTTTTTCTACCTCTGCTTGCATTTCTGCTAGCATTTCTCTAGAAATGGGAAAACTTTCTGTCACCTCTTAAAAAATTAATTTTAGAAGATGAGTATTAGGTCATTGCCAAGCACCACATGGTATGACATGTCTGTGTCATCTTGCCACCTCATTGTCACAGCAAGTCCACTGGTGCCATTGCCCCCCCTACAGAGGAGGGAATGAAGGCTCAGAGAGGTTAAGCGGCTGCACTGGGCACACAAGAGCAGCTCCAGAAGACCTAGATTGGCCTGTTTGGATGCCATCTGTGTCACTGGAAATGACCAACATGCCTCTGTTTTCAAGCAGTTGACTTCTTGTCATTGGTTGCCCAAGGCCTCTTCTGTGACCACTATGCAATGTGACTAGAGGAAGTGTCCAGTCCAGGGGACACAGGACAATTTTATGGCCTCCCTCAGAAGCCCATGGCATAATCCAGGCCCTTCCCTGCCCCTTCCAACAATTTATCTGAAAGTCAAAGCTTATTCTAAAGGCTCTGATGTTATGGATCAGGATAAAGGAGGATCCTTGAAAAAACATGTAGATGAACATTCCTTTTCTTCCATTCCAGTCAGGTTGACTGTGTGTTGGGAGACTCTCAAGCACGCGGTGGTGTTTTATCTTCTGGATACAATAAAGGAAGATATCAGGCAGAGGAACACTGCTTATTATGAAGGCTCTGGAGTGTGCCATAAATGAGAAGGCGAGAGCAGGCACAGTTAGCATCATTAAGTAATTTTTGCTTCTTTCAGCAATTTCACTCAATTGCTTTTACTACCACTGACCTGCAGGAACAAGAACAGGCAACAAGCTCTGTCACTCCTTTCCTTTTAGATTTATGTTTTCCTTCTATTGCAGATTTATCACATAGGTCCACACAGTTATTCCATTGTCCCAACTGTTTTCTCTGACTTTAGTCTTTGCTTCTTCATCTCTCTAGCCAACATGCACCACTAATCCTCAAATGATACTCCTTTCTCAAGATTCTCCAGACTCCAAAATCTGTAATACTCTACTGTTTATTTTTTAGTTCTTTAAATTATAAAACAAATTTACTGTTCCCAAATCAAATAATATACGAGGGTATCAGGGAGATGATAATTTCCTTAAAATACTCATATATAATCACTCAAGCCAAAATGGAAGAGTTGGTCTTTAAGATTCTTTCTTTTCTTCTTTATTACAATCACAATTTTATCAATATAATTAATATATACATTAAACAAAAACAATTTAAATAGTAATAGAAGTATTAAAATGAAAAACAATAATTGCTTACCCCATGTTTCAACAGCACAGACTGTTGCGTCAAAGCAGGAAATCATAGCTAAAGCTTTTCAGTGCTTTGTGATTTGATGCCCAAATTATTGTCATAGTCACTATCTTGTTGGTGGGATGCCATATCCTACACCAGCAACATAAAGAGGATGAGATTTATTTTGACTCTTGTTTTAGGACTTGGGGTCTTTGCATGGTTGACTGACTTCAGGCAGAAGCAGCATGGTGGAAGGATATGGCAGAGGAAATTTGCTCATGTTATGGCAGCCAGGAAGCAGGGAGTCAAGAGAAGAGCCCAGGTGATACACCCTGCCAGTTTATGCCTACAGTGACCTGATTCTTCTGACTAGACTTCACCCTCTAACAGCAAGTCAGTTGCATTTCCCCATAATCCAGTCACCTTTTAAAGGTCCTGCTTGTGAGCACATTAGGCTCTTGGGGGACATCAGATATGAATCATAACAATTACTTTTGAACCTGTTTCACTTCTCAACTTGGACCAGCTATTCTTTCCAGATCAAGTACTACTCCCATTGTCTTTGTCTTTTAATTGGGAGTTTTAGTTTATTTATTCTATTTGTAGTAACCAAACTGCTTAGATTCACTTGGATTGTTTTGTTCTAATAATATTTACCTTTTTCTTATCTTCTCTTTCTTTTTCCTCTCTGTTTGTTTTGCATTGATGGATTCTGTTTACCTCACCTCAATTTTATTTTTTTCCCATTATATTACAGTTTTTTAGTGGTCAGCCTAGACATTTTAATATGCATATTGACAATAATATAATTGAAAGGTAATCAATATATTTAAGATTTTTCTTAACAATGCAAGATACAAAAAATTCCTGAATTTCAATTGCTCAGTTCTGAATTTTAAATGCAGTTGTCCAGTATTTTAATTCTATCTTCATTTTAAAAAGTCATAAACTAGACATTATTGTTGTATAAACTATAAACTATAGATGCCTATGTAGATTTATCCACATGTTTAACTGTATCTTGGCCCATTGATTCACTTGCATTTTGAATGTATGTGCTGGGATCATTTTCTTCTTTTTAAAATGTAAATCCTTTAAAAATTCCTAAAGTGAAAATATTCTGGTAGTAAATTCTGTTTGTGCTAGTAATTGTGTTTCTTTGACTCCCTCCTTTTTTTTTTTTTTAGAAAGATACCTTTCCTCATTTATAATTCTAGGTTATTCTTTTCTACTAGATTGTTGATATTAATACATCTAATTTTCCCTGCTGTTCTTAGAAATTTGAATGCCAACATTTCTTTCCTCTTGTTGAAAATTTGCCTGTTCCATCTGACTGCTTTTAGGATCTATGTCTTGTTTTGCAGTTTCACTCTGGTATATCTAGGAATTAATTTCTTTTGCTTTTTTTTTTTTTGGTGCCGGGGATAAAACTCATGACTGCAGGCTTGCAAGGCAGGCACTTATGCCGCTGAGCTAAATCCCCGGCCCCAGAATTAATTTCTTTATACTTATCTTGCTCAGTATTTTCTGGACTTTGTAAATCTGCACACTGGTGTGTCTCACCAGTTCTGGAGATTTTTCAGTCACTATCTCTTCATACGTCTTTCCCCATTCTCTTTACTTTTTATGGAACATTTTCACTGTAGTTCCTAGCTTTTTTTTTTTTTTTTTTGTATTGGGGATGGAAGTCGTAGCCTTGCACTTGCCAGGCAGGCACTGTGCTGCTGAGCTATAACCCTGACCCCAGATTTCTTAATTGTTGCTGCATTTTTGACTAATTGTCTTCACTCCTTCCTTTGCTCCTGTTTTATTATAGTGTATGAAATCTCTTCAGAATCACAGTTATTCTTTTTTTATGTTCAGGTTTTTCCTTGAAATTCCAATTTTATTGATCATATTCTTTATTTCTAAATTTCTATTTGGTCTTTTATCATATATAGCCTTTGAAATGTTTCAAATACTCCTTTGCATTACTTTTGATCCTGTCTAATTATTTATGGAATATATTAAACATACTAATTTTATATTCTGTGCTTGAGTAATTTGAGTATTTTTGGCTTCTGAAAGTCTGATTCTAGGAAGTTTATTTCTGTTGTCTCTCACTTAGGGTGGCTTATTTAACTTCTATGTTCAGTGATTTTTAAAAATAGTGCATTTTTCTTGTAATTTTAAAAGTTAAGCATTTTTCTTGCAATGTAATATGGGAGAATTCTTGCAGGCCCTGTTTAAGAGCATTTTCTTGTACAGAAGATTGGAATTTATTTCTGCCAGGTGTCTGAGTGTATCAGCTACATGGATGATTTAGATTTTCAGGGCTTGCTTTCAGCCACACTGACCGAGTGTATTCAGGCTCCAAACCCAGAGAAGTACAGATTGATAATTAGAAATAGAGGGGGATTTTTTTTTCTTTTTCCTTTTCTGCTTGGCTCAAAGCTAAGGCCAAGCAGACTCATATCTCATTTTTTTTTTTTGCTGCATTGAAGGGTGTTTTTCTGGTTCACTGGTGGCTGTGCTGTCCTTCAGTAATCTTGGTCTGGGCATGGGTACTTACTGTGGGGTTCATGTATGGCTAATGCTAACTTTGTCATTTGATGATTCTGGATTTGAGCTTTCTGGTCACTTGGGGGGGGGCACCAAAGTTACTATTTCTGGCTAAATCTGTCATACTTAAATTTTTTTTAGAAAATGTTTTACTTTGTCTTCTGAGAGATCCTCTAATAATCTAAGAGGCTTCATTTTTTTCCCATTATAATTTTGGGCAATTGTTGTATCTGAGCTTTAGTTTAAGTCACCAAGAGGGTGGAGTAATACTTATTAAATTTTTTGTGAGGATTAAGTAAGATATTGGGTATAACTGGCTTCCCTGTAGAAGTTTAATATATAGTGGTAATCACTATTACTACTGTGACTATCCTACTACTACCATTAATATTAATACAAATACTACTAACAATATGAAAGGGCCTGCTACCCCAGGGCAAATCAGATCTCAACTTCTATAAGATCATCTACTTTAGATGCCACGCATGAGTAAGATCGTGTGTACTGGTCTTAACATAGTGATCTCCAGTTCTATTCAAGCTACAGAATGTCATTCTGTGTTATGGCTGAATAGTATTCCAATATATATATATACATACATATATCTATAACTATATCTATCTATCTCCCATTTGCGTTATCTATTCATCAGTTGACAGACCTTTAGGCTGTTCCCATTTCTTGGCTATTGTGAATAGTGCTATAATAAGCATGGATGTGCAGACTTCCAACTGCATGATTTAACTTCTTTTAGGCATTTACTCAACAGTGGGTTTGCCAGGTCAATGGTCATTTTATTTGTCCCTTTTTGAGGAACCTTCTGCTTTCTATAATGACCATATTAACTTACATTCCTTCCAACAGTGGATACAAGGATTCTCGTTTCTCTACATCCTTTCCAGTGTTTATCTTTTGGTCTAACACCCCTTCTTACCGGAATGAGACAATATCTCATTTTGGTTTTGAAAAAAAAATAGCTAAGAAAATATGTATATTGTTTTATATAGTGAAATATAAATTAAGATATATATGATACATAGAGGAGTTTTTTTTTAAATGCCCCTCTGAAGGGGCATTCAGTGGACATGAGCCTTGCACGTTTGCTAGCAATACTTCCGGGTTGTACCTTTGATAGTGTGGTGTGGGTGGGCACAAAGCCAGGCTCCCGTCAATAACCGAGGTTGGAGCCCAAGGTAGAAACACTTCCATTCTGTTACAGTGTGGGTGGGCCAGCTGAAAGAACACCATTTATTGGAAGTAAGGTGCTACATACAAACAATGAGGTGTTACATTTATGATTTCTATTTTAAATTATCCATTGAAGAAATAAGACAGGGCAAGAATTTTTAATGAGGCCCAGGGTCACCTTGGGTTCAGAAGTCTCAAGGGAGACATGGTCATGTTCTAACTGGGACATGTGTAATCCTGGGCAGGTCAGGTATCCTCTCATGGCCTCACTTCCTGCACATATAAAGCAGAAGAGTGGGACTGTGCAGTTTTAGGGAACTTCATCTGAAGTCTGATTCTGCTCCCTTATTCTCACCCATGTCTCCTGGACTCCCTGGTTCACTAACTTCTGAGACCCTTAACAGTTGTGTGAGGAACACACAACTGTTTAAGCCAACAGTGCCTGCCCAGAGCTAATGCTCCCTACACTAGAAGCAGTAATCAGAGCCACAGTAGAAATATAACCCTGCATGCATGAGGCTCTGGTCGCCAGCCCAGTGAGATGGCATCAGTCTCAAGTGTGAGAGCATGCAGTAAGGTACACGGCTGCCATCTCAGGAAGGAAATGGAACCATGCCCTTCTAATGAGTTCAGCCATGTGCCAAGGGAAGCCACACCTACAGACAGCTTGTAGTCGTGCTTCCAAGAGGACTCAGGAAACAATTAAGTCCTGTCCTAGGGACTGGATGGTCCATGTCACTGGGCCTGGAATGTGATTCCAGGGCATGAAATGACAGTGGTGGTGTGAAGGGGTGGGTGACATGTAGGGGTGTCTCGAGTCAGAGTGGGTGGCTTGAAAGCTAAGATGTGCCTCTGCTGGTCAGCTATATTGGCAGCTACGTTTCTTATCAAATCATTAATAAAATGGCTCCACTGTGGTGTGGAAAGAGTGAGATGGAGGAGGGAGATGGACCGAGGCTTGGAGCAGGCTTTGCTGCTCTTCTGCCTTGGGAACCTCTTATGTATGACTAGAAGCCAGAAGCAAAGACACAGATACTATACTGTTCTGTTTCCCAAACTTCAGTCCCCAAAGTGCTAGTCAAAATGTCTGCCATATCCACCTATGACTTGTACTACTAGTTCCTTATTATTTGTATTAAAATGGATTGCTTTTTATTGAAATGTTTATGACACACGTGCAAATGTGTGTGCACAATGAAAAAAGCAATGTTGTCATCTGAGAGTAACTAGAAAGCCCAGCAGAGGACTGTAATGATTGGCAAAATTTGTTCAGTGAGTTCTTCTTTACATGTCTTCCTCCCAATACCTCTGCAACCGTACGAGGCATCCATTCTGTGCTTAAGATAGTTGTTTGCTCAGAGCACACAACTAGTAAGGGTGCAGACACAATGGGGACCAAAGTGATGTGACTCTGGCCCTAGGGTTTTCAGCACAGGAAACTTTCTTTTCCTGCTCAGTCTAAGGAGCCTGTTGATGCTATGACTTCCTGTTCCCTAGAGTGTCTCAGGGCTTCCTAAAAACACATCCTGCATCAGAAGTAACAGACCCTACACGGAGGTGCTCGTAAAGCTTGTTCCCTCCTCTTTGAACCTTCCTTTCATGGGACAGACCGTCCTGAGGCTTGGTTCCAGTATGCATGAAGGGAGGCGGCATAACTTAGAACACTTGACATTGTTCTCTGATAGTCCCACAATTCCAGACAGACTTCCAGTGGTGACTTGCTTTCTGAAGTGGACTTTCCAGCTAGGGAGAAAATGAACCTATCGTCTGATAGTGGGAATCAATTTTTGGTTCACAAATGTGCATCAGTGACCAGTGGGGCCTTTTGTCACTATTCACAGAGTAAGTAAGTAAATGTTTGGCAGATATGTTTCTGACAATACTATGCCTGGCTTGGTCCTAAATGTTCTTGTGTTATTTCCTCTGAAATGGGTGCAACCGACCTATTTTTTTTTGTACCGGGGATTGAACTCAGGACCTTGCACTTGCCAGGCAGGTGGTTATGCTGCCGAGCTACATCCCCAGCAACCTGATGACCTGTTTTGCAGATGAAGCTGGGTTAGAGGCCCAGTTAACAAGTGAAGGCTCCTAGGTGCTCTCAACACTTGCTTCCATTTTGGCAGCCAGAACAGCTCTGGTGAATTTGGTTACCTTTGGTCAGGCTCTCTGAGCACCAACTCTGCTTCACTGACAAACCAGGCAGCCTGCAACATTCAAGATGTGGTATGGTGGTCACAGGTGCTAGCTCAAGCCTCTGACAGGCCCAAGTCCAAACTGTCCTCTGCTGTGACCTGAAGCCAGCTAACTCATGTCCCCAAGCCGCAGTTTCTTTGTTGTAAACTGTAAGACAGAATACAGCTGAAGCCTGGGCGTGAAAAGCAGCTTGTACCTTGCACCTGGTACAGAGCTAATGTTCGATGGAAGGTTTTTATTATTAGGAGAGAAAGCAAAGAGGGCTTTGGCTAGGAAAGAGAGGTGGTTCCAAGAGGGAAATGGCGAGAGACACGGTGTTCTTTCTGTTTTTCTGTAACTTGGCTGAATGTGTCAGATGAGGGCTCTGGTGGGGGTTTCCTCCTTTCTCAGAAACACCCCCGTGCACAAACTCTCCCACCCCAGTGCCCCCAGAATGAGTGTTCGGCACCTCTAGTTGTGGGGACACATCCATCTGAGCCACACAGTCCACCCTGTGCCCATTCCAGGCTTCGCATTTTAGGAAGTAATCTTTCTTCTAGGGTGGTGACCAGAGGCAGGAGAACAGCTGAGAAGCAGAGGCAGCTGGGTAACAAGGGGACATGAGCAGGATTTGAGGGCACTGGAAGGGCCCGAGGGCAGCCTGGATGCGGGCACAGTGCTGTCCTTCCACAGTGGCATCTGCAGCCTGGAAGATTCCTTTACAATGGAGCCAGAGTTCTGATGTGAGGAGGATTCGCGGGAAGTGGGCCTTCATCCTCCCCCGGCTCCTCCCGCTGTCCCCTTCCTCCCAATCACTGTATCAGCCCTCACTCTCCTGTTTACTTGGTTTTGTGGTTTTAACTTAGATGTGGTTAGAAAGAGGTGGTGTCAGAGGACCAGACCTCTACCTCCCCTCTTTCACTCTCCCCCACCCCAGAGGTGTCCTGTTTGGTCTCAGCAGACAAGGAAATTCTGATTCAGCCTCCTTGGGTGGGGCTGCCATGTTGGTGTTTGTGAAAAACCTTCAACAAGATGATCAAGAGCCACTATTCTAGTTAATGAGGGAAGCAGATGACTCCTGGATCCAGGAAGCTGGCCCAACTGTGCTAAGGGTCAGCACTGTCTATTCCTGCGTAGACATGATCTGAGGTTCTGGTCAGGTTCCTCATGGATGTGGACCAAGATGGATGTGGGCTAGTTCACATTTCACCCATCAAAATGGCCTCCTCGACAAAACTTTGGGGGAAACAGGAAGCTGTGACAGCAATGAAATGACTTGGCCCAAGTACTGGTGGTGATGGTAAAAGGGACCAGCCCAGACCTAAGGCTCTGATGATCAGATCATTCCAGAATTCTTCAGACGTTCCTGAACCACTAGATGAGCTCTGTTGCTTCCATTTGCCATTGTGGAGGCCATCTTAAACCAAGGATGGGCACCAGTGCAAGTTAGAGAGGGACACAGGTAGGTCTTGCTTCTTGTCAAAAGATTTATTGATGAGATTATAGTCCTGGAGTCCTGGCAAGACACTGCAGAAGGAAGCGAGGACATTTGGGGTGAGAAGCCGATGCAGTCTGGCATGCCGGGCACACACAATAGGTCTGCAGGGGTCTCAGGTATGCAGAGCTTACGGTCCCCAGATCCCACCTGCCTGCCTTGCTTTGCCTGGTATTTTACTCCTGAGCTGAAGACTCAAAACCCATAGTTTGCAGCACAGCGGTCAGGAAGAGACTCTTGCATTGTTAACTTCTGTCCTGCCCTCCCTAGTAATGTTGCTATAGTCAGGATTCATTATCCACCAGCAAGAACCAAGTAGAAAATATGGTAGCATGTGGGAGGGTGTTCACAGTGGCAGCCAGAAACACAGATAATCTAATGGTGCCCAAAATCTTTTTGGGAAAATTTAAAATTCTTATTAAAAGAGTGTAAAGGAATGATATTGTAGCAGAATATCTTAGATGTAGATTCAAACACATATATTCCAGTTTTTAAAAGGACCTAGACCTATCTAAGGACTTACTAGTAAATCCGTGGCTACCTTAGGCAGGAGGAAATAAGACAGGGAACTGCAGATATCAGCAAGCAGTCACCTTCCAGTGACGCTGAACCACATTTCCGCTGCAAATAATGGTAGCAACAGTCGCTGTCTTGAATACTCAGTCACCGGAGATTGTCTGCAGCTTATATCATGCATGTAATAGGTGTGCAGCATTTATTTGTGTAGGTTGATTTTTTTTTTTTTTAACAGGAACCAAACTCAGGACCTTGTGCTTACCAGGCAGGTGCTGTGTTGCTGAGCTATTTCCCTCACCCCTGCAACATTTATTTTTATAAAAGTTTCATTGAAAGTTATACATTATAGAATGAATGTACACTAGAGAGCATTCAAAACATGCACATTTTAGAACACATTGAGAACATGCATTATGGAACTTTATAAAATGGATTATCAAAAGTATATTAAACCTAACTTCCAGATAACCACTGTGAACACTTTGGGCCCGTTGTTCCAGTTTTCAGTAGAGTAGTCTATGATTGGTGACTTTTTAAGTTTTCCAGCTAATCATTTCATCATTTGGTAGCTGCATAGAAAAGACATCTTAAATATTACTTCCCTATAGAATATATTCTCTGTGGGGAAGAGTAGCATATATAAGGCCTGACTAGTACCCCAGGGGACCCAAAGGAGAGAAAAGACTGGTCAGGCTTGGTGTGGAAAGTGTGGCTGGCTGGGGGCATTGAGCAGGATCCCACACTTCCTCTGTAAAGAGGTTAGATGAGCCGTACAACTGCTCACAGCACCTTAGATGATACACAAACCAACACACATGGCTGTGTCCCCCATAAAACTTTATTGACCAACTTTGAAATTTGAATTTCATATCATTTTTGCATGTCACAATATAGTATTTTTCTTTTGCTCTATCAAAACCATTTAAGAATGTAAAAATGATTCTTATCTTATGTACCACCCAGCTAGAAGTAGCAGGCCAAGTTTGGCTCATGGGGCATAATAGCATGTAGATTCTTAGGTAAAGTTCCAGACTGAGAGAAAAGACCTGAGGTAAGAAAAGCCTCCTCAAGGTCAAAGACTTAACAGGAGGTCATTACCTCATTACCGACCAGGAATGGGAAATGACAGCTGGCACTGTGTGTCCCTGAAGGGTTTTGAGGCATGGAGGATGAGAGGGTGGAACCAGGTTTAGAATCCGCAGTGGTGTTTTTGCACCAAGACTGGAACTACTTCAGGCCAGAAAGTCTGCTTTCAAGTTCTTCTGACCTCCTTTAAGAAGAAAAAGCTACATCCAGGGAAACAATGTCTCCTCCACCTTGGGAAACACCCAGTTTAAGGCAACCCACCAACTCGAGTCTGGGTTGGAAAGGTGTGCATAAATAACTTCACCGGCAGGGTGGTCGTCAGCGGGATCCTTCTCCCCACCCCCCGTGCTTCTTAGAGCGATGCGGTTTCAGTTCCAGTCCCTGGGCTCCCCTGCTGGGGTTCCCATCAGTCCCACCCACCTGGCCCCCAGGGCTTCTGACTATAAATCAGATCACATGGTCTTGATGGCCTCGATACTGTCTGTGTCTGTCTCATCCTGATTTAAACGCAGCTCTGAAACCCGCACAGAGACTCAGCATTTCCTTCCTTGTACTCTCTTTCCCACACCTTCCTGCAACCCCGGCCTAGGCAGAGGCAAGATTCTTTTTGCTCTCATTTAATTACATTGTACTGAAATGCCACGTGTACCTCTGTGCAACACCACACCTCACACAATCTCTGTCTGTTTCTCTACACCTCATCCCAAGCCTGGTTACTTGCACCTTTTTCCAGACTTTCTGCACCCGGTGTTTTGTTGCATTACCTGCCTCCTTTCACCCCATGGCTCTTCCCGTGGAGAGAAGGTGCTCTGCATTTACAGTTGAAGATTTAGCTCCCCAGCCAGGGGAAACACGCAGAAGTGACCTCACAGGAATGATTCACACCTTGCGGACTAGCTCTGGATTTTAAGCAGGGGGTTTTCCGAATGGACTTGCCTCTCTGTCTCTCTGTCCTAGTTTGCTGGCCTAAATTATGAAGCAATTAATATACAGCACATAAAACTGTCCAGTCTGTTTGTTCTTGCTGTCATATCACCCATAATGATGGCAGGAACTGAGTAATGAACCAGCCAGAGGATCTGTGTACACAGAGAAAAGAGGTGGAGAAGGTGGTGAGCAGGAACCGCCGTGCTCAACAAACGTAACTCATGCTTCCCAAAGAAAAGAGCGCCATCTTCGTTCCTAATGCTTCACCCGTAAATAGCGCAGGTCTTTCTTTCCCCGCCTAAACCTTTATGAAATTTAAGCCCCTTTCTCATTTCATTGAAAAACCTTTAAGAAAAGACATTTTTCATACTTAAGACTTTTCCAAATCTCTCCTAACCAGCTACCCTCTGTATTGTATCTTTCGTAGCTGGCGGCCATCCAGTGACAATCCTTAAAAATCCCTTTACAGTTTTAAAGGAAAATACAAGCTCTCATTTACCACTGGATCGAGTCAGAAAATAAAAGCTTAATGCCTTGACAGGCCTGGATATTTTTTTGAGGCCTAAGTCTGATTTATAGCAGTAGCCGGCAAACCAGGCTGGTGAAATATTTGCTGCTGCTCCCAGGGATATGGAAAAATGAAGTGTGAAGTTCTGGGGAGAGCAGGCCACAGCCTTCCAGTCACTAAACACTCCCACCAAGTTGGCAAGGGAACAGAGCCCGGGGCTGCAACAGAGACCTCAAAGGAGTAGGGGAGGAGAAAGGACGGAGCACTGTGTCAAAACACAGCCAGGGCTTAGCGCTGGCCATAGGTCTGTGACATGGGGCTGGATGTTTATGAGGGGTTTAGGGAGGAGAGAAAAGAGAAACATTTTCTTCCTTCTTTATTTATTCTATTTGCTGCTGTACAGCTTTCCTGTAGGGGCTTCACTGCAAGTAGAAGAAATTAAGAGCAACAACAGGAACGTAGGAAGTTGTTTAAACCCTTTCCATAAAATCACTCAGATCGAAAAATATGATTTGGTTAGAGAGAAAGTCCTAGCTTGCCCTGGGGCTTTTAGCTCCTGGCGGGGAAGGGCCCAGGCCCACTTCCCCCGCGTGGGGCCCTAGCCCACCAGCATGGGGAACGTGTGCTCATTCCCATGGAGAGGGAATTTCCTCGAGGTAGCAATGAGGCGCCCCCCCCACCCAGTTCTTGAGTTGAGTCATCACAAACACATGCCAGGTAAAACATTTGGTGCTTTTATTCTTTCCTTTATTTAAAAAGAAAACTCAGAGAAGTGGCCATGCGGTATTTAGCTTTGTGTTTACTGCTGCTGCTGAGGGGCAGTGTGGACACCAGGCCCCTTGTGTGCGGGGGTGGGGTGGGGTGGGGTGGGGGGGTGAGAGGGTGGGGTGTTGCTGTAGGTGGTGCTGTTCTTGGTGTGGGTCCCTCCACCATGCACAGGCTCAGGTTCCTTTCTGTTGTTTGCTGAAGTGAAAAGAAAAAAAAAAGCGCCTTCTGCTAGGCGATATTCTTGATAAACAATGTCAAGAAAGGGCAAAGAGGAAAACACGCCACTCATTTTCTCCCCGCATGAACTTATCGTTGGAGGATCAATTGCAAAATCTGATTCCTTTGAGAGGTAAAATACTCCACCCCCCAGCCCCGCTTTAATAACAGCATTTCTGTCTGCCAGGCAGAGATTTATGAGACGGTGAAGTCTTTGGGTCAGTTAGAGCAGCTTGGTAATTACAGGAATGTTTATCCCAGCTACAGCCGGCCCCTGTCCCTCGCCCAGTCACTAATAAACACACCTACTCTCACTCAGGCTGCCACTCCCAGGACTACACCCCCACAAAAACGGCCACACTCATTTACTCCCTTATCACAGAGTCCCATGAGAGATAATCCAAGTCCCCGTACACACATCACACCCAGGCCTACGGTGGATGAGCAGAGGCCCCAGGCTGGGACACAAAGGACAGGACTCTGGAGAATGGCAGTTGGTGGAGGAAGAGACTGGATTTGATGTGTTTGCCTTTTTGGCACAACTTGGCCTTTAACACAAAGAAATGCTGCCATTAGGTTCTGGAGGAAATGGAGGTTCTGGAGCAAGAAATTTCTTTGCTCATGGACAGGACAGTAACAGCTCTGAGGTGAGCTCCTCATTCTATAGATGGGGAAACTGAGGCATGGTGTGGTTGGATCACTTGTCTAAGATCCCCAAGCAAGGAAACCCCCCCCCCACCAAGAGGCCCTTAGTCCTGTGATTAAAACTAAACATGGGCCTCCTGTCTCCTAGTCCAGTAATTTTCCTCTCTATCTTCAGTCCCCAAGTCTGTGATGGGGGGAGAATTTAACAGAAAAAAAATTCCAACCTTTTTGTTATTGTTGATTTTGAAGAGGTTTGGGTGCAGAAGCTGTGGGGTGCTCTGTCAACTTTTTTGTTTGGCAGCACCTCCTTTACAGTCTTCCGGAGGTTTGTCCTTGAAAACAACAAACAACAACCACCACCCTAACATCAAAAAACAAAACCTGTTTTGGGAAATTGAGAAAGGTGGGGTGGGGTGGGGGTGTACATAAGGTGACCGGACGCCCTGTGTGGCTGCCCTGGCTTTTGGTAACCAAGGTGCTGAAAGATCACCGAATGCTGAATTTCCTCCGTGGCGACTACCACACACATGCAGGTCCTAAAACCCACACCAGCCGCTCAAATAATTTAGCAAATGTCCTGGCTTTCCTCCATCACTAAAATGAAAGTGAAGGTGAAATCATTTGGGGGCCACTGGAGTAGAATTCTCACCCTCGATCGCTGCCCATAGATTTAAATGTCTCACTGGAGACCCAATTAAACACCAGTGAGATCCCAACCCACCGAAGGATCATATTTTTCTGAGCTTTTTCAACACTCCCACTTCCCACCAATTTAATGATGAGTTTAGGATATGACCTCTTCCCTTGGGCACCTCTCCCGTCTCTTCTATTTTATTTTACTTGGGATCTGGAATCTAGATGGCTTAAGTGTCTGGAAATACCACAGGCAGATTTTTCTAACCACGTCACCAGTTCTGTCTGCATGCATCCTGGTTTTGTTAGGACACAGAGTTGTCACAAAGGATGGCTTAACAGCAGCTTTCTTGTTTGGACAGCACCAATCGTTCAGGATGGTCCTGTGACACAATGCAAGGAAGCATTCAGAGACGTGCCTCACACGAAGATATTTGTTGAATGAATAGGTAGAGGAGGAGCACTTGGCGATGCCTCTTGCATGTGAAGGCCGAGTCATTAGGCATATGCCTCTCATGCCCAAGCATGACCCCTCTCTTGTATCATATATCATGCTAAGGTGTGCATCCTTCTAAGGGTACTTCTGCAGATTTTCCTGGGAGTAAATGGATGCAAATGATTTTGACTTTGATTTCGAGATCCTGAACTTTAGGCATTCTCTTTCCTAAAATTTACCAGCCAGAGAACACATCTCTTGTTTTCTTTCCCCATCTTCCCTTCCCAACTGCCCATCTCCAGTACCCATTCCAATCTCACTGGAGCACTGTATTGGCACTGAGTATCTCTAAGCAAGGAGTCTTTGAGAGTGACCCGGGGGACCAAAGCAAGGAGCTTTGGGGAGAAGTATTGGAAGTGATATAGGGGAATGAAACTCCCAACCTACTATATGTTCAGTATGAGTTCATGTTCTCTAAAACTGAAGAATGAATTTTAGGAACAACGGGGGAGGTAAGAGCAGAATATATTTATTGAGAGAAAGAAAGCTTCTGTCTAAGAGAGACAGAGAGAGAGAGAGAGACACAGAGAGAGAGAGACAGTGAGAGAAACAGTGAGAGACAGAGACAGAGAGGTCCAAAGACTCTGTCCTTTCCAGGGACTTTTATAGGGAAAAATAATGAGGTAAGACAGGTCCAAGGTGGGCATAAGGTGGGACAGAACTATGGTCAACCAATAAGATTAATTGCTCAGATAAAGTTGATTAAATTGAGAACACATGGGGAAGCCAGTCACATTGCAAGTGGGCATTCTTAAAGAGCAGTGATTCTTCTCCTAGGGGATTGGAATGGTGACTCCTGGCTTCCTCAAGGTGATAGAGACCTATTTAGAATATCAATGCTTAGGATGTGGGTATATTTGTTTGGTCTTTTGTTTTGAGGCCTGGCCCACAGTGGGAGGTGTCTGTGTCCCCCACAGTTACAAGGTATCTGGCCTCTTGCACTGGTTCCTTCGAGGCCCTAGTCCTGTCTGCCTGCCTGTAATATTTCTATCTATCTCAGTCGTCTGTAACAGGAGGAGACGGAGCACCGCCATTTGTCCTTTGATGAACTCGTGGCCGGACTGGGTGTGTGTGTGTGTGTGTGTGTGTACAGAACCCCTCTCCACCCACTTATCCATCCATAAGAATAGTAACTCAGAAACAAATTAGTTGCCATGGGGACACACATTAATACATTTATTTGAGTTGAAAAACAAATTTCTTTGTGAGAAAGTGAGTTTGATTTGGCAAATCAGTTGGATAATGAGCCTGCTTTCCCATTTAGCTCTTGGCTTGTCCCAATGAGCGGAATAATTTAAATCTGTTGGAAAAAAGTTTTGATGAATATACTGAAAGCGGAAGTAAAGTGCACAAAATGGCAGGTGGTGCATTCTTTCTAACACCTAATATCATGATGAAGTTTAGGTACGATCTTAAAGATTTCGTTTTTAAAAATTATTTTAGGGAATACACAAAGATCATTGGAAGACTCCAGGTTTAGAGAAAAGTTAGAAATTCAAGGATGAAACTCATTCATAGGCATAAGGGAGGTTTGAAATTAGAAAAATTCTCTTAAAATTGTAGAAATCTGCCAGGTGTGGTGGCACAGGCCTGTAATCTTAGCACTCAAGAGGCTGAGGCAGGCAGATAATTTGCAAATTGGAGACCAACTTGGGCAACAAAGTGAGCTACAGGCCAGCCTGAACTGTCTTAAAAAGACAAAAAAAGAAAAAATACCTAGAACCAAAACCAAAACTGTAGAAATATGAAGAGATGGAAAAGAGGTGGGAAAAATTAGGGTGCGTGGGAGGGAAGAGACCACCGCCTGCATGGATTGGACTGATGCTCCTGTCTACGATGAAAACTCCCTCCCTCCTCAGGGTCTATTGGTTTTATGTGTTGGACCACTCTTGAATTTAACTTCCTTTTTACCACCTTTGATTTAAGAGAATCATGCCAGAAGAACAAAAGTACAAAGATCATGAGCTTGTTAAATTTTATTTTCTAAGTACTTGGAAAAGAATTTCTGGTAAGAATCACTGATGGGACACATGCTCTTAGCCATGATGATCTGGTACATATGTTAAACAGGTAATGCTCAAGTAGTTGGCAATGAGGTGCTGATCCCAGTAGGCCAAGCTCTCCACAAAAGTGTTTATGCCGGGGTACTTTAAAAAATACCTTACGAGACTGAAGCACCCTCAAGATACGGCCGAAGAGCCTCCAGTTAGTGCCACCATCACACCCGACTTGTTGCGTTCTGCTGCCTAATTTACTGCTGTCTGGCCTGTGCTGCTTCCTCCATGTGTCAGCGAATGAGCTCTAATTTTGCATCTTGTAAGCTGGTGTGCTGCACTGGGAGAGAGATCTTCAAGATTTACTGCCTAATTGTTGATCATCTTGTAGAATCTCCAAACTGGGGGGAGGCCTGCCTCCTTCCTGTTCCTGCAAAATGCCACCCGAGGCTGAGAGAAGCAGGTGAGCCTCGGCCAGGGTGCTCAGCCAGCCCTCTTACATGTCATGGTAGCTTCAGTTTCCATAAGAACAGGGAGAGTCTAGGTATATAGGGCCATTGGGTTCTGAGGGGCTGCTCAGAGCTTCACCCCTGAGCTGGCTGCCTTTGACTCTGCACCTCTTTCTGCAGCTGGTCTGTTTTCTGGATGGAAATGGCAGTGAAGGGGAAAAAGGGGATTGTCTTTTATTATGGACCTGTTACTTAGTTTAGATCATTTTGCTGAATCTTCAGGATCCTCTGAGCTGTTCACTGTAATCTGTTTTAGAAATGAAGAAAACTGAGTCACAGGGAGGTCCAGGCTCACACATGCATGTGTGTATGTGTGTGCGTGAGTGCGTGCGTGCATGCATGTGTTGGGGAGGGGCATGTAATCCTATAGATCCCAACCCCTCTGGGAGGCCGAACACCTCCCTAACTTCCCCAGTTTGCTTTCCCTCGGTCCAGCCCTGGTACTTCCTGATGTGAGTTGACTGGATTTCTGATTGGTGTTCATCTATACACCTTATGGCCCTTTGCATCCTACATCTACCAGGAAATTATGAGGATAAGTCCAATGGTGGCCATGAAAGGCTTTTCCTCCCAGAGGAGACAGTTGCTCACAAATGCTGTCTCTGACACTGTGACCTCTAACACTTCCTCATGGGTCACACCTCCTTCTATCTTCCAGTTTTGTGCCAGGAGGAGGCACCCTCACTTGTGGCTGCTGTGTTCCTTCCTGTTGTGGGGAAGTAGTACTGACTGACTTTGCAGTGCAATGTCACCCAAAACACCCTTTGCAAGGGGCACCCAAAAATAATTCCTGTTTCATAAACACGTTTACTGACTTTTCTTCTTGTCACTTACTCTTAACTAGGTATGTGATGGCATATGACCTTCACCAATGTCCTTAATTGTGGGCTTATTTCCAGTTTTACTATTGAATCTTACTTGCTTTTAGTTTCATTTCTTGTAGGTTCATTTTGGCTTTGTTGGACTAGAAAGCAAAAGATTTGACTTCATTTTAATTCTGTGAGTTAATAAAAAAATTTTAAGCCCCTGTTTGGTCATAGCTTAGACAGACCCCCAGACTCTGACAGAAAGGCTGGGCATATTTAAATGACCCTAAACATACAGGACTTTCATTCCTGGGGGCTACCCTCAAATTCTCTGCCAGCAGCCCCTGAAGTCCCTTTCACCACATCGGAAACCATGTTCTCTAAACAGAAACTATAACCATGGTAAGTTATGCCACTTTGGTGATATATCTCCCAGAATATTATAAGCTGGGTAGCTACATTTTTCATTGCCTGAGAGACGTCCACAGCCAGAGATCTAAGGACAGAAGTTCATGTCTCTCTCCATTAAGAAATTTAATTCACATTTTACTCAGCCTCAGCCTTTGATTAATACTCTGGATACATCATGCAGCAGTCCTTAGGATTATGAAAAGTGATTTGTCTAATCTGCGTGTCAGTCTCCTTTGGGATTTACAGAGAAAAAAGCCCAAAAAACCCTCAAGTTCGCCCTCTGTAGTTATTGATTTCACAGCATTTGCTTGGTGGTGCCTCCACATTCCGGCCATGTCAAGTGGATACAGAGCAATTTGATCCATGGAGTGTGGGGAGAGTGTTGTCACCGTCTGCAGACCCAGTTCATCTGGAGGATTTCATATTGCACATATCAGCTCTGGAAGTAGCTTTTAATGAAATTGCTAACAAAATGAAATTAATATAAAAGTGAATGTAAAAACATATGCTCAGGCTCCAGCTGTTAGAGGATTAAATCTGAAATGTGGCAGCACAGTGCTTGGCACCTGGAATACAGGTTGTACAACTTAGAGCTGTATCATGCATGATCAAGACTAAGAATTAGTTGAATTAGAAAAGCAACAGCTTTGATTTTTATCCATATTTATTAAGATGCATAATATTCTTCAATACACTCTAGAAAGAGTACGCTCAGAGAATCAAATCCAAGTCTAGACCCCTGAATCACATATGAGCCATGACTTTCATCAAGTTACTTTACTGCTCTGAAATCCAGTTTTCTCATCAATAAGCTGGTACTAATAATATCATCTGGTGGTACTGCACAGATTAAATGAGATATGGCATAAGATTTATGTAACATTTGCAACAGTAGAATGACTCACTTGTTAAACACTCCCCAAATACAGTGATAAAACTGGAAAAAATTGTCCAAACCTACAGTTTCTGCACTCTGAAAAATCAACTAAAGACATACAACAAATAGAGAAGCATTTATTTACCACAAACCATCAAACCTCAGTTAAGAATAGAGGGTATTTATGGCATTAGATGGGGCCTACTCCTGTCTCGCCCCTCCATACAACTCCACACAGCAGTCACCTCAATGCAGGAAGAGCCATGGACACCACATGGAGGTGAGTGACTTGCTTTGGAGTGGGGTGCAGAGAATTTAATGGAAACAATAACCATATTGGTGGTGGATGAATAGGAGAGGACAACATTGCAGCTATCCTTAGGTTGCAAGGATAGAAAATGCAACTTGCCACAAACCAACAGTTTTATCTAACGAGTGAGACAACCACAGTGGACATTCATAAGATTCCCTGATTTCTAAAAGGCTGCACAAAGATGCAAGGAAGTGAACTCACTAAGAGGTAACCAGAGAAGATCCAAGTTATGCTCATCTCTTTGGCTGAACATGAGGTAAGGGAAGCAAAGCTAAATAGACTAAACACACACACACACACACACACACACACACACACACAATGTGAACAGACACATTAGTGGCTACATGCTGCAGGAAGACATACTCTAGTTAGTCTAAGGTTACCAACCAATCAACCAACATAAGCAAGTGATCCACCAAAGCGAGAACACATTTGGGGAAGGGAAAATCAGAATCCAGAGTTGCTATGACATACAAACTAAAATGTTCAGTTTTCAACAAAAAGTTATAAGACCATCAGAGAAACAGAAAAGTATGAATCATACACAGAAAACCAAAATAAAACAAAATAAAAGCACCCAAAGTTAGCTGTCTTTGAGGAAATCCAGATTTGTGATGGGACAGAGAAAAACTTCAAAGCAGATGTAATAACATGTTCAAATAACTAAAAGAAACCACGTTTAAAGAATTAAAACCAAGGATAGTGATGACATATTGAATGGACAATGTCAATATGGAGATAAATTATAAAAGGGAATCTGGTTGAGATTTTGGAGTTAAAAAGTACAATAAGTGAAATGAAAAATTCACTAGAGCCCCTCAGCAGCAGATCTGACCCTGCAGTAGAACAAGTTGGCAAACATGAAAAATGAAGATAGATCAATAGCAATAATCCCCAACTGAAGAACAGAAAAGAAAAAAAAAGCATGATAATAAATGACAAAGGCTTAGGATTTTTGTGGGATGTTATGCAATGTGTGTCTCATAAAGAAGAGGAAATGACAACACAGTAGTACCTTTGTTCATGAATTTAGCCACATTTTTGTCACATCTGTGTTCATGCAGGATGCATTTGTGTTCATGGTCACATATGTGTTCATTCAAGGAAGATGGTTGTATTTGTCACCTAGTATGGAGTTCATGAATAGAAACAAAATTTTGCTAAATTCTTCTCTTTGTGAACCAAATTGTTCACAAACAGAAGCATTCATGAATCGAGCACTTCTGTATTTAAGGACATAATGGCTGTACATCCCCAAAAGTTGATTTAAAAGATTAATTTAAATATCCAAGAATCTCAACAAACAAGTAGTATAAAAAACAGGAGATTTACTTCTGGACATATTGAACTATGAGGAACAAAAAGGAAAATTTAAACATATTAAAGAGATATTTTGTAATGATAACTGGGCCAATTCACCAGGGAGATATGAATATAAAAGTAATGAAGTTAGGTACAGCCAAGAACAGTGTCCTAATGTGTATAAAGGAAAATTGACAGAATTTAAGGGAGAAACAGAAAAGTCAGCAACAACAGTTGGAGCCTTTAATCTTCTGGTCTCAGCAATTGATACACGACAGAAATCCAAGCAAGGCTATACAAAAACCTGAACAATACCACCAACCAACCTGATCTAAATGACATACAGAGAATATTCCACCCCATGGCAGCAGGACACACATTCTTTAAGATGGCTTAATCACTAAGCTATAAAGCAAAGTGCTAATAATTTAAGTAACACACATTATTTCTCTGAACACAACAGTAGAAGTGAACAATAGAAATAAAAGACTGTAAATATTTAAGAATTAAACAATTATGCCTCCATAACCCACTGGTCAAATAAAAATGATAAAGAAAATTAGAAAATATTTTTCACTGAATGAAAACAAAAATATATTGTTGAAATTTGTATGATGTACTTAAAGTGCTTGCTTAGAAAGAAAAAATTTAAGTGACAAATTTGATCAGGAATTAATGAAACAGAAGCAAAGATATCAGAAGTCAAAAGCTGATTCTTTGAAAAGAACATTTGACAAGCCTGAGCAAACAAGGAAAAGAAGGACCATATTATAAATATAAGAGTTAAGAAAATACAGAACTTCCTTGGATAACCTCATGACATAAAGTTGAAATTTTAATGTGAAATCTCTTATTAAATTATGTCACCAGAATTGACTCTGAATAGCTATAAAACCCAAATAGACCTATGACCATCAATGAAACAGAAAAGAGGCCCTTGCCCTGGTGGTTCTTATTCCTTCCCACTCTTCCTCCACCTGTCTCTCTGTCTCTTTTGGTCTCATTTTGCACAAGTGTTTTAAATATGCAGAATCAACCATGGACTACTTTCCACTTGGGTGGTAACACCTGGGTGGGCGAATGACATGCATGTCCAATGGGAAGTTTTTGTGTAAAGCCATCTGGAGGTCAGGCACAGTGGAGTCACTGTACCTTGGCAATCAGTGTCCTTGCAGGGTGTGGTGTATGAAAGTCATGGCCTGGCTTGGGTTTTCCTAGGAGGTGGGCAGGGCTCTGGTTCATTCCTTCCTCCTGGGGCTCAGGGGAGAGAGGAGCAGCAGGGACAGGATCCCAGGGGTCCCCTGTGTTGTGTGCACAATGGCTGTGAGCCCTCCCAAGGACAACAGCAGGTTAGGGGCAAAGTCAAGGACTCTGGAGCTCCACCTTCCTTCTGCAGCTCACAGAGGAGGGACGAGTGGTGTGTGCCTGGCCACACATTGGGCAGCAGGCTTGTCCCTCCCTGTCAGTCACTTTCTAGAGTTAGGCGACCTGGGGGAGTTCTGGTTGTGGTGAGATGTCACCTCAACACCAGGCCCCATTTGAGGCTAGTGCCCTGGAGACTCTGTATAGTGCAGGAGCAATGGGGAAGTGCAAGGGACCCCTGAGGGTGGTGGGGAGTTGGCGATGTAAACTGATTGGGACAGCAGCCACAAAACGGGACATGGGGACAGGGGCAAGGAACCCTCCATCACTTAGGAAATAACTTTGTGCTTCTAGAAAGGTGGCTGTCTGAAAATGGATCACCGTGACATTCTAATCCGATTGTCATTTTCCAGATCAGGCAAGGCCAGTTTTCATTTGATTGCTTTTTGCATTCTGTTTTTATCTCAGATAAAGGGTGTGTCCCTCTCTTCTGCCATGAACAATGGACTGGTTGTTAGGAGTCTCACTTGTGTGTGTGTTTTGCCTTGACTCCAGTGTTTTGGAAGTCTTCGGGGACAGGTGATATTTATGAATGGTGTCCCAAGGGCATAATCAGCATGAGTCATTCTCAGAACCAGTTTTACCCACCAGGGGTGCCAGCTGCACCCAGTGCACAACTAAACATACCTGGGACATTTTCCCAGTGGGGTCAGAAGGGCATAGTTTAGGAGCCTGTCTAATTTTTGAGGGGTTTAATGTTGCATGATGGGATCCTGCAGACCCTGTTAAGTGTTTTTGACAAGGTGAAGACTCATTACATAGTTGGGAAATTCTGTTTCAGGATTTCAAGATTTCAGAAAACATACCCTGCTAAGTGACTTGAGTAATTGTATCATAATGGCAGTCATAAAGAATCCTATTTGCTGTCATCTTTAAGCCATTCAGATATTAGAATTCCCTGCTGCTATCATTTCTGTAGCCACAGGACATTAGTTAGGTGGAGGTGCTTAATTAGCAATTATCTCTCAGATTCTACCTCTTGCCCTCCTGACAGTGGTTCCACCCCTGGGGATACTGAGGCACACACTGGCTATGTAACATTCCACAGGGTAGGGCTTAAGTGAGGTTCTGTGCTAAAGCCCCATCCCTCCAGCTTGGCTGGGGGTCCTGATGCCCGGAGACTGAATGAGGTACTGAGGGTGGCCTGCCCGCCTCTGTCATATGGGCTTCCTGCTCCTAGGACTTAAGGCTGCTGCTCCTCTTCCTGTCTCCTCCCCAGGACGAGGGTCAGTGCTACTGTCTACCCCATCTTCCCTGCGTATTTTCTAGGGTCTTCCTGACCACAGGGCAGTTTATCCTGGAGACCTGCCCTGTTTCCTTTGTCCACCCACTTTGCCAAGGAGGACACATCTCCAGCACAAGGAGCCAGCTGGCCGCCCTGCCCTTCGTCCTCATCTTTGACATTGCTGCTTGATGCCAAAGGAGGCCCCTTCTACCTGTATATCCAGCTGGGGGCAGCTCCTGGCCTGACTTCCCAGTCCATGGTCTCTGGGAATTACTCATTGAGTAGCCCACGCCATGCTGCTTGGCAGATAAGGGTGATGTCATAATGCTGTGCACCAGACCACCTCCCTTCTCTCCCCAGGGGGATGCTCCATCTCCTTGGCCTTTGGGCTCCTGTTCCCAGCTCCCATGGATAGTTGTTCAGGCTGGACACTGAAGAGGGAGGTGGCGCTGAGTTTGGGCCTTAGCACATCTGCAGGGTGGAGATTACTGGGGCTTCTTGGAATGGGCACTGAGTGGTAGTCAAGAGCCCACAGCTCATTCTCTCCTGGCATTAACAGTTGATGAGATTTTAGGTGAATGCCCTCTCTGGACTTAACTAACTGACTAACAGAAAGCATAATAACAACAAAGGCAAAACAAAACAAAACAAACTAGGCTAGCCCCCAGTACTCTGGTAGAGGCTGTTTGGTACTGTTCTTAAAGGTACAGTCTCTAAAGCCAGACTCCCTGGGTCTGTTCCAGCTCTGTTTCTTCCTAAATATGCAGTTTTGGGCAAGTTAATTAATCTCTCTGGGCCTTGGTTTCCTAATCTGAAAAGTAGGGATAATAATGGTCTTTTTCTTGCTGAGTTTTTATAAGAAATGAATTTGTCCATGTGAAGAACTTCAAACACCTCCCTGCTCAGGTGAAGTTCACGCACACCTGGCTTTCTTCTTGTTTTCTCCTTTCTTATGTAAGTAGCCATCATTTTCTAAAGCCTCACGTGTGCGTTCCCCCGGAGTTTCCTAGTGGATATATGAGCAAGTGTGAGCTTCAGCTCTTCTTTGTCTTATTTTTAAAGTACTGAAGTTGGTCTATCATATACATTATTCACTTTCTTATTTTAACTTGATAGATATTTGAGCATCAGGACAAAGCATCTCCCCCATGTTGTTCCCAGCTACACTTCTAAGGCAGGACTTTCTAACAGTTGGAACTCATTTGGGAATAAAGCTCTCCCTGTGGCTCCCCAGCTCCCGGGCTTGCCAGCCGCTTCTCAGGGTGATAGAATAGAGATTCCGGTGTCAGCGCTGGGGTGGGGTGATGAGAACGTTGCTGCTGTTCCCCAAGCCAGCTTTCCCAACCCTACGTCAAGTTTCAAAGAATCAAAAACAGTTAAATCTGCTAGTAATGGTGCTGTCTTATGGTCTGTCTGACTTGGTTTGACCTGAGGTCCAGCTACCTGCAGGGCTGGGCAGGGCCACTGTGGACAGAAGGGCTTTAATTAAGTTAAGGCCCTGGCTGGGCTGCTGGCCAGTTGTTGTGACATGCAAGGAAAAGGACTTTTCCAGAGCATCTGAGTTGCACTGTGGCAGGCGTGGTCTCCCCACTGTGTGTCTCCCCAGGGCATCAAACCTGTCCCTATTTCCTAACTGCAGGTGAAATGGTGGACCCTGATGGTAGACTCTCCAGAACCTGCTCTTCTCTGAAGTCTCCTTTGGGAGGAGGCCAGTGACTCATTTCAGCTTCTCTTGCCAGCAAGTCAAAGACCAGAAGGCAAAGTTTCCAGGCAGGTGGTGGTGGCAGAGATTGTAGGAGATGGCGGGGAGGTCCCTCCAGCTGCCTTGTGGACATGGGTCCTCTTCAGTCCTCTTAGGTCCAGCAGGCCTATAAAATGAAGGCACTGTTGAGAGAAATAGCAGGAGGCTTTTCCAGGGATCGACTCCTCAGGAAACAGCCCCTTGCTGCCACTGTTGTAGGGTGGCAGGAGGGTGGGTACAGGGGAGAGGCACAAGAGTAGGAGCCAGAGAGGGGTAGGGCAGTGGTGGGGCTGGGCCAGGCTGGGCCACATGGGACCAGGTACTGTGTGGCCTCAACCTTGCTTACCTATTCATCTAGGACTCTTTTCGGGCTGCTCACGACTGCTGCAGACCTCACGGAAAGGTGAAGGAGGGCATATGTCGCCCTCCCTCGGTCTCCATAAATGTTCATAAACCACCCAAATAAACCTTCAGAGCAGCCCAACAGTGTACAGTGCAAACCCAGCTTCTGCATAAGTCACCAGAACACCTGGCCTTCATTTAACTCATGAATGTCCCCCTAGAGCCCCCGTTCTATAGAAACTTGGGGTGCCTACCCATCAGTGGTTTACAGACAAAGCCACTGTCAGTCTTGGTTACACATTCTTTATTTCACTATCCCCAGGCCCAAGGTCGTGCTTGAAACTTATTTTTTCTTAAGGTATAATTGGAAATAATGTGCGCATTTTTTCATGTGTGCAATTCAATAAGTTTTAACATATGCACACACCTGCAAAACCATTACTGCAGTCAAATTAATGAATCAAACTAAAGGTTTCCTTGTGGCTCTTTCCAATTTCCCCTCTTAACCCACCTCTGACCTCTAACCAACCACTGATCTGCTTTCTGTCACTACAGCTTAGTTTGCATTTTCTTGGATTTTATGTAAATGGAATCGAGCAATATGTACTCTTTTTTGGGGGGAGCGTCTGGCTTCTTTCATTGAGTTTGTAATTGTTTGAAGGTTTGACCTATGTATCTAGCTCACCCCTTTAGACTGCTGACTAATAATCCATTCTACAGATACTAGCTGTTCATCTGTTGAAGAATATTTAGGTTGCTTCCAGTTTTTGGCCATTATGAATACAGATGTAATGAATATTCATGTACTGACCTTTGCATGGACATACACTTGCATTTTTCTTCTTAAAAATTTATATTTTAATTGGTACATACAATTGTACACATTTACCGAGTACTAAGTGATATTTTCCCCCTTTGGTGTGGTGCTGGGGATTGAACCTGAGGCCTTCACCCTAAGCTACATCTCTAGCTCCTTTTTGAGGCAGGGCCTTGCTAACTCGCTAAACTGTACAGCCTGGGCTCTAATTTGCTATCCTCCTGCCTCAGCCTCCCAGAGGGCTGGGATTACAGGTGTGTTTCACCACACCTGATGCTTTGATGCACATTCTTTCTGCTCTTTTCAAAAACATGAAATGCATTATTGTTAGTTGTAATCACCCTGCTTTGTGATAAGAACACCAGAATTTCTTTTTCCCACCTAACCATAGCTTTCATCCATTGATACACCTTTCCCTCATCTCTCCAGCCTCTGGTAGCTACCACCGTACTCTAAACTATGAACTCTACATTGCAAAATTTCACACGACTGAGATTATGCAATCACACATATGTGTTTTTCTTGGGTAAATGTGTGCAAGTGGAAAGGGTCATGTGACCATTATCTATTAGGCTTTTTAAGAAAAATGCTAAACAGTTTTCCAAAGTGGTTGTTGTAATTTTACTTTCTTGCCAGGGAACTGTTGGATGAGAATTCCAGTTGCCCCATATCTTTACCACCACTTCCGGGCTGTCAACATCCTATCTGGTGTTGGTGAGATCTCACTGTGGTTTTAATTTGAGTGTTCTGGATAATGAAGAAGAGCTTTGTCTGTATGTCCTCACTGATGATTTGTCCATTGTTATAGTGGGTCTTTTGCTGCTACTTTTGAGTTTTGAGATTCTTATACATCTCAGGTACAAATGTTTAATAAGATGTGATATACAAGTCTGTAGCTTATCTTTTCCATTTTACTTTTCTTTTAAATTTTAGCTTATTCATACTTGCGTGTAGGACATAATGATTACACTCCTTGTGGGGAGCTGGTACGTGTATACAACACATCCGAATTCCTTTTTCATCCCCTTTCCCTCCACGTCTTTTCTGTCTTTTCATCACTTCGATGAAGTCCAATTTATACTCAATTGGACTTAATTTAGATGAAGTCCAGTGTATGCTTTGTTTTCTTATATGACTGTGCTTTTGGGAACAGAACTAAAAAAATCTTTGCATAAGGTCAAGGTCATGTATATCTTTTCCCTTTATAATTTGAGGTTTTAGGTCTATGAGCCATTTTGGGATTACTTTTTAATGTGTTTCAAGGTCTGGGTGGAGATTGTTTTTGGAATCACATCCCTCGTGCTTTAACACTTCCCTTTCTTTAAATCCTTCTTCAGTGGAAGAGTCCACAGCTCTGGACCATGCTTCTTTTCCTACCCCAACCTCTCTCATTGTTGAACATCAAGATTGGAGGGGCCAGGGAGAAGCAGAGCACACCAAAGATGAGGATATTAAAACAAAGCCAATGCTAGGTAAAATAAAAGCTGTGGATTGGGTTGGATTTATCCAGCAAGGAGAAGAGCAGTCTGAGGGAATGCCTCAGGAGCACCAGGGACTTCGCATATCCATTGTTAATCACAGCCATCCGTAAGAATTGAGTTACACGAGCTTTCTATTGAGCAAATTATATTGAAAGCATAGGTAATAAATATATAAAATTCACCACCCCCTAATTCTGTTACCACATTTCACTCTTACCCATGCTCTTGAGGGTTATAACGATTCTTTCTGAGTGATGGGACTACTGTGCTCTGTGATAGCATACTCCAGGACATCTCATCCCAACTTCTGTCAGAGGTTGAAATTGGTAGTAGTATTTACACCCCAGGAAAGGGCAAGGGCTTTCTACCCTTGTAGGCCAGGTGTTCAGCCTTTCCAAGTGCAATGTTCCAGGAAAGTTCCAGAAGGGATGAACTCAGTGAGATGAAAGATGGTGGGCATATTATAAATTTTTGAATAAATGCAACATATGATCGCAGTGATTGGAATAATTTAGGTCCACGGGTTTCCCCCTTTCCACACCTCTGCTCCCAAGATGGGGGGGGGTGTTTTTCTGGGTAAAAGTCTGCATCATGTTGTAAGCGTTTTATTTCAACTCTGCTCCAAGAGTTTCCATGTCCAAGAGAAAAGTTAGCTTAGATGTTCTGACAACTCTGAGTAAGACCTGGGCTTTGACACTAATCTCTAACTCCTCTCCTTCTCATTGCCCTAAAGGACCTGGGGGAGAAGGAAGGCTTTGAAACTCTCATGTGAAATATTCCTAGGGTCCTCGCCTGACCTAGGGTTGCTCGCTTGCTCTTTTCTCTCTCTCTCTCTTCCTCTCTCTGTCTCTCTCCCTCTCTTCCTCTCCCTCTCCCTCCCTGATGATACTCCCAGTTTCAAATAAACTAAACTTTAAAACAACACATAAGACTTTTCAAATGTCTTCAAAGGGCTGTTGAGACATAAGTAGCTGGTGTAAGAGTGGGAAGAGAGGTATTAAGCATGAAAGGGTTTCAGATGGAATAGATGAGTCTCCCTGGCCGCCCCATGTTTAGGGATGAATCAATTAAAAGGAGGTGAAACAGGAAGGCAGCAGACAGGGCTCAGTAAACCCTGGAGCTTTTCTGTGGAGTTCCCCTTCCTTCCCCAAGAGAGCTCCCATCCATCCTCACAGACGACATATGAGATGTCTGTAATGAATATGGATTTGATGTGATTTCATCTCTCTGCCAAGCTAACTCACAGAACTTATTGGACTTAAGACTATGTTAAATGAGGTTTTAAAAAGTGTATTAGAGGATCACTTTTGAAGTCTCTAAGCTAGATCAAGAGGTGCATTTTGGAGAACATGTCGGGGACCACTCTTTCTCCCTGTCCATAGTTGGAGCCGTATTTTGATGTCTTTGATTTATAAGGGTAAGAGACGATGGGGATCTGTCTTGAGAGGGCTTTGACTTTTAAGGGATTCAACTAGTTGAAACCTTATGTGCATTTGGAAAGAAAGCTCTTTTATAGTAAAGAGTTTAAAAGCTTGAAGGTAGATGGGACTCTTAGAGGTCAGTATTCCAAACCTAATTCAGATGCCTGTATCCCCTCTGTCACACCCCTGCCTAGTGACCAGCTCTGCTTGACAGTGTCTCTCGGAAGTCCATTCCATTTCAAGTGGAGTCTCTAGAAAGTTCTGCTCACATTGACCCTGAGCTACACATCCTATTGTTCCTAGGTCTGGAAGTCAGGGACAGGGACAAACAAGGCCAGAAGGCAGTGAGATTTGTATAAGGAAACGAGATCATTTGTGTAGTAACTTAACATGACTGGCACTTGCTAAGCCACCCCTTATGGAAGGCCCTGATGGAGGCACTGCAGGGGAGAGAGAAGCAAAGCAGAGAATCTACCCTCTAGGGATTCACGAGCCACAGTTTAATGTGTGCATATAGCAGACCCTAATCCAAGACAGATGAACTGATGAAGGAAGACGAACCAACCTTTGTCGTGTTCTTTTGTGGGTGCAGGCCCGGTTTTCATGCCTTGGAGCTCCTGTGATCTCTGTGGAATTCTGTATTATACCCCGCTAGCCTCACTTGCCTTCTTTTTAAAATTGAACATCAAGATTTGTGCCCTCTGAGATCCCTTTCAGCCCTCGTGGCCCCAGATCCATCTCGCTTTTCCTGGTTGGTGGCTTTCCTGGCTTGGGCTGGCCAGTGACATGGATGTTCCAAAGGCTTTTGCATTGTTGTTATTTCTTCCCCTCCCTGTGGGATGAATTGTTGATTTAAAACCAGTTTGAACAAGGCACTCAGGAATCAGCCACGGAGAAGCATCTCAAATTGGCAGAGGATAACCCTCTGACCCCAGAGGTCTTTTCCAGCTCTAATTTTTATGATTCACCAATTTGCTCTACCACACTCAACTCTGTCCGGGAATTCAGAGTTCAAAAAAGATGCCATGTAAATTTCTAGAGGTAATGAGAAGGTTGCAGACATGGTAGGGCTAGGAGTGTGGTTTTCAGTGAAATGAAATACAGGAAGATATTTAAAGAAGCCAGAGCAACTTTTTCTCCCCAATTTCCCCCTCAGAGAGACTCCTATTTTAAATGGTAAATTTCAGGTTTTCTCTTTTCAGTGGTATAACAAGGTTTTTTTAAATTTTTTTGCTATGTTATGACTCCAGAAGAGCTGCTTTTCTGTTATATAATCTCCACCAAAGCTAGTGGCTGAGGACATGGTTATTTAGCAGTAAGTTCTGCCACAACTTTTAAAAAAAATCACTTTTGAAGTGGTGGGAGACACTGTACGTCTTATCTCAAGGGAATAGCTGAGGACCATGAATAGATAACTTAGCTTTGGATGGGTCTTTTCTAATGCTTTCTGTATTTCCCCAGTTTTAGGGGTTGTGCCCCTGGGTGGCATCTTTGAAGTTTACATTAACATTTTGTAATGAAGATGAACTATGCGCAAGGTAACTGTTCCCAAATATGGTGTTGCAATAGGATCAGAGGCAGGAGCCTTTGATACTTGTGATACCCAACACCATGAGAGTTAGTACAGGAGGAGGAGGATGGGGAGGGAGGGATGGACAAGCCTGGGGAACCCCTGTGTGGAAGTATAAGGACCAAGTGCCAGCATGGAGATTCATCCTACCTGGATCCATGTCCAAGAGTCGGCTACCAGGGCACACCACCCATGCTTCAACTATCAGGGAACAACAGGTACCCTGTTGGTGATTTCCCCTAAGTATTTGTTTCTTTGGCTAGGCACCAGATGAAAAAGTCATCATGCTTTATAAAAAGTATACCTTTGAATGTTGGACTTGTGCTCAGGGTATGCACTCAGCAGAAGCACACAGGGCCAGAGAAAGAACAGTAGATTCGTGTCCTTCATCCTGTGTGCTCCCAAGAAAGATGCCTACAGGAAAACATCAGTCCATGCTAATCTCATTATTATTAATAATTCTTATTTGCTATATCTATCTCTCATTTTCCTCAAGTATGGAAAGTTACATTTGCAAGATAAATGAATATATGACATAAAACAACTGGGTTCAGACTATGTGTTTGGTCTCCTTTGCTTTTTCCAGGAATCCTTTGAAGTGAGTGGCATTGCCCCCATGATGCTGATGGGAAAATTGACAGTGTTATGGTTTGTGTTCAGATCCTCCCCCCTCCCCCCAACCTCATTTAATCATGGATGTGGCCGAGTCTGGTGTTCATGATTGGTTTGTTGTCTGCACTGGGATTGGTGGTGTGAGTGCTGTACCTACCCACGGGTGGAGCCGACATACAGTATAAGGGTGGAAAGAAGTGTGTCTTTCCTCTTTATCTCTGTTTGCTCTTGCCAATTGCGGTGGCCATGAACGGCAGCCCTGCCATGCCACCCTGCCTTGGAGCCAGCTAAGTATGGACTGAAATCTCCAAAATTGCAAGAAATAAACCTTCCCTTTCCTAATTTTGTCTCAACAATGAGAAAAAAGTAACCAAGACAGACAGGATGTGTGACCAGCTTGAGTTTTCTATGGTGGAACTTCAGCAGAGGCTTCAAGCCTGTAGTCCTTTATCCATGCCTGATAAGCTGGGTGTTCTTTTCAGAAAGGGGTGAGAACACAGAAGCCAAACAAAGAAAAAAGAAATGGAAAGAAGCATGTGGGAAGCTGGCACACATTTATTATCTGCTGTGTACCATTTATGGTGTGAGGTTTTTTTTACTCCTTGGGTTCTAAACTAAGTTTCTTATAGCTACTGTTTTAGAGTACCAAGAACAGAAATTCAATGTTTCCAGAAGTAGGTCTGAAATCAGTCTCATGTTTCTGGAATCAAGGTGTTGGCAGCCTGGTGTGCTCTCCACAGGATCTAGGGAAGGACATGTTCCTTGCTTCTTCTGGCTTCTGGTGACTTCTAGCCTTCCTTGGCTTCAGCCACATCACTCCAATCTCTGCCTTAGTGGTCATGTTACCTTCTCTTCTGTGTATGTCAAATCTTCCTCTACATCTCTCTTATGAGGAAATTTGGGGTTACATTTGGAGCTCATCCAGATAACTTATGGTAATCTCCCTGTGTTAGTTTTTGGTTACTGTAACAAAATACCTGACATAATAAATTTATGAAGAGGAAAGGTTTATTTTGGCTCACAGTTTTGGAAGTTTCAGTCCATGACTAATACGCCTTATTGCTTTGGGCAAGGCAGCATGAAATAGCCAGAAATATGGAGTGAAGCAAATTGTTTATCTTATGGTGACCAGGAGAGACAGAGAGACAGGAAGCAGAGGGACAGAGAAAAGGATATGGATCTTTGGGGAACATTTCAGATTCAAACTATACCCCACTCCTCATCTTAGGAATCCTTGTCCTCTGCAGAATTCATTTGTGTCATATAAGTAACACCCAGGCTCTAAGAGCTGGGGGATGTTTAGGCTGTTCTGCAGACTGACCATGGATACTATGGACTGACCAGGTCAATAGCTTAACCATGAATGGATACTGTTGTTAGACTTTCTTTTTCCCCCAGATTCACAGCTTTAAAACCTGGCTTTGTCTTCCCCTCTAAGAGTGACTGGGCTGAAGAGAGAGAGGTTCTCTTACAGCCTGAGTGACTTCACACCAGTGTGGTACAACTGTTGTTAGTGCATTTGTGCTGTGCTGGTAACTCTTTGTCATGACATGAAGCTTAGTTTTCACCTCCCTCATGAGATGACCTCTCGGTTTGGATGTTTCTGTGTGGCTAACCTTGGTCAATGTTTACTCAGAAGTCCATAGCCTAGCTGGTGCTCTTGTCTTCTGAGAATGCTGGGTCTCATATCACAGTGAGAGAAATCTGGGTGAGGTGCCATGAGTGAGTTATGGGTTCAGAAAACTCTCCTTGACCTGCTGAGAGACAAGTGAGAGTGTGGAGAGGATCTTGGAGACCGAAGCTGCAGAACAGGAAGTGAAGCCTTGTATGTTCTCCAACCCCTGGAGGGAGGACTACAATTCAGAGTGCAGACAGGGGAGAATGGCTGGTGAGAATTCTTAGAAACAGCACAAAGCCAGTTAAAGAGGGTGAGCTGCTGTGATAGAGAAGGAGCTAGGGAGGAGAAACACAGGTTGAGTTTGCAAAGCAACAAGCCACGTTGCTTTGGCTTTATTAATCCCTGCAGTAGTCACCTTGCTTCCCAGGGAATCCAGGGAACTGTTTTAGGGGAATCCTGTTAGTTTGAACTCTGTTCAAACTAGCTAAGTGATGCAGTACATCAAAACCATTGAGGACTTTGTAGCAGACACAGTTTGTTCTTTAGCAAAGGACTCTTTAGAATAATTCAAATAGATCTTTTTGTTAGATCTCTTCTCTCCATACCAACTTCTTCATGTAGCACATACAGTGGCTCTAGCTGCGAGCATTAGCGTTTGTGATAAAAATCTCAACCTGCGGCTTGAGATGAAAAGTCACTGCTCAAACCATCCTCATGTGTTCTGCATGGGGCTGTTTCCTGGGCTTTGGCTGACCTTATTTTACAGGATTGTTTGACATTTGTAGAACTTTGGTCTATTTGTTCATTTTTAACTAAGAATAACCCATGGGTTAAAAACCATCCAAATGTAGAATGTGTCATAGAGAGCACATTACACATGTGGTAGGTCCTGTGCTAGGTACAATGTGCCCGTCTTGACATTTAGAAGGGTCCTTGGCACTGGTAACTTGGTGGCTCTAAGGTTGCAGGCATTTCCTTCATGAAGTTTACTTGGCAGAGCTGAAATCCCCATTTACAGCCATTGTCCACTCCTTTAAAGAATATATCCTAGTTTAACATGGTGGTGCACCCTTGTAATCCCAGCAATCTGGGAGGCTGAGACAGGAGGATGGAATGTTTGAGTCCAGTCTCAGCAAGTTAACAGTATGAAGGCTCTGGGTCCAATCCTCTGTATCAGTCAATCAATCAATCAATCAATCAATTAATCAATCATTCTTTCAGATACCTCTTGGAAGTCAGGTTTTCTATATCTTCCTCCTTATAGTGAAAATACCCTACAGAAGTGACCCTTTAGTGAGGATGGCTTAACGTGCATGCTTTGGTCAGAACCTGACTTACTGTTTTTAGTCCCTAAAATAAACCAGTGCCCTAAGAGTTGATAGCAACTTCCTTCTCTAAAGTAGCAGATCAAGGCAAAGTAACTTTCCTAAGAGGAGAGGTAAAGTCAGGATCCGAATCCATAGCTTCCTCTGTTGTTAGTGCTGCAGGCCCAGCATGTGAATTTATGGGGTCATGGGCAGGGACGCATGACCATACATTTTTTCCTGGAGCAGAGTGATGCTGCTTTGGTTATGTTAATCCCTGCAGTAGTCGCCTTGCTTCCCAGGGCATCCAGGGAACTATTTTGAGGGGAATCCTGTTAGTTTGAATTCTGTTCAAGAATGTGCCCTACAGGAGGGGCCATTTTCTCCTAGTGCCACTGACCCCCTGTGCCAGGCCTTTCTAATTTCTTCTGCTTTTCCTCGTGACCTGTCTTACATTCGCTCATTTTCTCCACATCTTTCCTTCTCTTTCTTCTTTTCTCTGTCTTCCTCTCTCAGAAATAAAGCTTCATATCAGGAAGGAATCTGGCAAATGCAGAAGCCTATGTGGTCACAACATCTTTACTCAGGCTGTGGGTGACAGGGACAGTCTGCTTGTCTCCCACTTAGACAGTGCCCCCTACAGCAGGCTTTGGGTTGTGCACTTCAAAGAATCAGTAAGTCGCTCTCCTTCTAGGGACCTCGAAGGACCAGGAGGTGATGTGCCTGCCTAGGTCACAGGGCACCAGGAGGGTGGCCGAGCCCCAATTTTCAGACCCATCTTCTGTCCCCTGCATCACCCTGCCTTTTCACTTTGCTGTACACCAAAATCAAGAAGCCAAATGACAGCTCCTCAATGAAAGTGAGCCTCAAAGTGGCCTGGAAGCCGAGGCTGAGAGTGAAGGGAGAGAGAGCCGGCGCTTTTTAAATTTCCACCATGTAGGAGTTGTCAGGGTTACCATGGAGACACATGGAGAGCATTGATTATCATCTTCTGTTAGTGGTGTAGCATGGATAAGCCAATTTGGATGAGGGGGAAAATGAGGCAGAGTTCTGGAAAGCATATGATTTTCCTCTGCACTGAGAAGCTCTGGTGTCTCAGACACAGCTCCTGGAGAAGAAAGTTCCTGAAATGAAAGTTGGGGTGACTTCGACAATCCCACTCCACATGCTCTGGCCAGAATAAGCCATCCTCACTGACTGGGCCATTCCTGGGACCCTCAGCAGTTGTCTATCCCCAGGGCCACAGGGGGAGCACAGCAGACCGAGTCCCTGTCCCCTAGACCTGCCCTTCCTCCTGGCTCCCACAGACACTCTCGTCCCCTGCCCAAGACCCCAGGCCTTTAAACTCTCCAGGCGAATCCACTTTGCTCCCGGGTTGAAGCCTATTGGGCACATTCTTGAACAGAGTTCAAACTAACAGGATTTCCCTAAAATAAGCAGCTCCCTGGATGCCCTGGGAAGCAGGGCAACTACTGCAGGGATTAACATAGCCAGAGCAATGTGGCTCTGGTCCAGGAAGAAAATGTATGTGCTTAAAAAAAAGAGAGCTGGCTCAGAGTCTTGGGAACCCCATAATCAGAAGCATACTCATTCTGACGGTTTCAAAAGACCCAACACCCACCTCAGTGTGACCTGGCAGTAGTTCAGAGAAATCCGCCCCCTCCTTTGTCTTGTGGATGGAATGCCAGGGCCATAGAAGACTTCCTGCCCAGGAGGCAGAGAAAGGGCAGCCTTTGCCACCCGACCCCAGCAGAGCAGGGGATGTCCAAGGCCATCCTTCGGCTCATCTTGGAGGGCCATGATGTCATTGCATGGTGTGAGATGCTCTGTGTTAATTGCAGGAGGCGCCCGAGTCACTGCAAGTCTGAGATCTCATCTTCGGCCTGAGTTTTTATTGGTCTGTGTTCGGCTCTGTTTTCTCCTGGGGAAGAGGTACTCATTGGGCGGGGAGTGGGTGGCTTTTTTCAGGACTGGATGTGCAGACTAGAGTGGGAATTGGGATGAGGGGTTTGAGAGCCAAGAGGAAAGAGTCTGTCCTCTCCAGGCCAGGGGCAAGCCTGTGCCTAGCCAGGGGGCAGGGCAGACCTGTGCGGCCATCAAGACAAGCAGGGTCAGAAGCCCAGGTGGCCCGGTACCTTGAGCTGACAGCGTTGCTGGTGGGAAAGTCACCAGCAACGCTTTTAGGTCTAAAAGGAGCTGAGTCAACTCTGGCTTCTTGATTGTTTCTAGTAGGATGGGCACAGGTCTGTGTCCAAGAGAGGCTTATCCTGTCTTTTTTTTTTGTACTGGGGATCGAACTCATGACCTTGTGCTTGCAAAGCAGGCACTTATGCCGCTGAGCTAAATCACCAGCCCGGCTCATTCTGTCTTTAATGTGTAGAGACTGAAGTCTTGAACTCTTCCTGTAGTCTTGAACTTGCCCTGCAGGATGCTTGCTCTGTGGGTACTGGGTTTGTGGACCACCTTGGCAAAGGAAAATGAAGATATTGTCTGCTGTAGAGTCCGTTATGATCCACATTTTCTCCAACTGTTAAGATTTTAAAACATTGGATCCATGCTGGGCCACCTTTACTGGGGAGGGGGACCTGGGAAATGAATGCCTCAGACATTTTTTTAAAAGACTTGATTTTCCAAAACAGGCAGAATCTTGGGACACAGCTAGTTCTGTCAGTATGGGCACAGCAACCCAGACTGACATCTCCTGATGGACACCTTTTGATGGACACCATCCTGACCAGTGTCTGGCAATGGGGCAATGGCATGATTCCTTGTCAGGCTTATCATTGGCTCATGGCTCCAGCATGGCCCTGCCCTGCAGCAAGGTGTCTGTGCAGGGGCCTGGTAGAGAATGCTGAGATTGAATGTCATCTACTGAGGCAAGGAAGAGGTGGAGGTGTGATCTGAAGGGAGCTTAGAGAATAGCACGATCAGTCTCCCTTAGAGGAAGAGTTGGAAGGGGGACCTTGACACTTTGGTAGAATGGACTGATCTATGGTCAGAGCACACAGGGTGGTGATGTGAATTATTAGGATGTCCAACCCTGGGGCAGCAGGGACAAGGACTTTGACAAGTCCCAGTGTTTCTTCCCTGGAGCTCATGTGGCTGGCTGCCCTCCTAAGCAAATGGCCCTAGTCACAGGCATGACTGTGAGGATGAATTTGAAGAGCCCTGGTCTTACATTTGTGAAGTCTTTCATTTATGAACATTTTCACCAGCTTACTCAGAGTCTAGTTTGTGATGAGTTTATCCAGTTGTGGGTGGTAAGGACAGTTCCGCCCAGTGTGGCCCAGGTAAGTCTCTTTGTCCCAGATTTAAGGGCTGAGCCTAGAATGGACCTGGAAATGGCCACATTAGACTCCTGGACTGAAGTTCCAGAAGGTTGGGAGGATTCCATCTGTCTCATATCCAGGAGCCTAGCGGATGTTCAGTAAGTGCTAGTGCATGTACATGAAATGTGGAATTGAAGACTGCAAAGAGGGAGCAGATGCCTATTGCGTTGACTTCAGAAACTCCTCGTGTGCCTTTTTGCTCTCCCTGGGTTACGGCAGACTGTGAACCAGTTTCCCACTCCCTCTTCTCTCACTTCCACACACAGGCTGGGTGCAGGGAGCCTGCTCGCTCTCTTCTGCAATACTTTGTGTATTATTGTCTCCAAGTAATTATAAAAAAATAGCTGATGCTAGTCCAAGTAGCTTAGAAATCTTGGAAGGAAGTCAGTTTTGGCAAATTCTAATCCCTGGGGTGGGAAGCATCATACCAGCCAGGGTGTCTCCAGAGGAAACAAAGCCCAGGCGGAGTGATTTAACAGAGGAAATTTAATATGGGAAATTAGTTACAAAGGTTTCTATAGGAGTTGGAAGAACAACCAGAGAAGGCAAGTCAGCCCCAAGATTTGCAATCCCTGGAGCCACTGTGTCCCCAGGACTGGAGGAACAGAGGTGCTGGGAGGCTCCCAACCAAAAGCTGTTTCTTGGCTGAGCCCAGAAAAGTCGTCTCAGGCACAGAAGGATGTGACAGCCTGGCTTGTCTTTGCTGTCCACTCGCTGGGTTCTTGCCTGTGTTTCACACTGGTTAAGGTGAACGTGAAGCAGTGGGGAACGCTGGCAGCTCCTGGGTCACCCTCGTACTGTAAAGCGGGGAGATGGTGGAGTCTGGGATCCACGGCAAATATTTGCTCATCCGCCTCGCCCTACTCCCACCTACCCACCTCTATGGCATGGATTTGGGGGTGCTGGGCACACTTGTCTTACATCAGTGGCAGCTTCTTGGGAGGGCTCTTTCTTCCATACTTAGCTGTTTTGGGAAATATTTAGAGTGCTTAGGAAAGCCACTAAACCCCCAGCTGGCCTCACACTTGAGACAGATGCTTGTACCCAGTGGCGCGCCTGCCAGGCGGCTCCTCCCACTATATTGTTACACCTGCAGGCACCGTTGCTTTCAACCTCACCTATCTGGGGGTGGAGGAAGAAAGAGGGACCAGAATCAGATCCACAGGTGACCTGGGTACTGGCTCATAGAGATAGAGACCATGCAGATTGGCAGCAGAAATGGGGATGCTGACAGGCTCACCCACTGTGGGGGCCACTGAGGACTCCAGGGGATGCATGGGGCCCTGTTTGGCTTGGATTTCTAACCATCAATAACTCGGGTCAGCTGGGTCTGGTTGAGGAGACTGAGTCACCTGAGGAGCCTAGTAAATAGGCTTTCCTTGGAGCATTAGCCTCCCCTCCACACTGCTGCAGGAGCTGGTTGAGGCCAGTAGAGGCTGCTGCCTGGTGTGGTGGTGGCCTGACACAGGGACAGCCACTGGAAGGAAGGTTGGCTGGGAGGTGGGGAAGCTAGAGAAGCTAGAGACAGGCAGGAAGTTACCTGCACAGAGCCAGTGCAGGCACACAGGCTCCTGTGTGTGTCACCTGCTGTCTCTGTCCATTCCTGCTGCTGGAACAATGGACTGTAGACCAGGAGACTTGCAAACAATAGGCATTTCTTCCTTACATTGTGGAGGTTAAGAAGTCTGAGATGGAGACCCTAAGAGATCCAGGATCCTTCATCAGAGAGCCAGTGGAGGGGGCGGCTAGCTGCTTCTGCACATGGAGAAGGGCAGCGTTCTCCTTCAGTTTCTCCTGCTAGGAAACTGATCCCACATTAGAGGCCAGGGCCTCATGACTGACTAAAAGCTCTACCTCTAATTAATTAATTAATTAATTATAGTTAGGGATTGAATGCCAAGGCCTTTGAACTGAGTTGCATCCCCAACCCTTTAAAAATTTTATTTTTTTATTTTGAGACAGGATCTTGTTAAGTCACTAAATTTCTCGGGCTGGGCTCAAACTTTCGATCCTCCTGCCTCAGCCTCACAGAGTGCAGGGATTACAGGTGTGCGTCACTACCCTAAGCTCTTAATGCTATTACTTAGTAATACACATTGGCAATTAAGTTTCAATACATGAATCTGAGAGGAGGAATCGATATTCTATCATGGCAGTTACCACTTTGATGATGCAAATGGTGATAGAAGCAGTGTCCTTCACCAGGGAGCCGAATACCTGCATGGCCCTGTCTAAGAGGTGTTTGAAATGCCAAGCCTACCTCCCTCTGCCTCCCAGGTTCCACTCTCAGCCCCCTGTGGACAACACCAGCCTCAAGTCAGCCAGAGCAGGGGATTCTGGGAATCCGGCCCAGCTTAGCCAAGTTGGTACACAAAGTCAGCTCAGGTTGCAAAAGGACTCTAGGAACAAATGACTGGCAGAGAGATGACTGAGGGTGCAGAAAAGACCTTTCCTGTCTCCTGAGAGGGGAGCTATGTCCCTCAGTTTGGGGACAGTGGCAGCAGTGAGGCTTGTGGGCTCCTCTCTGGGTGGCTCTTGCATTCAGGCAAGCCAGGGACTCTGAAGTTCTTGGAGCCCCAAGGCCCCAGCTCACCAGAGGCTGTTCAGGATTTTACCCCCAGGAGGCATCTCCCACAAGCCACCCTGTCCCCTCCCCAGGACACCTCGGCCAGGGGCGCTGTGAGGACCCTCCGTTAATGCGGGGAGAGGGCTGTGAAGGTGCAGGCAGTGCTTAAAAATCCGCCATAATTGCACACAGATGCAGGCATGCAGACCGGCAGGCGCTCTGCTGACTAATGGTAGAATGTGCCGGAGTTGGTGGTGACCTTTTCTCCACATTACATTTCTAAATATTTTGATTGTCAACTGTAAACAAGCCCATTCCGAAACAAAACTTAGGCCCTCTATTGGCGCTTGTAAAATTGTTCTTGTTCCGCAGATCTTTTCTGGGCCCGTCTTTGTCTCTGTCCAATTAGGAGTGGGTGGAAGAGGTTTACTTAGCTGTCTGATTTTCTCTGGAGAGGACAGTGACCCGGGGACCCTCGCCACCTGTCCACCATCACACCCACCTCTGGACAGGTGGACAGGGTTATCCAGGCTGTCAATCAGGGTTGTCCCTGTGACAAATATATTAGTCAAGCATTGGGATTCTTCTTTTTTAATAATGGGTAATACTGGGTCTTTTCTACTTCTAGCACGATGCAGGCAGCGCCACTGTTTACTTATAGCCACCTCCTGGACCACGCGTCCTCTTTGCTTCTGTACTTTGATCATGAAATGTGCAGCACAGACAACAGATAATAATGGGTATGAGCTGGACTGGTGGCCTCTCACTCCACTTCTTTGTCTAGGGTCTTGATGACGGGAAAGCTTTTACTTTTCTGGAATTTTTCTCTCCTGGTTGGTATAAAAGGAAAAGAAGAGGGTGACAGATATCTCTAGCAGCCAGAGGCCCTGTCAATATATGCAACTAGATATTGGGCCAAAGAGGGCAGGAGTGGAGAGGCAGGCAAGCAGGCATGAAAGGACACTGTGGGGAGTTCCAGGGCCAGGGACAGAAAAGGGATGGCTAGATCTGGGGGTGACCCATGATAGAGAGTTGTATTGGGCTGCTAGAACATGGTGCACAAGCTGGGTGGCTTACTGCTGTAGACATTTATTGCCCCACAGTTCTGGAGTCTGGAAGTCCAAGATCAAGTGTTGGCAGGGTTGGTTTCTCCTGGGGTTTTTGTCGCTGGCTTGCAGATGACTGTCCTCTGGATGGGACTCTTGTGGCCTTTTCTCTTTGTGTATGCATTGCTAGTGGACTGTTATTTAAGGACACTTGTCATATTGAATTACAGTCCCACCATGGTGACCCTCAGGACCTTGTTTAACCTTAATTTTTACCCCTGTAAGAGCCTGATCTCCAAACACAGTCCCTCAAGCAGGATCAGGCTTCCACATGTGGACTTTGGGAGGGATACAAATCAGTTCTTAATAAGAATTTTCAAGTTTTATTAAAGATGTACCCTCTGCAATCTGGTGTGTTATGAAAAGAACAAGAAAAGATTTAAGGTGTTTTCAAATATATATGTTTTTGGTTGACTTGATTTTAATACGACCATGCAGCAAGCCTGGATTTCAGGGGCCTGAGTTTATATGTGTGACGTGGAGATTCAGGTGATTCTCCCAGAATTAGAATGGAATGAGTTGATAAGAAAATCAGAAGGCATGAATTTAACTTCTTGTGGGTGATTTGAAAGGCCTCTTAGGAGTTAATTTACCCTTAAATGAGAAAACTACATCAACAGGAAAATTTAGTTCGAGTTTCGTTGTTGATAACATGAATGGTCAAATTACACCTTTATTTTTATGGGTATAAACAAGTATTTGTAGCCACACAGGTAAATGCAGGGTTTTTTTTTGTTTTTTTTTTTCTATTGATTATAACCTCATTTCTCCTGGTAGTTTCATTTTTGATAATTACCAAATTGAAACTTGTCATTTAGCAACTGCCACTTGGGAGTATCAATAGCTTTTCGAAAATAAGTAAACCACAATTTAGCTAGGGCAAAAAAATGCCTTCCTCGGTATGGTGACCAGCGTCTCTGAAACTCTGGGAGTGGCTGCAGAGATGCATAATGACCCCTCATCCAGGCGGGGTAGACGCCACAATGTCCCTGACTGCCAAGGCTTTGGGCATTTCCTATGCTGTGATTGTGACGCTTGGGGCGGGGTGGAATGCAGTTCCAAAGCCTTGGTGGCCTGATGTCCTCAACGTGGAAGGAGATGTGGATCTTTTCATGATTTATGCACCCAGGCGCATTTCCTAGCCAGCCTAATATATGCGGTAACAAGACAAATCTGGCGACTACTCATGCAGTGGGACGGTAGTGAGGTGGCCATCTAGTTTTACAAAATCTTGGAGAAAATCTTGGAATCCATCCCTGCTATAGGCCTAGCATTTTAAAAAGTTATTATTCATAATCCATTCATATAAGGAAGAGGACATTTCTTTATGGGTCATATGATTTAAATCTGGGCCTTTAAAACCATGCAAGATTTATTTGCACAAGGAAATCATGTTTTCTTTGGAGTTTTTCAATGGTAGCATAATTACAGTGTTGCAAATACCGTGCTCTATTTAAGGGTCTGTCAGCATTTCCATTATAAACCTTTATTTTCAGGAGCCTTGAACATTGCCAGCAAGAGACAGACAGACAGACAGACAGACAGACAGACAGACAGACAGACACAGCGACAGAGACAGAGACAGAGACACAGAGAGAAAGAAATCCTTCTAAAGTATAAACTTGGTGGGTCCATCCAGAACTTGATGTTGATCCAAATCTGTATATGGATTTGCGACCACACAATTCTTCTTCACTTGTGTGGTGACACTAGCACTGTGCCAGGCATCTCTGGACCCTGCCCAGAGGGCTTCGGCTCGCAAGCGGCATCTTAACGGGAAGCGGCGGCGCGCTGGGTGGCTGGCCGGCTCGGCCTCCAGACCCTGCAGAGTGCCAAGTTGCTTCTCAGCTTTAAGAGAAGGAAAGGAAAAAAAAAAAAAAAACTCCAAAAACTTGTCCTTGCTTCTATTTCTTCTCCTCCTTCGGCCACTCCCTGGTTAATTTAGTCATATGCTAACTTGGATCTTGAAGAAGAATAACATTCATAGCAACATTAAGACATGATTTCAGTGCCTGGTTTGTGCCTGGTACTTTTACAAATATTTAATTTTTAAACTGTATAACGATCCTGGGAAGTAGAGCTCATTATCCCTAATTTTCAGATGGTGCAAACAGGGTGAGGAGGAGAGGATTTGCCTGGTGAGGAACAGGAGGGCTGGGTTCAGGGTGACCATGGCATAAGCAAGCAAGCTCACTGGTTCTGACACTTTGGAGTGGGTGGCTGTCATGTTAAGGTAGCTCGTTTGGAGGCAGTGAGCCTCAGAGGGCTGCTGGAGCTAGGGGACACAGGACACGAGACATAAGACTAGGGATGAGTGATGGGAAGAGGCCAATCGGGATAAAAAGCCTGGAAGGACACTGACACCTCCTGGAGGGTGGCATCAAGGGGAGCATGTGGGTTTCTGGTAGCCTGCTGAGCGGCAAGCCTGGGTTTCATGCCGTTATCTCATTACTCTTAGTTTTACCAAAGCAGAGAGCAAGTTTTTATGGAGACTGGATGGTGTCCGGGGTTATATAACTAGGAAGTGGCAGCATTCCCAGGGCCTGGAACGCGGGTCTGGACCCAAATGCTCGCAGCCTCCCGGGAGCGGGCTCCCTGCTGTTGGAGGAAGCTCAGTGTGAACAGGGCAGGAAGTGCAGCTCCGACCCCTTGCTCCCCTGGAGGATTGGGCTGGGCAGGAGGCCATGTGCTGGCAGTGGGAGCGGGCAAAGGGTGCATCCACCTTGGCACGGAGGATTCTCGAGGGAGCAGGCCACCCTCCACAACATGTCTGCAGCCAGCCTGCGCCCGGGTGGGCGGTACCATTTAATCCTTTTTCCTTCTCTGTTCTGGGACTGCTTTGGGTTGCTGTTCCAGCTGGGGGTAAAAGGGATCACATAGCCCAGGCAGTGGCAAGAAAGAGGAGAAGGGTTTGCACCATGGTGGAGGGTGGTAGTTTCCCTGCAGAAAGCAAAATGCATTTGTCCCTTGGGAAGTGACTTTGGGAGGCTACGGATTCTGTCCACCCTGTGTTCACTGAGATTCTTCAAAGAGTCTGTAAGGAGCATTATTTTCCTAATTCTGGTCTGAACACTAATCTGAGACATGATCATAGCCCTTCTGTAAACAGGAAGCAACCAGTGTCTGTTGGAACAAGTACAATTCATTCATTCAAGCAATAGCCCCCTAGCAGCTGCTATCCTCGGGGACCTGTGTTAGAAGCCAGACAAATATAAGGTCTGCCCTCATGAAACTTAAAGCCTAGTTGGGAACAGATATATTAAACAGATAGTCACATGTATAAATTAAATAATTATCATTGTTATTGTGCACCAGAAAGGCAGACTCGTAAAAACAGGACACCGTGTCCTCACCCATCTTATTCTCTGGATCTGGCCCCGTGTGACATCTGGCTCTCCCTCAAAGTCAAAATGACCACAGAAGAGGGCAGGAATTGTAACTCAGTGGCAGAGCGCTTGCTTAGCATGTGTGAGGCCCTGGGTTCCATCCTTAGCTCTTCAAAAGCAGTATACAAACATTTCAGTGCGATCAAAACGACCGTGAAAGGTGAATGTTTTGAATCAATTCAAGACATCAAGGGAGCCACAACAGTAAGGCCAAAGACATGAACTAGGACTTCCACAATTGCTCCAGACCCCGCAAGGATGGTGGGATCAGAATGTTCAAAGCAAGAAGGAATATGCTGAGATGAATTCATGGTCATCTCTCTTTTGCTGTAGTAAATTTTTAAAATTTAAGCATTCACCATAGTTTTGAATCACACCTAGTAAATTAGCAGTGGCTTATGTATGTCCCTGCCCCAACAAAAGTCTAAACGTTGGCATTTTCTGGCTTTGTTTCCATGGTGTCATCAAGTGCTAGGGCCTTTCTATGCTGATCCCTGCTATGTTTGATATACTCACTTTTTACTGGCTGGTTTGGTTACAGAATGACTGCTGTAGCTCCACTTTCAAACACAGAACATAAATGTCTTCCTGACTTTCTGGCAGGCTTTCTGCTGTATTTCATTTGCTAGGTGTGAGTTTTTAAAGTAGGTTTAAGGTTTTAAGAAAACACAACCCAGATGGCAGGTATATGTGTAGGGAATCTGCCATGGGAGGAAAAACCCTTTCCCAGGTGGGGACACAGAGGCTGACTTGAGGGACCTGCCTGAGAACACCTGGCCAGTCCTTTCCTGACCTGTGGTCTTCAGCTCAGTCCTGGGTGCCTGCTGTGTCCCCTGTCTTGGTACAGTGGGTCAGTCCTGGGACTTCAATGCTCTCTGTCCTGAAAAGGTTTGTATAGGAAGGAGAGTTGTACTATCAGAGGGATTTGCCTGGGGACACAACATTCAGAGTCTCTGACATCTCCTGGGATGTCAAGTGGCACAGCAGGAAAGCAGGGGAGAAAGATCCTTCCCTGTAGGAGAGCAGACCCTCCTGGTGACACCTGTGGGGTCCTTATGTACCACCACAGGAAGACAGGCGTTAAAAGTGGCTGTGCCCATGGAACTGTGCCCTCATGCCAGAGGACATAGGAAAAGTTGATGTGAATGTCTTTAAGTGACCATCCCCAATGGCCGGTGCCCACTTAGGCCAAGGGTGTTGGAAAGACAGTGCGCGGTTCACCGAGGCCACCTAGTCTGCCCCCAGCTCCCAGTGTCCTATGTATGTGTCACATAGATGGGGTCCTCAGTTGCTCTACCCTCCCCTCTACTCCCTGCCCCTGGCATCTGACTCCAGGGTCCCTGTTGCATGTGGCCAGGCCAGAGGGAGGCACAGATGAACCTGCTGGCCTGGGCCTTGGTCCTTGGGTCACACTAGTGGACCAAGAGTCAGGACCCTGTGATGGAGAACGTGTAAAGCCAACACCATTTACCAGATGTCCCAGTGTTTTCTGAGGTTCATGAAGCCTTCCATTAAGTAACAGTTTAAAAAAGCAAAGCTCACCTGCTCTGAGTGGAAAGTTTTTATGTGTTTTTTAAAAAACTTTTTGGGTGAATTTTGCAGCACGTGTTGTACAGTTCAGCTGTGGCCTTTAGGGATGGCTTTCAGGAGTGACAGGCAGGGCATAGCTAGGTGGCTGGCTTAAAAGGCTAGAGACAGAGAGGGGCCCGGCTCAGAGGTGCATAAGCACACACATGACAGGGGCCGATGCACTGTGTCCTCGCAATCAATATATTCCTGTGACATGGGCATGAGTCACATTAGCCCTAAATAGGCTAATTCCTTCCTTATGCAAGGGATGGCTCTATTCACAAAAAGTCACCATCAAATTTATTTTCATTTTACATTGGAAGTAAAGAACAGATTTGGTTGAAGGAACATCCATCTTTATCTCATGTGGTAGACAGCAGCTTGCTGGGAAGTGGGTTTATTGTCTCTGGTTGGTGTCTCAAGATATCATTGAGGATAATGTACCTGTTTTGGGTGTGTGTGTGTGTGTGTGTGTGAGAGAGAGAGAGAGAGACAGTGAGAGACAGAGATAGACACAGAGACAAGAGAAGCTAAGTGCAGAGCAGATGGCCCACTTGGGTGACAGGCAGGAAAAGCAGGGTCTCACCTAGCTCACCTAGGGAATAAGAAAGAGGAAGTGGGTGCCACCGTGTGCCTAGGGTTGAGGCCAGTTTGCATGTGGCACGTTGGAGCCATCAGGAGGGCTGCAACAGCCTGGTTTGGTGCCATCTTATCCTGACCCCTGCCACACACAGCTGACAGAAGGGGCTTGGGTAGTCACAATCCACTGAGGACTCCTTTGCCTCATCCAGCTTGGCTTTGGGAGGAGGAGGAGGTGGAGGAGGAGAAGGAGAGGAAAAAGAGGAGGGGGAGGAAGAGGAGGGGGAGGAAGTGGAGGGGGAGGAAGAGGAGGAGGAAGAGGAACGCGTGATGCTTTCACTGCCGTTTAGGTTGTTCCCTTCCTGGTGGTGCCCGTTTGGAAGACGGTGGACTCCAGGAGGGAACTGCTGATCATTTTCTGGGTCAGCTCTGGACCCAGGGACAGAGGGACTTCTGAGGACAAGGTCCACAGGCCTCTCACCTTGCAAACCTGGGCCTGTCTGGACGGCAGAGCTTTTGTTCAACCTCAGGATTCCTGCCCGCCTTCCTCTAATTCCCTTCTTTTTCTCTGTGTCTTTTTTCTCATCCTTGAAGAGGGAAAATGACACCAACTTCTCTAAGTAAGGCCAGGTGACTTGGGGGCAACCCAGGTTTCCCTGTCCTCCAGCAAGAGTGATGATGTGGAAATGTGTGGGTCCCTGAGCGACAAGAGGCGAGCTCTTACCCATTCGCCAGGGACAGACAGCTGACAGCGCCTGATCCCTCTAAGTCCTTTGCCCCCGGCCGCCTCCACTTTTCTCCTTCCTTTGCTCATTCTGACTGACTTTCTAGGGGCAGACACCTCAGAGCCTGGGCTTCCTCCTGTTTCAGACACCCCTCTTGTTCCACTTGTCCCTGCCTGAACTTGACCTGCCCGGAAAGGAGGAGGCTCAGGACGGGAGAGTCTGGGCCGTGGTCCTCTGACTCAGGCTGCGAGATACTTCTGCGGCTGCCCAGGGGCGGACGTGGCGTAACCTAGGTGGCTGGTCTGGACGTACTCGTCTGTGCAGGGTTCAAGGCTGCCTCTGTAGTCTGCTCCCCATGAGACCCGGCTGTCATCTGTGCCACTGCAGCCTGATCACGCCTGCGTCTGAGTGTGGAAAACAACAGGAGCCTCGTCAACAGCACCCCAGAAGGAGACTTTCCTGCCCCTTGCTGATGGTGGCAGGAGGACAGACGGCTCTGCGTTGCATCCGAGGATCAAATCAGTGGTGCTTATTTTGGGCCAGGCTCCAGGGGACCCGGGGAGAGCGCCCGAACTGCTGACGAAGCCCAGGTTGATTTTAGTGGGTGATTTCAGCGTGGTCAAATATTTATAGTGTAAAGAAATCATAAAACGTGCTGGTGGTCCCGGAGCTGGTGGGGACACACCCTGTACACCTTGGAGAGGACATTGTGACTTGGTGACAGGGCTGTTTAATCTGTTCCCTACAAATAAATTGCCCAAGAAATAAATGAAATGTAAATGACTCTGAGTAGGTTCCCCTCCTGGTCCCTTCCTTCTTCTCTGGAGAGGCAGCCAAATTTTCGCCTGCGGTGTGATCTGTGTTCCCTTCTCACAGCTCGGACTTCTCTGCTGTGCTACAGGGACGAACCGGCTTCCTCTCCTCCCCTGCTCTGAACCAAAGCTGCGCCCTGTTAGCGATGACCTCCTCGTTTTTTCTCGATGGTGGCATGTGCCATGTGGGGCTGATCAGTTTGCTTTAATTAAGCTTCAAAAGAGAGCTCAGGCTTCCATCTTATCTCCACTTTGCTCCTTAATTCCTTCTCCACGGTCCGCTGTAGGGAGGAAATCCAGCCTGCGGTCTCTGAGCAGGGTGGGAGTCTGCGGCACAGGGCAGCCTGGTCTCATGAGCGTCCTTCCTCCCGGGGAAGGCCTTTCTCCCCCTGGCCTCCAGTTTCCACAGGGAACTAATTCCCAATGACCTTAAAAAACAAAAACAAAAACAAAAACAAAAAGCCCTTGGGTGTTTCCCACCGTGACAAAACCAGAAGGAAGGAAGAGGGTGGCTGGCAGGAAGAGGGTGGCAGGGAGGGGTAGGACTGCCTGAAATCCAGCCCTGCTGCACACCGGCCTCGGCCTCGGACCTGGGTGGAATTTTTCCTCTCATGCTGACCTGGGGGCCCGCAGTGGCAGCTTTTTTTTTGCACAGAGTAATCACCGGATGGAATTTTTTTTTTTCTTCACCACCCAGCCACCAGCTCCTGTGGCCCTCAGGAGGAACATTTGGAACCATGCATTCTTTATGTGGTCTTCGGTTAATAAACAGGAACCCACCTTCTAGACTGATGGGGAAACAATTTTGTTTCTGTTTGCTGCTCCTGGTTGTAGGGTCCATGAATGGGGGCTTTGAGAACCTGCCCTTCCGTGGCCAGATATCAAAGTGAGGCTCACACACGGATGGATGGAAGGGCCGCCCACTGCGCTGCCACCGCAGGGCCAGGCCGGGATGACCCAGTTTCTCCCCCGGGATGGATGCCGGCCTCCAGGAGGAAGGCACAGACCACCAGCGACCACCAAGTCCTAAAATAACTGCCCGTGTTCACTCCTGTGTGCGCTTTCTGTGGCTTCCTCTGTTGCTGGTCCCCCTCCATTTGGAAGAGAAAGTTTATCTTTAAACTTTTTGGACCTAATGTTTCTCCCTTTCTCCTCTCTCTACCCCTCCTCTCTTTCCCTTCCCACCTCCCCATTTCCTTACACCCATCCTTCTCGGCTGTCCTTGAATGAAGGATCCCCACATCCCTGCTGGTCCCCGCCTGCACCCTCCTCCTTGCAGGGCAATGGGCATTGGCTGTTGACAGTTTTCTGTGACAGTTTTTGGGGATGGAAATCTAGCAGCAGAGGCTGGGAATAAGGATGGTGGACCTGTCTGTCCATGTCCCTGGATTCGGACCCACCTGGCCCTGCTGCTTCCCTTCTTCCAGCCCAGGGCAGGGGGAGCAAAGTGTTGGGCGATGGAGGACTCCAGATGATGGTATGGGTAGGGACCATGTGGTATCCAGAGTGGTAACAGCCAAAAAAAGGCCTGATATGCTGCCTTCTCTGGGCACATTTCTTCCCCTCAGTGCTGCCATGGTTGGGGGCTGCCCTGATTTGTCCAGGTCCTGAGGGTCATGTACTGTGGTAGAGGGTAGAGGGTAGAGGGCAGAGGGCAGAGGGAACCAGGCACTGCTACCCTTTGCACTGGGATGTCTGCCTGTATGGCCTGAGGATGGCAGGACCCTTAGGGACAGCTCTGGAAGGGGCCACTTGTGAGCCTCTGCCAGTCTCTGATCTGTGTATCCATGTGTAAGGGACAAGGTGGCATGGGCCCATGACCAGGCAGCACCAATTTGGGATCACAGCTGCCACAGGACAAGAGACATTCTTGGGCTTTTCCTAAATTCCAGGTGTGACACTGGTGTCAGGAAGCCAAGAGAAGGAAAGAGGACGTAGGCTATGCTGTGACCCCAGGTTCAGTGTCAGGTAGCAGATTGAGGGGCCTGCTCTGGATTGGCCCAGGAGCCAGAAGCTGAGGGCTTGGAGTTGAATTTGTTTTAAGTTATGAAAATGTATAACAGGGCTGGGGATTTAGCTCAGTGGCATAAACACCTGCCTGGCAAGCGTGAGGTCATGAGTTCAATCCCCCTCCCTCCGCAAGAAAAAGAGGTGCAGTTGGAGAACCAAGGCAACTGAGAAGGTAAGAGAGGCATAGGAGACCCCGAGTGGAAAAGGTCCCCTGCAGCCCTGACCTCCCTTTTGATACAGCACAAAGTGAGCAGACAGTTCAGCCTGTATTCAGAAGAGAGAAAGAAGTAGAAGATTTTTACTTAAAAATTTTAAGGAAAAGCAGGCCAAGAAATTACTTAATAGCTTTCTGAAGATCTTGCATCTCACGGTACTTGTTAAGTGACATAAGACCCTGGGTGAGAGCCACAGGAACTGATCGCCATGAAGCAGGACTGCACTATACGGTCATGCGCTTCCTGGTCTAACCTTTGCAGCTGGTCAACTTTAAGATGCTTTGTGGATTTGCTTAATTAAACCTCATCCCATCGCTATGGGAGGATTCCGTTTGCTCATTTCATGTATAAATGAATGACAGCATGGAGAGTTTGGAAGAAAACATTGCCAGAGTTTCTCTGACCCACCAGAGAAACTCCAGGCCCACAGCTCTCCCTCCCACAGGCCTTTGCCTCCATAAGCAAAGGGTAAGGGGGAAAATGACTGGTCGGCATAAGGAAAGGTTCTGTTTGTAAACAAACAAAAAGTACCTAGCAGAAAAGTTTTAAAATCTAAACTTTATAATCATAGTTAGCTAACATTTTATTTCTTTTTACCTCATTTTATCCTTATTTTGCCTTTATGAGTCAAACAGCAGCAATTTAAAATAGTGGGTTTTGTTTGTCTTTTCAAGAATGAGAGTAAAACAGTATAGTTTTTTTGTTGTTGTTTTGACTGTCATGAGACTGAATGTCTATGTGCTTGGGCTCAGGAGAAAGATAGGAGGGGAGGGAAACTGAGGCAGAGAAAATGGCTTTCATCTAGCTGGAGAGAGGGTTGGAAAGTATTGGTCCTACTTTTATCCCAGAGTGGCAGAAAGTACAGGAGCTCGCTGACAGCCTGAGGAATCAGGGCTGAGGGCAGTGCAGTGTGCCAGTCTGGCTCCTGCTCTGCATAAAGGGCCATGGGGTTGCTGTCCAGTGTCACTGTTCAGAGCTGGCATTGAGACGTCCCTGCCCCAGATGGGCATCCCACACTCAGGAAGTTTGGCTCTTTCTGTGGGTCTTGGGCTATGGGGGAACTACAGGTAAGTGACCCGAGTCAGGCCTTAGGGTGTGAAGAGTCTTGTTTTCATCAATGCCTGCACACAGCTCTCGGTTTCTACATTTGAGAGAGGAATGAAGCTGTTCATCCCTACACTCGCTGGGACATCAAGTTCTACTCTGTGATTATCAGGGCTTTTTGTCTTCCTTGGTCCCAGCGGTCGTGGGCAGTGCACCCTGGGCCTTGGTGACATACCTGGTCCCTTCTGTTTACACTTGTACAACCTGCCAAGGACACACACACACACACACACCTGTCCCCAGGAATCCTTGGGAGGCCAGGCTTCACAGACCTGTGACATCTTATTTTCGTACACCCTTGGTTTTGAAGGCTGTCTTTGAACCATGTGCTTCTGCTCCAAAGAGATTATCAACTGTAACGAGCAGACATCAGGAGGCACAGCTGAGCCTGACATTAAGACGACGACGGCACACAAGAAATGAAAAATGAGCACTTAGTGGAGGATTTCAGATGGGGTCGTCGACATCCATGTGGTTGAATCCATGATTCCACCTACCTCCCAGTCAGCCCTCCCCACCTCCAAGCATGTCTGAGGTTCTCAGATCCTATTAGACATTGGAAATGTGAGCAAGGGTTTTTTTTTTTTTGCTGTTTCATTTCTCATGACCAACTTTTCCATCTTCTGTATGGCTCAAGATTTAAATTTCAATAAAAGTATACTGGAGAACTGAATTTCAAAAGGTGGTGAGCAGCGTTCGTGGATTGATTAAAAAAATATGGTGTGTATTTAAATTAGAAAATGTAACAAATGACACATTGCCGGGAATCACCCTCTAAATATTCCCGACTTCAAACAGATCCCATTGTTCTCACCACTTTGGGACACAGTTCTGAGATTTTTCCTGAAGTCTTTAGAAGGTGTGATCAAAAGTAGGATGAACGCTGCTGCCAAGTGTCATCCATGGAAAGAAAGGCTCGTAAAAATGTGACGCTGTGTCTTCATCCACCTTAGTCACTGGATCTGGCGCTGTGTGTGTGACTTCTGGCTCATGCCCAAAGTCAAAATAACCATGAAAGGGAAATATTTTAGTGGATTCAGGACACTGAGGCAGCCATGAGAGCACAACTAAAGACACTTACAAAAGGGGACTTCCGGAGCTGCTGCAGAGAGCAGCAAGAAGGATGGGATGAGTGTGTTGGAATTGAGGGGAGGCTTTTGTGCATCCTTCAGGGAATGGCGCTGACTGAAACCCAAACACTGGGGAATTCTGATGATACTCCTTTTCCCCTCTGGGGACCTCAGTGGGGCCAGGCTGGTGGGTGATGGTGCAAGGCAGACTTGAGCTGGGCTGCTGCCTTTGTGTGCCTTGGTGGGTGGAGTCTGGGTGGCTGGGCAGAGGCCAGGACATAGCATCAGCCTCAAACTCTATTCTCTGGGGTAGCCACACATTCTGTTCATTCTAGATTTTTAGTTTTGCAGCTTCCTCTCTGGTTCCCCTTCTTTGGCATTGTTCCCCTCAGGGGAGCAGCATCTTTCCTTTTGGGCAAAGCAAGGTGCCAAGCCCCACCTTCCTCCAAATCACAAGGCCAAATTTAGAGTCAGGGCTGCTGGTGGAGCTCTGTGCATAATTGAGGCTGGCACAAAGAGCTGTCATTAGGTGGAATGGCATGGAAGGGAGGGTGGGGAGGGAAGGGAAAGCCTGGCCCACATTCGGACAGCTGTCTGAGTGAGACACAGAGCAGTGAGCCTGGGAGGTCTGGCTGCAGAGAATGCCCCCTGGGACAAGGCTGGGAGGGGTGGCTGGGGACAGTCCTGTGGCCCTGCTGGTGTCAGGTGCAAGGGCTGTGGTCCCAGGTGGCTGCCAACACCAGAGGCACTGGCTGTGTGGAGCCAGGTCTGCTCCCAGGTGTATAGAGCTCAGAGGAATAGGGTCACCCAGTGACAGAAGCTCACCCAGTGGTCACTTTGCTCCATGGACGGTGCAGGGTTCTTTCTTCCTCTCCATCCTGGCACGAGCATCCTTGTTGAGAGCCATGATGTTTAGTACTTTGGAGGGTGGGGCCCCAACTGTTGTCCTCTCTCCTGGCCTACCCCACTGCGAACTTCCTGGGAGCATGTCGGGGTACCACTAGTGAATCCTGGGATGCCTCCTGGCTAACCTGTGTGTGCACCTGCTGTTTCTGGGTGACCCCTTCCCCCCAGATCCTGGATCCTGCGTGTGTGAAGATGGCTCAGCCTGGTCTGTCCTTTCCTTTTGTTTACTTGGCCTGTCACTTCCCTCTATGGCTGGCCTGGCATCTGGGCCCTGGTTGTTCCTCTGCCCTTGCTAGATGCTTGGTGGCATCCTGGCTCCGTGGGACCTGGGCTCTAATATTCCTGGGTTTGCTCAGACAGCCCAGCTGGCTGCACTCTGTGCTTCCTGGCCTCGTTTAAACTTGGCCTTGTCACGTTCATGAGGTAGCTGTGCTTTGCAGGCCTGTGAGCTAGGGCAGTGCTCACACCCTCGGTGTACAGCTTGGGCAGGTAGAGGTTGCAGAGCAGCTCTGTGGAGTGAGCGGGAAGCTTGGCTCGGGCTACACACACAGCCCCACGAAGCCCATGTTTACTTTTGTGGGAGGCTGGTGCATAGGAGACCAAGGTGGCCGGTGAGAGTGGGGACAGGGCTGACAGTCACAGCACTGTCTTAGAGTATGGCAGGAAGGCTTCATCCTGCCGAGATTCAATCTATTCCTGGGGGAAATTTTTTTTTTCTTCTAACATCAATTGGCCCCAGACTCACTCTTTGTTCCTTCCTGCTGCAGCAGCATCTGAGTTTACTCAGGGTCCCGATGTCCCTTTACACACCGTGTCCCTCTAGCTACGCCTCTAGTTGAAAAACACAAATCGAGTTGATCCTCCCGATCCTGCGGGAGTTCAGGGTCCTCCGCTTGCTGTGCAGACCCCTCAGCCCTGCCACCTCCTACTAAGCCATGTGAGGAAGCCCCAGCTCTGAGCTCCCCGCTCTGAAGCCTTTGCATGCCACATCTGAGCCCCGTGCAGGTGTCCTCCTGTGCAGTGGCCTGCCAGTAGGTGTGTCACAGCAACAGCATCTCCTGTGCAGGGCTGGGGACAGGACACTGCCGTGTTGGGCAGGGTGGCACTGACAAACAGAACTCAAGACAGTGACATTGAGCAAGGGCCAGAGGGGGATGAAGGGGAATAGTCCAGGCTGAGGGACAGTACATACCAAGGCCCTGGGGCAGGAACACCCCTGGCTTCTCACAGCAACACTGCCTCAGGGCGAGTGATGACCTGAACACCATCTCTAAATAGAGGAGGCTCAGAAAGAATGAGCCACACGTAGGAAGGACTGGTGTCTGGCGGCGGGCCAGGGGTGCTTCCTGCGTCCATTGAAGAGTTTCGGTCCAGGCCTAGACCCCAGCCTCGGGGCCTCTAGGGCAGTTCACCTACACTTTCTGGTCTCCAGGGTCCTATAAGCTCTTCCCCATCCCTAGTAATGGGCGTATAAGGAACGCTTTTGTGGATCTTTCCCAAGAGCTCACACAAAATCATGAATGAAGGTGCCGCACCTCCCTGCCCTTTATTATGGTGAAATGTACACCACACACCCGCTGGCGCAGCTGCCTCTAAGTGTGCAGCCCTGTGAATTAGATGCCCACCTGCTGTGTACCCGTCACTACCTTCGAGGTCCGAACTTCCTCATTCTCCCAGTTGAAGCTCTGTGTCCCTCATACCCTGTCCCTACCCTTGGAAACCGCTACCAGTGCCTTCTGTCTTCCTGCATCTTATTGCTCCAGGGACCTCAGCCAGGGGGAATCATATTCTGTATAGCTTTTTTGACTGGCTTGTTTCATTTGGCATAATGCCTTCAGGGTGCACGCGTGATGTGGCATGGGTGTAAATTTCTTTTCATGGATGCATAGTATTCTACCACACATGTATAGCATGTGTTCTTTATTCGCTGGTGTACTGAGGGACGCGACACTTCTACCTCTGTTATATCTGGCATCATTGTGCTCACAAGCACACAGATTCCGGCTTTCGCTTCTGCATCTTCCTTTTCTTCAGGCAGTTTGCTGTTGCTCCCTTCTCGGCCACTTGCCTTAGTAACTCCATTGATAGATGCCCTTTTCCTTGCCCAACCATGGCCAGCACCATGAGGCGGCAGCATGGCACACACCAAAGTGAATGAATGATGGAAATAGAAACCCAGGGTCCTCCTAGGCTGGGCCTTGAACCCTTAACTAATGCCCCTCTGCAGGTGCCTGGGGCAGCCGCCCCACCCAGTGCTTAGAGGCGCTGCTGCCCAGGCAGAGGCCTCAAGTGCATTTGAATTTAAACCTGAGGCACAAATTGGGAAAGAAATTCGCATAAGCCAAAACTCAACACCGTCTCTAAGTAGAGGGGTCTCAGAAAGAATGAGCTGCACATAGGAAGGGATCTGTTGGAAGAGATCAAGACAGGGCTGGTCACGGGTGCATCCATGCCCTCCATGCTGAGCCTCAGTTTCCCTGTCTGTAAACAGGAAAGGGTGATTGTGGGAATTAAACTAGAAAATGTGGAGGCTGCTCTGGTTGAGCACCTCCAGCTGCCTCTTAGACCAAACCCCAAGCCGCTGCCCCTACCCATAGCCTGGTTTAATTGGTTGGAGGTACCACAGGTGTCCACAAGCTCCCCAGGAGATTGTGATTTTACTCTTGGTGGCCCTGGGGGTGGACCCCAGGATCCTGTGGACCACAGCCCTGCAAGTGACTTTCCCGTGCTCTCATGGTGACTGATCCCTGGGACAGCAGGGGTGGGTCCATACAATATGCCACCCTCCTCCTCACTTTCCCTCTGCTGCAGAAACTTTCCAAGGTACGTGTCCATCTTCTCGTGGGATGCCCCTGGACACTGGCAGGCAGCTTTGTGCCAGGGAGCCAAGAATCTAACATAGCTGAGCCTCAGTTTCCCCAGTGGTAAGATGAGCCAGTGCACGGCCTGTAGCAAGTGCTTGGCACCTGTGGGCTCTCACCGAGAGCAGGTTCCATCAAGCCAGGTTCCCAGCCTCTCCTTCCCTCCCTGTGTCCTGTCCCTTTAGGGTTGGCCATGCTCACTCTCCTGCTGGGCCACTGTCCTGGAAAAGCCTGGTGAGAACCTGGGCTGGGCTTGAGTCAGAGGTATTTGCAGATTTGACTCACCAGGTCTTAAATCCTGGAGATCACCTGGGGGACTCATGACGTTCTTGGAAAATGAAAGAAGTGACTATTACAGAGCTGAAGTCATCAGACGCTCACCCTTCCTCTTGTACTGCAAGGAGCCAGCAGCCTTCAAAGGCTGGGCTGGGCTGGGCTGGGCCCGGCTGGGTGCTTCTCACACTGAATCCAAACCATTTCTGCTCACTGAGGCTCCCAGCCCTGGATTCCTAGGTCCATAGCTCTAAGTTCCCCAGGGGAAGTTTCCCGGGGTTGCCTCTGGAGCAGGGTCAGGGCTTCTTCCTGGAGGTTACTTCCCCAGTGAGGAGGCAGTGAGGGGAGCGGGCTGCAGGGAGGAGATCTGAAAGCTCTCCATTGGCCTCCCAGGATGTTGTCAGCACAGGTGACAAGGAATGTCCCACACCTTAAAAAAAAAAATGCTGCAGTTTAAAAAAATCCAGCAAAATCCTACTTTTCAAGATGCACAGTCACCAGCTGAGAAATGATTCAGCCCAACTCAGCCACAGCCACAGGACTGAACAGACAGTAGTCAGCAGCTCTTGGTCCAGGCTTGTTGGGAAGTGGTCACTATGCCAAAGGCCAGCGCGAGGGGCGCTGTCCGGGGTTGGTCACCACCAACATCCCTGAACAGTCAGGCAAGGTCAGGAAATCATGTGCCTGCCGCCCTCACGTGCTGTCTCCAGTCTTTCCTGAACGCATTGATCTCTTAGTGGTTGAAATCGTACACATAGTAAGATCTGGAGATTTCCTTTTCACACCTGTCCTTGGACCAAGGTGTCTGGGTGCTTTCTGGGGAAACTGGAAAACTGGAAAACGGTAGGGTCACACATTGCATCTCCCCCACACGGTGTGCTGTGCTTGCTCACCTCACCCCTCCACGACCTCCGCAGATGGTAAACCAAGGAACTCCAGCCAGTTCTGGGGGCCTTCCATGTAACCCATGTCTGCTGCAAGAATCCCAGGCTAGGGGCCTCTTGTCACCATCTCAGCCACATTAGTTCCAAGTGAACTTCCGAAGCTCCCTCTCTGTCCCCTAGGTGGCTGTCCTGTCCCCAGGGTGTGGCCTGGGCTCCAGGTCCTCCCTGCCTCTGGGATCCCCATACCCTGCTGTGTCTTCCTCCAGCTGTCCATCGGTCCACTGCCTGCAGTGATGACCTGTCTGCTCTCTTCCCACAGATTCGGAGCCCAGCACCTCGGACTCGCCGTCGTCCCCCTCCCTGTTCCTCTCCTCAGAGGAGCCAGGCCCCTGCACCGCCACCCAGCCCACGTCGCCTGCGTCTCCCTGTGAGCAGCCGGCCCCATCCCTCCCAGGTCCTCCTGTTCCCCCTGCATGCAGACCTGCTCCAGTCACAGGCCTGGGCTTGGTAGTCCCTCCATCAACGGACGCTGCTCCCAGGGCCCCAGGGAACGAGTACCCTGAGAATGACAAGGAACCTGGTGCCCAGGACCCCTGCTTGGGGCCTGATGTTGGAGAGCTCCTGGCCGAGCTACGGACCATGAACAGCCACCTGGGTGTCATCGCAAGAGCTCTCACCAAGCTGGCCTCAGCTCTGGGGCCACAGTCCCCACCAGACACCCAGGATGCCAACTGATGGACAGGGATGCAGGGGCTAGGCATCTGGTCTCCAAAATTGGATGTCCCTGGAGTCAGCAGACCTGGTATAAGCACATTGCTCTTTCAGCCTGTGCAGTAACTGCAGACTCTGTGTACACTGCAAAGAATGCACTGCTCAGGGGACCCTTTGGGCCGCCCCTACTGATCTTCCTTGTCTCCTTTGCCCTGCTGGCAGACACAGCACATGCAGAGGGGTGATGGTGGTGGGTGCCCTGGGAAGGGGTTCTGGAGAACCAGCCTTCACTGCTCCTGTGACTTTGGTCCCTGCAGGAGGGGGAAGAGGACAGCATATCACCAAGGAAGGAGTTCAGGGCAGCCCCGACTTTCCCCTCTTGAGATGCTGAAGGAGGAGTTTCTTCTTAAATATTTCTTTGGAAAAAATAAATTCATATATATTTTTTCTCTAGTTATAACCATATCTTCAAGAAGTCTGGACCATAGAGAAATGAAAAAAATCTTATATGTTCGGAAAAAGTGGGTGGGGGGTATTTAAGTCTTTTGTATGAGTAAGAAAATTGTGTAATAAATAAAACTTTTCATATCCTCTTTCTGGCCCCTTGGGCGGTGTCTCTCCCTCTGTAGCCTCCTCTTTCTGACTTCAGATGTTTGACCCACTTCCTTGGATCCAGTGTCTGAAGACCTTGCCAGGGCACCCTGGTGAGATCTGCTGGCCTAGGTGGAATCTCTGAAATCTGGGGTAACCCAGAACCCCCTGGATCTGGCTTCCCACAGCCAACAGGGTTTTTCTAATCTTCCTGTTTGGATCCAGACTTTAGTAAGGTGTGCTCATTCTCCTGAAGCGAACATGGTGCTGTCTCCAGAAACAAACCAAGGATCAGAAGCTTCGCAGACATAATAAACTGCCCCATTGAGCAATTGCCTGCTGGCCACTGGCTGCTGGGCACTGGGGTGGTGTTAGCCTGGCTTCCCCAGCTGCAGGCGCCCCTGTGACCCTGGTGTCAGTGTGCAGGAATCACTGCAGAGCAGCCAAGAAGCTGCCTCTGGTTCTGCAGGAGACATAGATCGTGTGGGCCTAAGACTTGCTTGAATCAAGGTATGAGGGTATTGGCTCTGTGTCGCCATCCAGCTGGGCATGCTGTCCCTGGGGGTTCCACTCGTCTTTGGACTCTGCAGATGCCTTGCTTCTTCAACGGCAGATCAAAACTTTGGGGAATTATTATTTTTTTGCAGGCAGGCTATGTTAGGTCCAACACCCTCTTCTGAAGACGTCTCGGGGAATTTCATTCCAGCTCAGCACCAATGTCCAGGATAGACTAGGATTAGCTCCCTGTCCTCCCAGGGCTCCCAGCCCAGGTTTCAGCCAGAGAAGATCAGCAGCAGCGGGGATGTGTGAGCAGTTTGTGGGTTGGGGAGCAGCAGGGAGTGGAGCAGGGCGGGTACAGGGAGTCGGGCTTCTTTGGTCTGACTTGGTGGGTGATGTTTAACTACTCTGATCCTCAGTCTCTGCACCTATAGAGCCTGACACATGCTCCAGAACCAGACAGGGAACGGAAGGAAGGGGTGGGTGCAAATGCCCCCTGCCTGCCCTGTAGCTGAAGACCAGTATACTCATTTGTTCTGAGCAGTCTCTTATACCTTGCTTTTTTTCCACCCACGGTTGGGGAAATTTTTTATTTTGAGAGAAAATCTCTTTAAGTGGCCCAGGCTGGGTTCAAATTTGTAATCTTCCTGCCTCAGCCTCCCAGAGTGCTGGGACTACTATGGGTGTACACAACCACACCTGGCTTCTTATGCCAATTTTAACTGAGTTCCTTTGCCTTAGGTTAAGAACAAACGAAAAACAAACCCTAAGATCTCTTCAGTACAAAGAGGGGCTGGCATATAAATCCTAAAAACAGACACAGTGATGGGGCTCTTTAGCCAGACTCACCTTGATGGCTTGTGAATATGAAACCCAAGCAAAGCTTCACCCCGAGATATCAGTGCCAGTATTTTGGCATCTAATCATTGAAACCTTCGTATCTATGTGCAAATCCTACAAACCCGCAGTTTAACCTGACTGTGAGCTCAGCGTGCCCTCTGGCTTGCGATCTTACTTCCTTTTTTTAAGTCTTGAAAATGACAGAAATCCTAATATCCTTAAGAGATATTAAATATGAAGCAAAATTTGCTATGCCAGTTCCTACTTATGCTTCCAATTTCTCACTATTGTAAGCACTGCTGTAATGACCACGTCGGAGCATACATGTTTCCGCTCTTCTGCAATTACGTTGTTAGAGAAAATTCCTAGAGGTATGATTGCCAGCAGGCCGGATGTCCACTTCTACTTCTATTTTAGGTTTTTGCAATCTTCCTCATGGTTCATAAAGGGGAAGTGAATGAATGGTAGGAGGAACAGAGCAGTGGCGCTTTGGGTAGCTTCATTCAAGAACTGGAGGTGGGGAGAGGGAAATGGAAACGAGGTTGTTTATTGGAGGTTTAACTGCGGAATGAATGTGCAGTGGGCCAGATCAGAGATGTGCAAAGCCACTTGCAGACAGGAATCCCGGGTGACCCCTCAGATGGTTTAAGGGTCATGGTCCAGTTACGAATAGAAGCTGTCCAGGTTTGTCACCCTCAGGGGATCTGGTTTAGGAGTGACACAAAAGGGTGCTGGAAAGTCTGAAGGAGCAAACAAGGGTTGGCCAGGTTATGAGAGATGGCATCTGTGTATATCTGCCTCCCCCAGTCTAGAGGAGCCAGGGTGGGGATCTCAGAGACTGTCCCTGAGATGGTGCCAGTGGTTTTGAGGCTTCCTGGTGGGCTGTTGGACCTGGGTAAGGGAGGTAAATCCAGGTGGCTTGCTGTCATGAGAGACAGGAAGCAACCTGCCTGTTAGACAGGTATCTCAGTCCATCTGTACTTCTGTAGCAAAATAGTTGTGGTCATGGCAATCTATAAACATAAATGTGTTTTCTTATAGTTATGGAGGCTGGGACACTTAAGATTAAGGTTTGGTATCTGGCCGGGGCCAGTCTCTCTTCCAGGATGGCCAGGATGGCACCTCTTGAATGTCTTCACATGATGGAAGGTGGAAGGGTCAAAGGGCCTAAACGACCTCACACATCCATCCATGCTTCTCATAGGAGCACTGATCCATCCACTCATCAGAGTAGACCTTGAGGACCTAACCACTTCCTAAAGGACTTGCCCTTTCTTTCCATCACATGGGAGTGTGACATGGAGGAACAGATTTGTCCAAGACATGGAACGTGCCTCCCGTGCCATCCTCCTTTATTAGAAGGACATCTGCACTCAAGACCCCTGTGTCTCTGTTCTCCTGCCAGCCAGTGCAGGAGCGAGGCTGCACCCCCTCCCACCAAGCCACAAACAGGCCACGAGGCTCGCCATGTCACAAAGCTGGTCACTTGTAGAGCCTGGATCTGTGTCCCAGGCCTCAACTATGTCAGCCCCGGGGATTGCCTGTCCTTTTTATTAGCAGCTCAGTGCCCCAAACCGGTGAGCTGTCTTTCATCTCCAGTTGTCCCCTGGGTGGTGGCAAAGTTGCTTTTTGGAAGTAATAGGTTTCTGAAAAGTGGGAAGATGGCAGGAAATGCTGACAGGAAACCAGAAAATGTCATATCCCTGGGCCCCACCTGTCACTGCCTTGGTGGTCCCTCCACACTGGGGGAGGGGAGCCGAGGGGAGGGAAGGGAAGGGTGGGACAGAAGAGTTGGTGGGCAGAATGACTGTGCCAGCCCAAAGCAACCATGGCTCTCCCGGTCCTGTAAGGCTGATGTTATTAGCCACGTTGCATGTATTCATAACTTTACCAGCTGTTATTGTGTTTTGTTTCTCTCCTTCCTCACCACCTCTGGCTGCCTAACTGAACACTCAACTCTACCTAGAGTCAGAATATGCAGGGCTTTCTGCCATTTGTGTGGGGACTACATTAGAATCCCAGGCCCAGGGGCTTTTGCTGCTGACTCATTCCTAAGCCTTCGGTAAACAAGAGCCCCATATGCCTATGCTCAGAGGCTGACTTTAACCTCTGCATGCACAGGTCACCAGGTACCCAGGGAGCTCGAAGCATTTCTACAAAGTTCAGGTGTCAAGGTCCAGCACTCGGCCACCAGAAACATCTCCCAGGGCTCTTGGTGCCATCTTCTCCCTGCTAAATGTGTGGGATGCTGCTTCTCTTGCACACATGCTCACTGGAAGGCACTAACTTTTAGCCCAAACATTCCTTTCATAACAGGTTCTACGTCCTGTTTGTGCCCTCTCCACAGTGCCCAGCACTGCCCAGACATGCAGCTGGTGCTCCAGAAACATCAGTGAGGGAGCAGTCCTGAGGGCTGACTGGGTTCTTGGCCTGTGTGTCTTCCAGTCTGGTGCAGGCTGGGAGGAAGGTCAGGACGACCTGTCTCAGTGCAGCCTCCTGGCCTTGCTGGGGCCCCAGTAACTCCCCACAGTGGCCCAAATCCTTTAGCCATCCTCAATGTCGGCCTGGTGTGCAGGCTGCACAGCGTGTTCTCATGGTGAACATGGCAGCAGGAGACATTCTTCCAGGTGTCCCCGTGTCTCCACATGGAGCCATGCCAGCCCCTCTGCTTCCTGAGGGGCTTTATGGATGTGGGATGGCTCCTTCAGGCTTAGATGTGCTTGCAACCAATCAGCAAATACAAGATTCTGATCCTAAATGGGCATCTCACTTTGTCCCAGAGGGCTGTGAGATGCCTGCTGGGGACATAACATTTGGGAGGAATCTTAGGTGTCACCTGGCCTGAACCCCTCGTCCTGCAGGTGGGTATCAGAAAGGTCACAAAGGTCAAGGATACCATGCACACAAACTGGGCTGGGAAGAGCCCTCCATCCTCCTGTCATTCTCCCTGCCTCCCTAAGTGAGTTTTTTCCAGTGTCCTGTCTGTCCTAGGATGCTGGGGCTGCAGAGGGATGTAACTGTGGAGCTTCAGGCACCTTCTCCTGGAACACTGGACACACACACACACACACACACACACACACAAGCACACAATACACTCTCACCCTTGAGTGCTCTTGTACACACACTGGGAATGGATCACAACTTTTAAATTAAAAAGAAAAAAAGGTTTGTCTAAACCCACAGTCGGCAGACTATGGTCAGTGACCTGTTTTGAGCTCGTAAACTCAAAACAACTTTCACATTTTTAAATCATTGTAAAAAAAGAAGAATATGTGACAAAGACCGTATGTGATGCTTGAAGCTTGAAACATTTATGCTCTGGCCCTTTGCAGAGAGTGCTTGCCAATCCTGGCACAGATAGTCCCCTTGATTGCTGCCCCTGCCCCACTAGGGTCATTGGTCTTCCTAGAGGGCAAGAGACCCATCTGCATGGGCGATCTGGTCACTTTTCCAGGTTCAGGAATTTAGAATTCATGGCTTTTTCTTCCCTCCCTTCGATGCCTGCAACTTCCTTCAGCAGTTTAATTTTTCTGGCATGGGGGTGAATCACGTGGTGGAACCTTGGTCAGGGGACATTCAGAGGTGAATTAGGGGCTCAAGGCTGACATTTTCTGCTGCTGATGTTACCCAGCGATGAGCTGCCCAAGCAGCCTGCAGATGACATGGCCGGGGCTGACCCAAAACACACAGCTGCCAAGAGCAGGACAAGGTAAATGTCTTTCCATCAAAGAAAAGCATCAGGCCACTCAAGATCTGACCGCCTCTATTTCCTCCCCACCATGGCAGCTTCTCAGCCAGTTCCTGTCTAGCCGGGCCACTCATTTCTTTGTAGTCACTGAACCAGAATAACCACAAATCAAGCCGGAAGAGCGTGATAACCCTCTGAACTCTGTGCAGCCCCAGTGGGGCTTCTCTGAGTGCACAGGCCCGCTATGCAGCTGTGACATCTCCCTGGGCCAGTGACTGCCATGGGCAAACATGCAAAGAACGAAGCAAGCCAGCAGCACATGGGACCCAAAATAAGGCTGTTGTAACTACTTGCAGTGAAGATTTATAGGCAGGCCATTCTGAGTTGGACTGTAAAGTGACACCAGGAGCCTCTGACACACAGTGGATCTTTAAGCATGACGTGGGACAGAAAATGAGCTGTGAACTCCCCTTGCCAAGGTCTTAGAAGTTTTGTGCTATTGACTCCAGGTCGGGCTCATAAATATAACATTATTAGACAAAAAAAACCAAGCCTTCTCCAACTGATTAGGCCCAGATTGGTCAGCCCATAAATCAATGCTTGAATAAGAACTATAAAGTTGTGAATCAATGTGTCCCAGATCTGCAACTGGACTGAGAAAGCTGGAATCAAATTGCTGGAGTTCTTCCAAGACCTTCCTGTACGCTCCTCCTCCAGTTAGCTCCGTACCCCAGGAGGCGTGTTTTCCAGGCCTCGGTCATCCGCTCCTGGTCTGGTGTGGATGGTTTTTGGGGCACAAGATTTGACCTCTTGTGTTTTCATTAGGGACAGATCTGAAGCTCTCTCATGTCTTGCTGACCAGTATGTCCTCCTGTGGCAGAGTGGCGATGGCATGTGTCGTCTGTACCCCAGAGACAGGAAAGGAACAAGACGTCCACATGTGACAGGTACATGGTGGGCGGCCAAGTCTGATTGATGAATGGATGCTTAGGTTACATTGATTTAAGATCTCTGAGTGCCTGCATTGAAATCCTAAACACAAGAATTCATTCTCCCCTTGGAACTGCACATCAGATTCAGAAGTGCCATCTGACCCTCCCTGCTGGACACAGTCTCCTTCTTGGGTTCCACAAGCACAGAGGGTGCTCCCCCATCCCAGTTCCAAAGTCTGTTTGCTGAATCCCCCTTCTCCAAACACATTCTTGGGGGATCCTTTCCCCTCCTGTTCGACAGCCCTATTTTGGGGACACACTATGCACAGATGCCTTCCCCTTATAAGGCTCCTTGGCACCTGCCTTATCCTGGGATGGGAGCTCTGGTAATCACTGAACATCCCAGGGTGCCCACCATCTTCTCCCTCTGGGGAGGATGTGAACAGCCTCACACAAATGCAGGTGGCTTCCTGCATCTCCCCAAACACAGACCCCCCCACAAAGACAACATCTAGGTTCAACCTAGATCCATCTGTCCCTTTGGGGGAAACTGAGGCCCAGAGAAGGGTGCTAACTTGCCCAATATGGTGTCAGGCTTCTTGTGACCCATGGCACTTTGTCCCTTAGGTGGATGCTGTCTTTTTCTTTCTCCTTGCAGAAAGAGAGAGACAGAGACAGAGAGAGGTTTTCTTTTAGGGTAAGACATGGGTTATGTGTTGGCCATTTCCTGCAGCCTCATTCATAGTCTCTTCCTCGCTATGGCTTATGAGCCCATAAACCCACAAGTGCAAGAACCCAGATAAAAATTCTGCACCTGGTGTTTGCGTCTGCGAGGAATGGGCACCGACAGTGACACTAGATGAATGAGCTCCCCCTTGGTGTTTTTACCACCAGCTGTCAGAGAGGCCTTGCAGGATGTATCGAGGGAAAAGAATTTTGTAGGGTGACCAAAATTTGTACCACCCACTGCACAGCAGCAGCAAGTGTGGAAAATGCGTCTTTGAAACCAGCCTCCCTTTGCATTATTAACCAGACAGATTCTAGGCAGGGGTGAGCCCTTTCTGCAGCAGGCATTGTGTGCCTCTTCCCAGACCTGTGGCCTTCGTCATTCTGCATCTTCCACATTTTAATTTAATTCTGACTTTATCTATTCACTTTCTGGGAAGATGTTCCATGCTTAAAATGAGCTGTAAGAAATAATACACTCACCAGGGGAGTTAAAAGGTAACTCCAAGAAGGGAAGGAGGTATTTATAAATCAGATACTTGGTAAGGGAATAGTATGCAGAATATATAGAGAACACCTAAAGCTCAACCACAACAATACACACTATTCAAAAATGAGCAGGGGATCTGAACTGGCCTTTCCCCAGTGGAAACAGACAAAAGGCCATCAACCCAGGAAAAGATGACCCATGTCAGCAAACATTAGAGAAATGCACATAACTACCACCTGCCCCCAGGAGATGGCAAATATCAAAACTTGCAGGAAAAAGCAAGTGTCAGTGAGGATGTGGAGAAACCAGACCATGTACACTGTGGATGCGACGTAACAGTGCAGCTGCTGTGGAGATGCTGCAGTGGTTTGTCAACATATTAGATGTACAATCACTAAATTAGCCAGACTCTTCACTTCTGAGTCTTTTAAGAACCAAATAATTGAAAGAATCCTCCTAAAGAGATACTTGCACATTTATGCTCACAGCGGTATTCGTCATGGCTCACAGGTGGCAACAACCCAAGCATGTGTGAACAGATGGACGGATAAACCAATTGTGGTGTAGACACTCAGGGGACTATTAGTCAGCCTAGAAGGAGAAGGAAATTCTGACACAGGCTATGATACAGATGAATCTTGAGGACACTATTCTAAGCAAAATATGCAAGTTACAAGCAGACAAACACTGGGTGATTCCACTTACATGAGGTAGTCGGAGTAGACGAAATCATAGTGATGGAAAATAGGCTGGTGGTAGCCAGGGTCTGGGGCAATGCGAGATGGGGACTTAGTGTTTAATGGGTACAGTTTCAGTTTTACAAATGGAAAGCACTCTGGAGATGCGTGGTGGTTTTTGATGTATGGATGGTGGTCTGGAGTGTATAAAGTATGAATCTCTGGGAACTGTCCACTTAAACATTGTTAAGATGATAAACTTTATATGTATTTGATAACAATAAAAATAGGAAAAAAGTGCTGTAAACTTTCAATAATCTAAAAACGTGGCCTTGAATGCTTTTTCTGGACTTAGTTACATCCTGCTTTGACCAAGAAGATAGAAGTGATGGGTGCTGGCTCTACACCTGCACCTCTCAAGAAAGGCCCTGCACATGTTTGAATGTGGTAGTATACAACACCTGTTACCATGACAACATGCTCCTGCTAGCCAGTTGGAAAGGGGAGACTGAAGAGCAGAGCCAACCCACCCCTGTTGTCTCAGCTGAGACCTGTTTAGATCAGCCAATGGCTGGCCACCCCGGACAGGCGCACAAGCCCAGCCACAATTATCAGAGCCGCTCAGCTACCCCTAGGCTGACCCTAGACACTCACTGGTGCATATCTCTGAGGTTTTGTGACCGTAAAGCAGCTTGACTGGGGGAGGAAATGACTGGAGTAGGAATTACCCTATGTATATTTTTATCACTCTTCTTCCCCACTTGTTTCAACCAATTGATTATATAGACGATCTATTAGGTAGCTACCCATTATCCATTCTTCCCTGCTTCCTTAGAACTGTGTGGCCAGCTCAACGCTGACTTTTCCCAGTCACGTGACACTCGTTTGGCCAATGAGAAGCAAAGGAGGCATTGAGTAGCATTCCTTAAAGGAGGGCGGGACTTCCTGTGCCTGTGTCCCTCTTCCTCTCTGGAATGCTGTGTTAGAGGACATTATGACTCTGAGGCGGCACAAGCTATGCATGGTAGAGAGGAAAAAGGGGAAGAGGGCAAGAGTGTAGGTCTCTGATGGTATGGCTACAGTACCGGCTTTGGGTTGCTCTGTGGATTTCTACTTACATGAGAAAAAATGAGATTTCTCAACCATTTCGCCCACTGTTTCCCAGAATCCTCTCACTTATAGCTTATTCCAATTTCTAAAACCTCCCTTGACACCTACTTTGTCCTCCTTGGATATTGACAGTTATATAAGGACATTTCACAGAAAATACTACTGATTTCATCAGTTGTACACATTTGCAACCACTTCCATGCGTTTATATTGGCTTATATTTTTCAAAGTTCTTGACGATTTCTAGATTTCCCATTATATCCTTGTGACTAGCACCTTGTTTTTATTCTGTAACCAGGGAAACTGAGGCAAGAGAAGGGTGAGTAAGCTGTTCAAAGTAAATGAAGAGCCAGGAGAGATTGAAAACAGCTTTCCAAAGAAGGATAGGTGTGTGCCTCGATTAGGCCACTCTGCAGCAATGAACTTGGTCTCCACTCAGGGAGACTGAAGTCTACAACCTTGCAACTCCACGTGGACCAGCCAACACCGGAAGTCACCACTCACCATGCAGGACCAGCTCCTTCATGAGAAGGGAGAAAAGGACCACAGGTCAACTTGTTACCTTTGGTGTCCACAAAATAATTTGCTTTCCTACTTTCTCATACAGCCGTTTACCAGCATTTACCAAGTGCCAGTTGTGTGTCGGAGAACAAACACTCTACACTCACTACCCCACAAGTATTAGAGGAGCGTCATGAAGTGAACTTGGTTAATACCTCCATTTACAAGTTCCCCTCTCTCCCCGGCTGGGGCCATGTGCATACCAAGCACACGCCCTACCACTGAGCCACACCCCTCCAGCACCCTCATTTTAAAGGTGAGTAAACTGAGGTTCCAAAAAGTGAAGCAAACTTCCTGAAGTCTTGTAGCAATGAGCTGCAAAATGTGGGTGAGAACCAGGTTGCTGGATGGTGTGGCCTCTGTTCCTTGGCCTGCAATGTCTTAATGTGGGTAAAATTTATTGTTCACCTAGCAAGGACAGCGCACTCCCCAGTTATTCCATGGACTTCTTGTAAATGCCCACCTTCATTTGCAATGAGCGTGGCACCCTAGGACAGGGTGGTCCTGATGGAATGTAGGCAGAAGTGATGGTGACTGCTCCAGTAGGACAGTCATGACACTCAGGGTGGACTCCTCTTTCTCTGCTGCTGCAGCCTTGGACTCCAGACACCAAGATGCTGGCCTCTCAGGCTGAGGAGCCTGGATCTCTGAATCACTGAGTGGAGGCGAGCAGCTCCAAGGAGTCCCCCAGTCCCCATCGTACTGAGCAGGAAGATGCCGCTCGGACTGCAGGGCATAGCACACCTCCCCTAACTAATATAGCAGCAATGATAAGCATATATGTTTATGTTATCTGGTTGCTGATACTGAACAAAATACTTTCTCCCTCTTCATAACAACCTTGAGAAATAAACGGGGATTATGAGCTGGATTTTATAGAGAAGGGAAATCACTTGCCAAAGACCACACAGTGGGTAGGTAGGGTAGGTGGTCAAACCAAGGTCGGGGCTCTGGGTGTTTTCCCCACACTCTACAATTTTATAACTTCCTAGCATGATGTTATAAAAGGAAGCAGTAACCTCAGAGGGGATGGGGGGTGTCCCGCTGCATAGAGTTCTGCAGATTAAATTAAACACCTTGAGGGACGAAGAGGCGAGGTAGCGGGGAGACAGGTGCACCACATTCCAGGGGTTTGTGTTCTTAAGTCAACAAGGGGCTTGTGTCCGCCGCTGCTCAGACTCCTGGGTGGTCCTGGGGGTCCCGTGCCTGGTGCTTGAGCAGCCTGATGTAGTCAATCTCTGACTGGAATCACAGATTCTGAATCAAAGAGGAAAAGCTGTGTGCTCTGGGTGAAAATCCCCAGCCTCCCTAGGAGAGTCGGGAATCTCAGTATCTTTTCTCATCCCACATGACAATCATCATTTTGCTTTGCAGGTGATTCTTGATGGTGTCCAAAACACATCATTTTCCATTATCTTGTTTAATTCTCACAAGACTTGATTACGAGTGTTTTTGTTTGTTTGTTGGTAAAATTCATCAATGTTAGCTCATTGTAAGATATGGATAGCACTCTGCCACTGATGATAAGCCTCCCATTTATTGAGCACGTACTATGTGTAGTATCTCATTCAGTCCTATGATCACTCTCCAAGAGTGCTATTACTGTGCTTGTTCTACAGGTAGGAATCGGGAACAAGAGGTTTAAAACTTGTCCAGGACACTGAGCTAGGGAAGCTCCAGTGGGTTTGTAAAGCATCCCCTATTTGGCTCTCTGGTGCCTTTGGGGTGGACCCTCCCTCCCTCTTGACTTCTCCATCTAGGTGCCTCCTTTTCATTCTTGTTTTTGGACCCCAACCCTTCCTGAAAGACCCCTTTCTTCCCTGACCTGCTGTATGAGAGGGGTTTGTCCTCAGTGGGCCTGGGGACCCTCTCTCTGAACCCATCACTGGTTCCTGCCATGGGATGGCAGCTCTATGCACTGAGTCCTTTTGCTTCAGTACCTCTGGACCCCCCTCCCACCCCATGGCTGGAGAGGGCGCATGACACACAGTGCCCCAGATAAGCTAGCTCACTTCAGGGGCCAAGTCGAGCCACAGAAGGTGGCTGGTTTCAAATGTTGCCTTGGGAAGTGGACTTAATGACAAGACCCAGGGCTGCATATCCAGAAGTAGAGGGACAAATGGGCAGGAGAGGACCTTGTCCCTGTCCCTGACTGTGGCAGCCCCACCCAGCCCCTGCCAAGCTCCTTGCAGTCACCTGATTTCTGTTTGGGTGGCACTGAGCAGCAGCTGAGCTATTTCAGAGAAAACGTTGCCAACAGCCTTCAAGAAAAGTGTATTGAGAACTCACCAGAGTGTGAAGCCTGAGCAGGGTGAGTCAGCGAAGACTGCCCTCCCCAGGGTTTTAGAGTCTAGCAGCGAAGCAAATAGCAAGCGTGGTGGCTTTTTCTTCTTTGCTCTCTTATAGTTATGTTTTCTGCATCTGTGCAAAGCCCAGATGGGTGTGGGCTCCAGGGAGAGCTGGGGCCTCACAAGGCTCGTGTGGTCCACGAACCTTCACTGTCCCTACATCGTACTCATCACACCTGTCCCTGTCTGGAGAGCAAGGGCGCCTTGGGGCACCTCTTTTGCCTGTAACGCGGCGTCCAGGAACAGCCCCTCCGGGCTTGGTGAACAGAGGCACCAACAGGCAGGCCTCCTTGGCAGCCCTGCAGCACCCCCACCTCTGTGCTTGGTCCTCCGCAGGGTTTTCCTTTCCTCCTGGGGGTTGTGCTGCAACCTGGAAGGAGTAGAGGCTGTGTCAAATGGGCACCTGCAACCAGGGGAATTTCAGCATCAGGTATCAACTCCAAATGACTAGGCCTGTGTGATTAAGTGTCTCCAGAGTGCTCACAGTACATCTATAGTCGGCACCATGAGCATTAGACATGGGTGCACGAGCTTATCCAGGTGGCGGGATATGACTCAGCCGTGAAAAGGAGCAGGCTATTGATAAAGTAATAGGAATGAACTGTAAAGCAATTGTGCTGAGTAAAAATAGCAAGAGAAAAACAGTACATATGGTTTGATTTCATTTAGAGCAACCGGGAGTAGAGCAGTGGTTGTTGGGGAGGGATTAGAAAGCCCACAAACAACACAGAGAGGTGCGGCATGTATTCGTCTTGACTGTGGCAACAATTCACAAGTGTCAAAAAGTATGGAATGATGCACTTCAAATACTTGAAATTTATGGCATGTCCATATACCTTATTAAGGCTGTTTTTAAAAATTGAAACATTAATCCATTTTAACCAAATGATCCCATTTTTAGTGACCTTCCTAAAGAAATAACTGAGGAAGGGCACAACTGATGTCCAAGATCATCAGCACCTGGTAGAAAATAGCAAGAAAAGAAAAACAACCTAGAAGTTCAATAAGAGGGCGTAGCTAAGAAATTAATGCATAAGTGAAGTCCAGATGGTGGTGGGACGCGGTGTGCTCTTATGACAACGTAAGTGTTCAGAGCTGGGGAAAGTGCTGATTGTGTGTGGGTGAACTTTATGACCGAAATCGATCACCAGGTGAAGACACATGTGGACAGGACAGATGGGAAGAGGAGTTCAGGGTGTTGTCATTTCCAGGTAATGGTGGGTTGCAGTAATTTAAATCTATTCTTAGTGCTTTTACATATTGCTCGAGTTTCCTACTTCTGAAATGTATCACTTGTTGCTATAGAAAACAATGCTTTTGTTTTTTGATGATGACCCCTAGCCTCTATTCTGTGCAGAGGCTTTGGGGAAAGGGACTGTCATTCCTCCTGTCCCTGGACCATGTGTAAGCTTGGGAGCTGGAGGGTGGAGGTTGGGGGTTCTGGGGGTGCCCCAGCAGCCTGGGCGCTGCCACTCCTTCCTGGCCTCAGTGTGGTGGGCATAACTGCTCTCAGCGTACTCCCTGGGCAAAGGTGTGGCATCTAGGCCATGGGCAGGACTGGGGAGGAGGTGATCTCTGGCCTTCCTGGCTCCTTCTTGGCTTTCTTTCTACTGGAGCTACAGTCCTTAAAATCACCCAGCTTTGGCATCAGCCACTGGAGCCTGAGCCTGGGACCCAAGCCCAAGCCACACGCCCATGATCTGCCCCCAAAGCCATGCTACAGGATGGGGAGGCCAGGTCCACTTTGAGTGTACAGATTAGCTGGATTCTCCCAACCACCTCCTTTCCTTATTTTAATAGCATTTTATTGGTACTTGTTTGCAGGACATCATGATTGCGTGCATTGTGAGACAGTAACATGATGGGTAGGCCGGTGACCTTGCGTGGCTCAGTGTGCTCATCTATAAAATGCGTCATGAACACTTATCTGTTAGAATTCATTTGTTCACCATTCCTTCCCTAACTGTTGGCCACATGGCATGTGTTAAGCACAGGGATGGGCCTGGAGACACAGCAAAGGAAGTAGACAGGATCTGGTCTCTAGTTCCTTCCAGTCCTTTCCCACTGGGTTGCTCAGAGGCCTTGGGATTATCTGTGTGTGTGTGTCTGTGCCCACTGACATACAGAAGGTGCTTGAGGAACATCACTGTTGTCACTCAGGCCAGGATTCCTGCAATGGAACAGTTGTGGCCACTGGGGCTATGGGTCATGCAGAAGCCTAGTTAGGAGACCAGGGTGTCCCCACAGACAGACATAGTATCCTGCACTGCAAGCTCATGTGCTCAGGAGCCAGGGCAGCCAGAGAACCTCTAAGAGTCCTGGAAGGGCTCAGCCCCTGTAAAATCATGTGACATCCTAACTGACACCAGGAAAAGCTTTGAATTGGCTGCTGGAAATAAAGGATTTTGACACTAGTGTATCACACATTGGATATCAGTCATGCGCGAAAGAAGTATTTATTGAAACTCATTTGATGCTGGGCCCTGTGCTTAATATTGGGAAGAGACTAAAAGATCATGAAATGATGTCCAGATCCTTTGGTCTGGTGGGTGGAGAAGGAAACACACACACACAGGAGGCAAGTCGGAGGCCTTAGGACCAGCATGAGAAGAGCAGAAGGGTGATGCACAGGAAGTTCGGAATGGGTAGCACCAGTCTGAAATGGAGAGGACAGGAAGTTGGATAATGTTCTGGGTGGATGGATGTGAGGTCTTAGCTTGGCCATGCAGTCTGGACCCCAGAGATGTTCAACATCTGCTAGTGCACTTCGATGCCACCATCTTCCAGTGGAGGCACTAGATGCTGTACTCTGCTTTGCTTTTGCACTGTGGGAGCAAAGGTTAGCATGGTGGGGAGAGGAAACACCACAGTGGTGTTATCTGCACCCACATGGTTCCATTGTGTCTCAGGGACTATTAGGGTGTGCGTGGCCTACTCTGAAGATGGGTAGCGGGGAGATACGTGGGGTAACAGAGAGGTCAAGTTGGAGGTCTGCAGAAGTTGGAGGGCAGCAGTTGGAGGGCTGTACCCCATTGGGTGGGTGGTCCAGGAATTGACCTGGGATAGTCATGGAGGTAGGAGTGAGTCCTGTACTATCTGGGGGAGCAACCATCAAGGAAGTTGCAAAGGTCCTGGGGTAGGGAACATTTGGAATGTCCAAGGCACAATGAGGATACTAGGGAGGCTGGAGATGTGGCCGTAGGGGTGGCAGAGAATGATGTTGCAGTTGACAAGATACAGACCTTGCGTGGGGCTCCACAGGATGTTCTCAAGGATTTGGGCTTTACTGCTGACTTTGCTAAGGATGCTTGAAGACTTCTGAGAAGAGGAGGGCTGGGATTTGCTTCCCTGGTGGAAAGGGCTAAAGCTGTCAGGCAGGATATGGTTGCATTCTGTGTTTGTGAGGCTGGTGCATCTGTCCTTGGCCGACCCTGGCATGGAGCAGGTGTTCAAGTGTACACTGGGAGAAGGAAGGCCCTGCATTCCTGCACCTGTCCAGGGACAGGGCTGTGCCAGCTGGTTTGGCACCATAATAAGAAGCCCCAGGGACTCGATGGCTTGAAGGGACAGGCATTATTTCTCACTAGTATTAACTGAAGGAGGTGCTGGCTGTAATCCTGCTGGATGGAGGGGGGCGAACACATATCTGGGAGTTAGTATTTAATTTAAAAAGGCCACTCAGAGGGTGAAACCATGGCCAGCTAATCTTAGCTTTACCTGAATCGCACATTTGGTGGGGTCTTTTGCTTACAGGACTTCTCGGGCCATCTGACAGGAAGGCTGCTGCCAGGATTGAGTCATCCATCAGCTTTGTGCACAGAGAACAATGCTTGTGATTCATTCCAAAAGAGAGCCATGAGACTATGGCTTTTTCACCCCAGGAGCCCAGAGCTCATCACTGGGTGGGTTCAGCCCATGTGGGCCCTTGGGTGGAGTTAGAAGTATGGCCTGGGAAGAAGGTTATGGATCACTGTAAGCACAGATGATGACAGAGAGGCTGTGAACCCCATTGGTTCATTTTCCCTTGCTGTGATGAAATCCCTGAAGCTGAGGACTTTATAAAGATAAGAGGATTGTGTAGCTAGCACCTATGAAGTTCAAGGGCACAGCACTAACATTGGCTCAGCTTTGGTCAAGGTCCCTAGGCTGGGTCACATGGCAGCACGATGGGGCCTTGTATGACAAAGAGATCACATGGAGAGACAGGAAGCCCCAGAAAACCTTCTTACAAGAACTAACCAGAGCTACACCCATCTCTTCCAGGGCGGTGGCCCCTCTGGCCTCATGACTTCCCACCAAGTCCTGCCTCTTAACATCACTGGGGCTGAAGTCCACAACCACACTCAAGTCACGTCCAAACCATAGGAAGTGACATCAGCTACAGTCTCAGCATCCCTTGGTGGGGACGGGGTGTATTAACCCTGGAATCCTGGATTGCACCCTGGAAATCTTTGGAGATAGGCAGGGCCTTCTTGGCCCTTCTTCTGTACTCTAAATAAAGGGTTCTTGTGATGACAGAGAGGCTGTGAACTCCCCACAGACCCCTACTCCTTTCCCTTGCTCTCTGCACCTGGGCACTTAGGGATGGGACACCAGGACTAGTGCTGCCCAACTGTGGCTGGAGATTTGGGGAAGCAATCCCAAGTCTGGATGATTTTCTTACATTGGCATCATATCCACAACCCGGAGAGGCCATCAGCGCCCCAGGCTCTCAATTTCCTACCTGACTCACCAGATTTGCATGGCTGCTTGGCTCCTATTGAAAGGAAGCCTCTCCCTGACAACCAATGATTACCTTTTCCTCCCCTTTAACCCTGAACCTCAGTCTCTCGGTCTCAACACATCCTGCTTTTGAGAAATGATTCCTTAGAAATCTCCCAGCCACCGGGAAACCACACAGGCCAGGCTGTCTATTGTTGGGTGCTTTTGTGGCACTGGAGCCTTTGCCTGTTAATCACACCGGGCAATTAAAAATGGATCATAGCCGCCCCTCTGCGCGCCACAGATGGAACTTTCTCCCTTTCAGGTCTCATCAAGTTCAGTGGGCTTAGGGACACCTCTGCCGGCCCCTGGGTGTGATCTAGGTGATTTATAGCAGCACTAAAATGTCTCACAAAAGACAAATTAATTCTCAGACACTTTTTCAGCGCCTCCTTGGAGAAAGAGACTTTGACTTGAGGCCAAAGGGTGGGAGCCAACTTGTTCTCCTCAAACCTCATTGGCTGGCAGCTTTGGGAACACACCCAACTTGGCTCCAAGTCCTGCAAACTTTAGAATTGTCCCTTCAATTGGCTTCTCTGCCTCTGTTTCTCAGTTTTGATTTCATTGTTTGCTGACCAAAGGGATGGACGCTGTGGGTGCCGTGGGATGGAGGAAAAGGCTGGGGCTTTGAACGTTTTCTGTGCAACCTGGTCACCTCTCCAGCGATTCCAGACACTTTTCCCTACATGGCATCACAACAGATTCTCAAGGTTTGTCATTGCAACTGATGAGAATCTCTCTCTATCCTCCAGCAACGAGAAAATCAGACCAAGGCCTCAGCAGAGGGAATTGAAGACAGGCGCAGGAAGGGAAATGTTGAGAAACAGACTGAAAATGTAACTGGGACAGGAGAACTTTGAAAGGTCATATAAGGTGAAGGCAGTGTTTTTGAGCAGTGGGATCAAGATTGCCACACTTTTAACTTCAATTGAAAATAAAAATCTGGGTTCCTCCTCTTCTTTTCCCCTAAGTTGGATGACCATTATTTTATATGTAAAGGGTCAAGAAAAGTTCCTTATTTTTATAAGCTCCTTTTTGAAGATTGGGTTTCTTTTGGCCTGTCTGCTCATTCTCAGTTAATATGATTTGCATTCTTGTTCTGTCCCTGAGTATGTGTGACTCTGGACAAGTCAACTGGAGCTTTTCTGAGTGTCTCTTAGCTGGTGGAAAAGCAGCTGAGCTAACACAGATATAATTGCGGGTGACATAAATATCATCAACAAAATGCTTCAGAGGCTTTCTGAAGTCAGGTAGGACCAGGTGACATGTGATTTCTCTCCCCACCATCCTCTTTTCTGTCCTCAAAATGCATAGTGATTTTTTTTTCTTGCTTTTAAACTGGTGAATAACAGAAGTCAACCAGTAGTAAGCTTAAGTATTTACTTTGAGAAAAAAATCCAGTTCTGATTGTAAATGAATTGTGTCGAAACAGGTGAGGAAAAGCTTTAAACTCTTGGCAGCCTACACCAGGGTTTAGAATACATAATTCTTCCAGGAGATGGTAGGATTTAATGTGGGCATGTGAGGGGGGCAGGGAGGAAGATGAGACATATATCTAAACTACATTTAAAGAATGTAGGTCAAGATCAGGGCAGGAACCCCTAATTTAAAAATGATGTCAAAGTCAGAGTCCAGGATCATGGATGGATGGGAGACAGCATGATGGAGTGGTGGAAAACAGAGTGAGTGGAGCCAGACACAGCTCGAATTCCAATCCCAGCACTTAGGAGCTGTGACATCTTGTCTGAGGAACTGAACCTTTCTGTATCTTACTTATTTGGAAAACAGGGAGAGAGGTGGCATTAGTACCTACAAGCAGGGCCAGTTCCAAGTGAGCAGTTAGGTGATTTGCAGAGGTACCTGGCCTGCAGTAGGTACTTGTTTGTATTTCTTAAGGTAACACCGGTTGATTAGCAGTGAAATGTCAAATTCCAGTGGCTTAAGGCCACTGTTGTTCTATGTCTTGCCCATATAAGAGACTCACTGTGGAGGCCGGAGACCTTTTGGTAATAGGATCCACGGAGAGGGAAACACAGGATGCCTTCCTGTGTGTGGTCAGGCTTTTATCTTGTGATTCCCCTTGACGGTGGAACCTAAAGTCATCCAATCGAGTAACAAAGGGAGAGAAAAGAGTGGAGAGGCTTGTTTCTTAAAGTGCTGACCTTAAAGTGCTGAACCTAAAGTCATCCAATCGAGTAACAAAGGGAGAGAAAAGAGTGGAGAGGCTTGTTTCTTAAAGTGCAACCTGACTTTTGTTCACATTTCATTGATGCGAACTGTGGTCTCTCCAGGTGCAAGGATTGCTGGGAAATGTAGTCCTTTTTTTTTTTTTTTTCGGGTACCGGGGATCGAATGCATGACCTTGCGCTTGCCAGGCAGGCGCTTATGCCGCTGAGCTATACCCCCGGCCCTGTAGTCCTATTTTTGCAGCCACCTCTAGCAAAAACTCAACACTCTGCAAGGGCCCAAGTGTCTCTGATCAGCACTTACCTCTTTTGCCAATAGCCTCCATCAACAGTAGCCACTTTTAGACAAGTGAGCGACGATTTTCTTGGACAGAAACCAAATATGCTGAAGAATGCCAAAGTTCAGGGGAAAAGTCAAAACTCAGAGGACAAAGCTCGATGAGTAAACAAGTAGTCTGATAGTGTTTTTGGTCATGTTTTATTTGACCCTGTTTGAAATCAGAGTGTAATATGTTTATGAATCCATCAAGCCAATATTTATTATACTGGTCAGATGCATGACACTGGGCTGGCGTTGGGGAGGGGTGAGAAGGTCTGCAGAGGTGAATGAGATCTGGATGCTGCCTGCCTTTAGCGTACCTGCTCTGGTAGAGGGAAGATTTGCACATCCTCCAAGAACCACCAAGACAAGCAGTTCGGACAGAGACCCAGGAAGGGTGCAGTGCTGTGAGACTGGAGAGGGTGGGTGGTTTCTAACAGCATGATCCATGCACTGGGTCTCTGCTCATAGCTGCTTTTGAGAGCTCCATACCCATGGGCTCTATTTCCTAGGTATGTCCTGGGGTGCCCCAAACATTATCCAGCCTCCTGGTTCTTTCTAGTCTTGGGGTTGAAGACATAGGACACTTCATGGATTAAATTGTACTTGACTTGGGTCTTGAAAGATGCACAAAGTTTTGTTATATGCAGATGAGCCCTTTATCACTATAGTGTTTTATGCAACAGAAAGGTCTTTTGACTCTATTGGCTCAGTTAATTGGAATCTTTTCAGTTCCAGCTATGGTTCAGGAAATATTTCTGTAAGTCAGGAGTTTTGCTCATTGCCATGGACGCTGAGCTTAGTAAGAGACCTAACTCTCTTGGGGTAGGTAGGGACACTGGTATTGCACTCATTAAATGGAAGAGTGAAGCTGGGCTGGGCTTTGCCTTTGCAGGAGCAAATGCAGGTGGTCAAACTAGGGCAGGATCTGACTCTAGCTGAACAGGTTCATGCTGTGTGCATTTAGGCTGTATGAAGATATCGTAACACCCTGGTGCAAATATAGCACTTAATAAACATTAGCTGCTGCTTTTATTCCCCTTATGAGAACAAGGTGTGGAGAAGGAAGCCAGAGTGTCGATGGGCTCCTGAAGGCATGTGTTGCCCCTCTGCTCTGACAGCTTCTTGCACATGGCTTCTGCCATGACTCAGAAACATCACATAGTTTACAAGCTCATAGAGATGGGGGCAGTCGTGGGCCCAAAATCAGGTCAGCAATGTCCTGAGTTTGGGATTAATTGTCTCATAAGAGAAATAAGCATTGCTTGAGCCCCTGTGTGTCGGAGGCAGGAGACGACACTGTAATAAACAGAGAAATGGACAAACCCAATGCGGTACCTTCTCCCAGTGGTGTAGCTTAATACAATCTCCTCCATACAGCATGAGAGACTAAGAGGAAGCAACCATACCAGTGCTTTTTTCCACATCCTATATGGTGACTGCAATGGAAGACCAGGGCAGAGTGCTCTGGAGAGCACAGGACAGGAGAAGGGAAGTGGTGTGCTGGCAAAGGGAATAGCACATGCAAAGGCCCTGAAACAGGAAACAGGAAGTATATGCTGGAGCCTGCAGAGTGGAGCACATGGGTAGAGGTGGGCAGGGCTGGTGGAGCATGTGGGGGTTGGGATCTTTATTGTGAGTGCAGTGGGCAGCGTGGAAGGATTTTCAACTCTCTGAGGCTGAATGCAGCCTGTGGAGTCCCCGCTGCATCGGACTAGTCAAATTGTGACAGGATGAGAATTGAGGTGTGGCAGAAGCCCGCTGCTGTTTAGCATCCTTTCCTTGGTGTTATCCCTGGTGATGGCCTCCTTTCTGTTCATTCCCTTGCTAACATATGCTGTTACTTTTGAGATAAAGACCACAGGCACAGAAATCAGCTTGGTTGGGATCCCAATTCTGTCTGCTGCTATCTTTATGGTTCGGACAACCTCTCAAATTCTCACTTCCCAAAATGTGTAAAATTATATGCATCATGCTAGATGGCTTAGGAGGATGAGTGGCAGAAGCAACAGTTCCAAGTTCTGTCCCAAGACCTGTAGTGCCGTGGACTCAACAAGCACCAGTTCCAGGTGAGTCTTCAAATGAGTCAGGCTCAGTGAGAACCAGTCTCCTGAATCAGGTTTCTATTCCCCCCAGGGCACCTGGGGGAGCCAGGTGGAAGGCTTGGATGGTGTGAGGTAGGGGAAACTGTGACCTTTCCCGGAAGCTCTGCAGCCCACCCATTCTCTGAGAATTGAGAAGGTGGCCAGCCCCAGCTGGGCTGAGTGAAAGGTGCCAGATGAATGTGAGATATAACATGAGGGAGATTATTTCTGGTTTTGTATGAACTCATTTCCAAAGTTAGTAAACACTTATTTAGAAAGCAGAAAATATCACTAGCTTGGATAATAGTCATGGTGCACAGCAAGATCTAGTAAGTAGGTACAGGGTCACAGTGTGTGTACTGTGGTCTGAGGAATTTCTCTTGACTGTTTACGGTGTATCCATTTACACCACACAGTTGATGACGGGTATCTCTCAGATTCTGGTATGATGCCGAGTGCTATCTCTTGGTGACACAGACTTGGCCTTTGTGTTTATTTCTCCCACCAGAGACTAACTTTCTTTCTTTCTTTCCTTTTTTGTTCGAGACTAACTTTCTGACTTGATTTTTCAAGTAGAAATCAAAGGGCAATATTCTAGTTTTTCAGTTTCATGAAGTGTTTTAACCGTTCCTTTAAAATGTCAAGGTCTCATTGTACCCTTGAATTACGTTATCTTGAAAGTTGTTCAGACTCATACCATTCTGATTCCGAAATCCTTTTCTTGGTTTTAAGTGAGGAGTCTTAATTTAATTCACAGAGGTTAAAAACGTGGCTCTGAGATTATTAAAACACGGCAGTCAAACGCACAGATGGAGATGTCAAAACTTGGAGGCTCACTCTCCCCAGTACTCAGAGACTGTCACACCATGTAAATCACTGGCATTGAGATACAGGTAGGGGCCCTGGGTGTCCCTTGTTCCCCTTGGGCCAAACACTCCACCCGCTGTCCCCTCATCCCTGGGAAACGCGCCATTATCAGAGTTTTGATCATAGGCAGATTGTGAGATATGAGTCATGGCTGTATTTGTTCTGTGATTGTGAAAATTGCAAAATGTCTTATCAAGATAGAAACTGAAAACCTGAGTGTCACACCTCCTGGGGAGCCCCGACTCTGCCACCCCAGACTTCTTTCCACCCACTCATCCACTCTAGCCATCCTATGCCTCCATCAGGGGTTACCCCACTGTCTGGTGTTTGGTGCCCAGAAGATTTGCCACCAGGGTTTTCCTATGTAAACTTCTGTCCTATGTCCCATTCTTTCAAGATACCAGACTTCAAAAATGCATTCCTACTAATACACTAAATCGTGATTCTCCCAAAAAGAGACCTATCTTAGGGGGACCTTTGGTAGTAAAAGTCTCAGCCTAGCAGCTTCAGAACTATTTCATGCATCCTGAAGCATCCATGAATGTATGGATTTGAGCATCTCCCTAGGAGCATGGAAGACCACCCTCTACCCAGGCTTCCTAGAGTCTATCTGCTTTTATTGGTCTTTTACATGGGAGCCCCACAGTGAGTGGAGGGAGGCTCTGGAGTCTGACTGCCGAGTTGGGGCTCAGTTCCGTCCCTTACTGGCTGTGAGATTTTGGACATCACCTGTAAAGTACGGATAGTCAGGGTACACCGTGTCACCTAGGGCTGCTGTTGGACTAACTAAAGGAGTTAATGCATGTGGCACATGTACACACTATAAAATTTTGCTCTTCTAACCCATACACTAAAATTTCCCTTGCAGGAGGGTTTCTACTGCTTTAAAAAAAAAAAAGCCAAACAAACACAACCCCCAGATTCCCAGCATCTTCACTCAAAATGTGAACGACTCATCAACAAATTGGTATGCTGCCACCAAATGCAGGTTTCCTGATGCCTCTCAGACCCTGCCTAAGAGTGGGGTTGAGCTGGCTTTGGCTCTGCCTGTTAACGAGATCAACTAGCTCACAAACAGCACTTACACTTAGAGTTGCTGACTTAGAAGACAGAACTCAGTGTCATGTCTGGGCATTTTTATGCATTATCTTTCTCCTGAGTTTTGTTAGAGTTGTTACTGACCTAGTACTTCAGGCTGTCCACACCCTGAGTGCCCAGCGAGAAACCAGTGGCTCACAGCATGACAGAGGCCATGAGGGCACAAGCTCCTCTTCATGGTCTGATCTTATCATCAGAAGGTGCTGTGGTGCCTTCTTCCTTAGAGACCTGGCCTGGCTGGGCTTTCTGTGAGAAGAACAGAGAGAGAGAGAGAAACTCCCTGGGCTGCCTGCGGATTTTTTCTGGTTGTAGAGTAGCTACCTGAAATTTGACCTTTCAAATCCAGTGAGAATTGTGCCGTGGGATTTGGGTTTCATGCATTTTTAATCTGGGTGCTATAGGCAACCACTGCTCAGAAATCGTGGAGTAGGGGAAGAAGGTGGACTTTGGAATGAGGCTGTCCACCCGGGGGATGCCACAGCCGAGTCTTTGTCACAGGTTCTAGACTCACTTTCCTGCCCTGTCCTCTTCACCAGTCCCCCAAGCTCTCCCAGGCTCCAGGGTGCACCAGCTTCCCCATTTGGCTCTGGTCCGAACCGCTCAGCATTAGCTGCCTTGGCTTGTTTCCCCGGGGGTTCCATGGCACCCTTGTGCACCCTCCATATTGTTGGTCTCCCCTGCACCTTGGTGAGGCCTTGGAAGGCTGGGCCTGGGTCCAGTTCCTTCTTGAGTCTGGCACATGGTGCTTAATGAACACTGGTCAGCTGAAGACTTACACTCGCCCACTCTTCAGTGTTTGGTAGCAAAACTGGATTATGGGCAAGACCTCGGCCTCTTGGGACCCGGAACATAGCTCATTTCAAATCTCTCTTGAGGTTCTCAGACAGAAATAAAGTTCTCCCTTCTTTTCTAAAAACCTCTATTTGCTGTATTTTTTGTGTTCTTGGACTCAAGGAACTTGCATGACAATGTAACTCACCAGCCGGAGCAGGGGCCTGGGGTCTGGAGCCGCTGGATCACGGGCAATGAACTTGAGCAGATGCACAGCCAGCTGGGTGGTGCCCCAGGACTGACGCTTGGCCAGGATGCTCTCCCGCACCCTGCAGCACCCCTCCAGCAGGACATTTAGGGGCGCCTTGATGGCAAAGCCTAGAATGAGGACATAGGTGATCTCTCATCCAATTTAAATTGGGGCTGGGAAAGGGGTGTTTTCACAGAGTCTTAATACCTTGCATGTGAGAATTATTTGGGTTTTGGTTTATTAGCCCTGTGGCATTTATACTCCTATGTGACTCCAAACCTGCAGGGTCTGCCAGGTACAACGCAAATCCAATTCCAAGGGGCCAGTACCCCCCTCCCCACCTCTCTGTATATTCTGTCTCAAGTCTCAGGGCATTTAAATGTTAATCTTGACCACAGTTTGTGGAGAGAGAACACTGTTTTTACATCTCTATCTCTCAACTCCGAAGAAGACTGTGCTATGGTTTCATGAGCAAAATCCTGGCAGGCGCTAGCATCTAGCTAGTGATCCTGGCTGAATGCCAGGCTTGGTGTCCAAAGCCTTTTGCACACAGTTTCACTTGCCCCTCTCACTAAGCTAGAAAAGAAAAGTAGGCGCTGCCACATTTTAGAGATGAGAAAATGGAGGTCCCATGGGTCTCAGTGATTTGTCTGAGGTGATCCCAACACGAGGTGTGGGGCTGGGATTTGAACCAATGTCCAGCCCCAAAGCCTGGATGCTTCCCCACCCCAGCTCTGCAAATGAACACAAGCATTTATTTCTGTATACACTGTGGCTGCATTCTCTAAACAGTTCAGAGCTTTAAAAAATATTTTGAGAATTCCCGCTCAGGTAGACCTTCTGCAAATACACCTTATTTTGCTTGAGAATTTCTCCATTTCTTGCACCTTTGTCTATTCAGCCCAGAGAACCACCTTGGGGATCGAGGTCCCCTCTACCTACAACACATGCTTTCTTCGCTTGCTTTGACATGGTGGCCCAGCTGCCTCACATGCCTTTGCCCACCAGGACAGGTGCCTCTGATTTCCACCCAAGGTGTGACCACCAGGGGTTTCTATGCTCAGCTCCCTGTTACCTGATCTGCCCAGAACTGGGGCAAGAAAGGCTGGCATGGGGTGACTTGGTGAGCTGCATCCAGTCTGAGCTGCTGGAACTCCAAGTCCCTATGCAGGGGCACAATGAAAAGGACCAGAGCGCTTGCTCAGAACCTGGTGTGAAACTGCAAAGGACAAGCTCCCCATGTGGCCCTGCCCCTCCACAGGGGGCGCCCATGGCCAGGCGTTTCCTGCACACTTTACCCTCACGTTGCCTCTGAGGAACTGAGGGAGAATCACAGGGGCTGGAAATTGTTAAGGAACACTGCTCTGACCTATGTGGAGGCCAGGCAGGCCTTGCTCTCTGGAGTTGGAGAGAGACTGTGGGCCCTGGCTGCCCATCAGATTTTATCCAGTGAGGACGATTTAAGAGTGTCTTTGTCAAAGTGAGAAGGACAATAAAGCAGTTAGTCAGGGGAACAGAAAGCACATTTCTGTTTCCTTACAAACATTCTTCACTGAGGGAGGTGCACTGCTTTGCTGTGAGACGGGAGTAGGAGGCAAAGCAGGGGAAACCCATCTGGGACCCTGAGCTGCTCCAAGCTTGTAGATCTTGCCAGAATCCAGCTTTTGACAGCTGCTAAATAAGGCACCTGAGAAAATAGCTTCAATTTTGCAATTTGGAAACGGGAAGGGAAAATTCATTAGGGTTAAATGCACAGAAAGTGTACTTGGGCTTTTCTGTGCCTGTCCAGAACTGTTAGCAGTGGCCTCCAGGGGTCCTGCACGTGGGGAGAGGGTTGGGGTGCAGTGAGAATGGGCAGACACAAGGCCTCCCCTCTGAGCCTGTGACCTGCGGCGCCTGGCTAAAACCCAGCCGGCAGGACACCGTCTCTGTACAACACCCCCCTCTGCTGGACTCCAGTGTGGAAAACAGGAAGGAGGCCCTGCTGTGGCAGGCAGGCACCTGCAGAGCTCTCCTCTATAATGCAGCGGGCTGTGAGGCTGGCCATGGGGACTCCCCTACCTGTCCTCTACTCCCTTGCAAACTACTTCAAATGTGCACACAGCTAAGAAAAGCAAGACACGTATCCAGGGCTGGTGCGTGAGCTGATGACAGGCAGTGTGGAGAGCTGGGACTCCAGAAGAGCCTGAGACGGGGACTGAGGGCCAGTCAGGGGGCTGCCCACTGCTTGCAACCAGTGAGGCCAAGAGCAGAACACAGAGCAGGACTCTCCTCTGATGAGTGACGGAGGAACGTGTCAGTGCTCAAGGTGGGCATGTTCGGATCTTGGAGATCACAGGGCCAGTCTAGGGAGGAGTTGGTGCTTTAGACTTATTTTCTTGTGTCCCTTTCCCTGACCAGCAGGGATTATCTGTAGTTCCAGTTGGCTCCAGGGAGTGGGACTAGAAATAGTCTTCTGCTTGATCTTTGGGGATCCACAGACCATAAATCAAAGTGGAGACATGAACAGCACCTCTGTGTCCCATTCAGTCCGTGGTCTAACATTTTTCCTGTTAGGGTCACCATGTCTAAGGCAGTCTGTCCAGCAGGACTTCCTGTGGTGACAGACACAACCCATCTCTGTAACAGCCACAGGCAACTCCTTAGCAGCTGAGATGTGGCTACCATCACTGACAGATTTTTTTTCCCTCCAGTACTGAGCATTAAATCCAGGGCCTTTGCACTGAGGTACATCCCGCCTCTTTATAATTTTGTTTTTATTTTTTAAATTTTGAGACAGGGTCTTGCATCGGTAGGTTGCCCAGTTATTTGCCACCCTTCTGCCTCAGCCTCCCAGTGCTGAGATTATAGGCGTGCACCACCATACCCGGTGAGAAACTGAATCTTAAATTGAATTGGACTCATTTAAATTTGCATAGCTGCATGTGTCTAGAAGTGACTTGTTGGATAGTGGAGTTCCTGAGGGACTCTGGATGTAGGTATGGAACTTGGCCAGTGGGACACTAGTTTCTTGATCTGGTGCTGTTGAATAATGAGGATAGCCAGGGTCACCCATGTGGTGTGTGGTTCAGCAGTCAAGGCCAGACCCCAAGGTTGGTTCTTGCTTTTGAGGCATAGTGGTCCTGTGGGTTGGGAGACACCTAAGTCCTGGGACTCTGTCGTGCCCCGTGAAACAGGTAGCCTGGTGGCTTCCCACCAATTAACCTCTAAGGAGCTCTTTATTTTTTCTTGGAAGGGTTTTGTAGACAAAATAAATTTGCCACAAGCAGTATCGGTCAAAAAATAAACATGGCATCTTAAACTACAAACGACTCATGGGGACTTTTATCAGCACTAGCTAAAGGAGCCCATGCCGTGTTAATAAAATGCCACCAAGGAAGGGAGACCAGAAGGGCGCGCTTGTCACTGAGAACACCTCCAGGACTCTGTTATTACCTGGGATGGCAGTTGGGGCTTGGGGACCAGATGGGCATCTGAATGTGGTGACATCTATGTCCTGTCTGGCTTCTGTGGCTCCAGGAGGTGGTTTTGATGAGAGGATGTGGATGAGCTGGGCACCTGGTGTGGCACTTTTTTGTGGTCTGAGCCTTGTTGGAGGGGAGGGTGCTGAAATGTTCCTAGGAAAACCGTACGGAGAGTTCTGCCTGTTCACACTTTTGCTTAGGGTACAGGTGGGCGCTTCAGGGTCCAGAGCTGGCATGTGGATCAGGAGTCCCTGGTCACCCACCAGAGGTGCGGTCCTCTGGGCACCATTTCCACCAGCAGGCGATGAGGAGGAGGCAGAGCCATTTGCTCCGCAGCATGCGTGTGACTTTCCAAGGCTCCTGGTGGGCCACAGTGAGGCCTGAGGGAGGAAACCATGGGCCATGAAGCAGAACTTGAGAAAAATACAGGCTGGAAACAGCGGGGAAGCCCTTGGCCCCCCGCGGGTCTGGGGAGCGGAAGGCCGCATCTGGGTGCGTGCCAGGCCCCAGTGCCTGCCTGCTTCTGACGTGGCCTCCAGGAGGGAGAAGGTTGAGCCCACAGACCTGAAAGGGAGCTGGGAGGCAGGGGACAGTTCCAAGTCACTCAGCTGGTGGCCTCCTCTTAGCTCTGGGAGCACCCGGATAGCTGAGGATCTGGGTGCACGGTGCGCCCGATCCTGCAGCAGGCTGTCTGTGACCATAGAACAGGACCGAGATGACCCGAGCATTGTTACTTCCGCCACCTCATGCCATTTTTGTTCTGAGAACCCTGGTCCACCCCATGATGCCTGTCCTTCCCCTGCGGCCGTGGCAGCAGGCACATCCGCTCCTGTTCTTCGAGATCTTTCTCATCTCGCCTACTTTTATCTGCCCAGGAATCCTGATATATGGGGTAGCACCAGCTCCTCCCCACTTTGTAAATGCATAAAAGGAGGCCCAGGGAGCCCATAATTTTGTCATTGGCTCCAGGGTTGGAGTGGCTGAACACCAGGGAGCTTCTCTGGCTTCTATCTTTGCCCTTTTGACCTTTGGGGCATAGGTGTCTATGCTCATTGGCACGTTGAGGGGTAAAGAAGAATTTAAGAGATTTTAATTTATTCCAGTTTTGGTAAACAATCAGCATCCCTTTGATACTCTCAGAGGTCTTGTGTGTGTGTGTGTATGTGTGCGCCTCAGTCTTGTCTTTGAAACTTTCACAGAGGTGCATTCTCTCAAGGTCAAATGCAAGCTTAAACTGCTGCATGAATCAAACTAGCCAATAAGCGTGAACGTGATTTGAAAAGCAGGGCTCCTGGGTCACTGTGGGGACTTCCACAGCAATGACCACCTTGTCTGACCAGGCCAGACCAGGGCCTGGTCCCAAGAATAGTCCACGAAACTGTTGCATGTACTCACTCATTTATTTTTATGTACACATTAACTGAGCACCTACTATCTGCCCAACACTGTCTACAGCTTTATGCAGCTATTGTTTCTGTGACTAAGACTCACAGTTAATTCAGGTTTTGTTTGAGAGCAGACCTGAGCATCTGGAAAAGGATTAAAATAATCATAGCCCTCTCTTTTCCCTCCTTAACTCTTCAGAATTTATTTCCCTGGAGATGCCGTTTGGTTGTTTGATTTTACGATTTATGATGACAGAGAGTTTTTTTCCCTTGTGCAACCTTGCCAAGGCGGTGTGTGTGCGCGCAGAGGGCGGACCTTGGGCTGGGACCCAATCTGCAGCAGGGGCAGCGAGCGGGGGAGGTTGGCAGCATTAATAAACTGAAATGGTAGAGTCGCTGGGGGGTGGGCAGCCCATGCCTTTGTTGGAAAGATATTAATAGGGATAATGCTTACATTCTTAGCCGAAGAAACCATTTGATCTCCTGAGCATAGCTCTGATGTCTCTCATGATGTGTATTAAATGTAAAACCCGCTCCACTCAGAAAGTCATTTGTCAAATTGAGGGGTTGGAAGTTTCTACAAAGTCCAGAGCCTCGGAAAGAAAGATAGGCACGGCTGGGCCATCACAGCTCTGCTGAGATGGTTTGACGGCTTTGTAGGATGAGGACCTTCACGGTCCTGGAGGGTTAGCAGTGGGTGGGTGGGATCCCAACTTTACTGTTTTGGTGTGCAGATGGGGGGGGGATGGAAAAAAATGACCAATCATTAATAAATGAACCAAGCATAGAGCAAGGTGCTTTTAAGTCCGTTTCTCATCTAATTTGGACAATGAGCAGATCAACCAGGGCTTGTGAATCTTCTTTAAGGGTTAGGGGAGGAGGGGAAGGAAGGAAGGGGATGGAGGAGACCCTCAAGCTGTTCTGGAGGTTCACCCTAACTGGTGTTCCAAGGAGCGAGTGGAAGGCGATTCTCTAATCTGTGCATGCAGGCATGTGTGTGTCCTTCTAGAAGCCATTTTGGCCAAAACTCTTTCCCTGCACTGGACAGAAATTTCAAACAACTGATCTACCAGTGAATCACATTTTAAACATGAACCATGGACTTCAGAAACCCCTGGTAAAATGTCCCTAAAACTTCTTTGAAGGAAGAAAAGTCCTTTGGCACCACTGATGCCCATTTTCCAGGTTAATGGGAAACTTGCGGGAGAGGGAAGACCCCGAAGCTCGGCAGACAGGACTCACCGCTCCTCTTGGAGGGCCATCAGCATTTCACCTCGAGCTGTATAATCTGTGCTGTTCTGTGGAGATGAAGTCCAGGCAGCAGCTGACAACTAAACAGCAGCGTGGAGGAAACAGAGGTGCTGGTTTGGGCAGGAGGATTGTCTGTGGGCAGTCAGAGGTGCCGAGATGCAGCAGGGTGGACAGTGAACCCCACAATCAGCCAGGCTACAAAGGTGCTCAAAGGGGATCTCCAGTAACCATGATCCCATATGGGTGTGGAGGACAGCAAGGAGCCAGGGTCACTCAAGAGCTGCCCGCAGGCTGTGTGAGGTCCTCTGCAGACAATAGCTGAGTTCCTCTTCCCAAATGCCTGGGGAGATGCAGTTATTGTTGGCCTTTTGCAAATGAGCAGACTAGGTTCAGAGGGTTTTCTCATCTCTGGAATGAAGAGAGAGATCCTAAGAGAAAGCTGGAGGATCACAAATCACAAAGGGACACAAAAAAGCCAGATCACACTGAGTCTTCCCAGCCAGGCAACCACTGGCTAGCATGAAATCCCCGCTCCACCTCTCACCCTGTGTCAAGGGCAGGGGACCTGGCGCTCAGCACAGCCCGGGTCCCGGGTCCTCACTGCCAACCGAGGTTGCTGGGGTGAAGAAGGGCATTTGTCCTACCTGGAATTGTAGCTGATTTTGCAATGATAGGGCCACAGCTGGAGATTTGCTTATTTCCTGTGGTGGCAGATGGTCATCCTGGGAAAAAAGGTTGCAATTTTTGTAAGAGTCAGATCTGATTTATAAAGTAAATGTTTCAACTGACCTTCTGGGGAGAAACAATAAGGCTGATTTTCTTGGATGGGCCATAAATCAACCCAATTCCTAGAAAAGGATTCCAAAGCTATTTTGGCAGCCACCACGGAGTAAACGTGTATGACTTCCGGAGATGAGAGCCCTGGGGGTAGCGTTCATTTGTAATAAGCTCTGGTGTTTCCGTGCGCCATCAGTTATGTCTTGTTTCCTTTATTGAACAGAGGGTCCCAAAGGCTGTGAGGACAGAGCCAAAGATGGTTTTGCTGGTGGACTTTTTGTAAGAGTCAGATCTGATTTATACAGATTCTGTCCCTCCCATCTTGTTGGGGGTGTTTTCTCTTACAGCAGCAGCTGCCTTGTCCAAAGTACTGACAAAACCCTAGGCATCACACTGGCTCTTTCCTTCCTGTCAACCCCCAGTCCAATCTGTCAGGACATCCTGTTGTGCACCCACAATAAGACTTTTCACAATCTCCACTGCTCCATCCCATGGGTCATTCCAGTGGCTCCTTCATGGCTCTTCTACTGTCTCTACCCCAATAGCCACTTAGAAATTGGGTGGCATCATGTCCATCTCCTGCACAGAGCTTGCCATTGGTCTTGGTAATCAACCATGACACCAAAGATGTAATGAAGAGATGGATCTAAAGATGGGTGAAAGGGTCCTAGGTCATCTAGAGTGACCCAACCTTGGGTGACATGTGTCAGTTCCCTAAGAATGGGAATGATCTCCAGGCTGAGGTCACAGGTTATGATTTGCATCTAAACTGTTCCCAAAAGTCTCACTTGTGGAAGTAGGGTCTGGAAAGAATGGCTAGGTCATTGGGATCATGAGGTAGAAGGGTGTATTCATGTCCCAGGCTCATCTTGTCTGTTTCCCCTGGCTGCCATGATGTGAGCAGCTTTCCTCCACCAGGCCCTTCTACTGTGTTGTCTCTGCCGTGGAGTCAGCGGACCATGGGCTGAGCCTACTGGAAACTATGAACCAAAATAAACCTCTCTTTAAGTTTCGAGTGTTGGGTATCTCGTTCCGGCATTGGGGAAGTTGATAAATACAGAGGCTGAGTGGTGGGTGTGCAAGGATGGGAGGAGAGATGTGCAGAGAGGACTTGACCTCTGTCATTGTTCCAAATCTCAGCTGCAATGTTCCCAGAGGGCTTGGTGCAAACAGCACCCCCTGCTGGCTGCTTTCCTCCGTTCTTTCCTGTCTCACTGCATGAACACGCTTGCACACATACACTTTTAGGGAAGGGGACAGGAAAAAGAAAGAGGTCACAGAAGACCCTAGGCACTTGGAGAGAACATTCTGCTTCTGGCAGGAGATTGCTCATGGCAGGCAGATTGGAAGAGGGGTTGGTTTGTGAGTTGGGTTTTTTTGTCTGTCATTCACCTGTTTGAAAGGTGACTCACAGAAGTCTGGTTTCACCCGCTTAACCCCCACCTATAGCATCAGTACCTCGTTCCTGCCCAGTACTGACTGAGCAAAGGAAAACTGGATCATAAGACATTGATTCTCATTTGCTGTAAACAAATTCCTTGCTATGAAATGCTTCTCACTGCAGGCTTAGGCTGGACATCAAAGTAGTCCTCAGTGAATTCCTCAAACAGATGATTCTTTTTGACAATTTAAACTCTTTTCCTTAGACCATGATAAGCACTCACTCTTGGCATCTGAGATCCAGGAATATAAAGGTGTCACAGTTCCAAATGCGCAGGGCCAGGGCTCCAGCACAGCCTTCTGGGTCTTCATTTTCTCCTGAAAGGTGGAAGAGGAGAGGTGATTCTGGGGTTCTTGCCCCTTTTGACATCACAGCAACCACTGATTCTGAAGCTGCTGAGCTCCTTCCTGGTGAGCAAATGAAGCAGCTCAGGCCATTTCTGAGGAGCAGGAGGCTGTTAAGATGCTGTTACAAAGCATGAATTTGAATTGATTTCTGTAGATGGTGGTTTGATGCCATCTCATTACATTGAAGATGTGAATACACCTTGGGCAAGTCTGTGTGCCCCCTAATTCATATACTGGAGCCCAAATCCCCTGGCTCCCACCTAATGGGCAGGATATAGAACTTTTGGGGGGAATGATTAGAGTAGGTTAGGAGGCTGGGGTCCTTGTGATGGGATATGTGGCCTTGTAAGAAGTGAAATCTTCTCTATTTCTCTCTTCCTGCCCTGTGAGGACACAGGAAAAAAGTAGCTGTCTACAAGCTAGAAGAGAGCCCTCAGCAGGAGCCAATCATGATAGCCCCATGAGCCTGGACTCCTAAAACCTAGACCTGTGAGGAGATAATTTTTGTTGCTTAGGTCACCTGGTTTATGGTCTTTTGTTCTGATAGTACAAGCTGACCATCTTTCAGGAACTCTAGGATACACCAAGAGATAAGAATAGAGTATTCTACACCCAGACATATAATAATCAAGATACTAGAAATTCAATATAAAAACAGAATATTAAAAGCCATCAGAGAAAAGAAACAGATTACCTATAAAGGTAAGCCCATCAGGATCACAGCTAACTTCTCGACATAGACCACAGATCAAGAAGAGCTTGGAGTGAAGTATTCCAAGCCCTGAAAGAAAATAACCTCCAGCCCAGACTGATGTACCCTGCAAAACTGTCACTAGAAATTAATGGAGAAACAAGATGCTTCCATGACAAAGAGGAATTGGGGGAGTTTGTGACTACCAATCCAAACCTGCAGAGAATACTGAAGGACATTCTAGAGAGAGAGGAAAAAATACTGGGATTTTAGGAACAGTGGAAGAAAGGCCTCAATGAGTGAGGCCTCAATGAGTAGGATGAAAGAGAAAACTAGACAAACAAATGCAGAAAAATAGCATAGCAGAAATGAGGCAGAGGATGGCTAGAATCTCTAACATAGATGGCCTTGATACACTATACTGTTAATAGTGCACCAGCATTTAAAACCCACATTACTCACACTACTCTGCTTAGATGTATTATATTCTGTTCCAGTCATTCTACCTGTACTAGATTTGAGGGCACAGACAATAATCCCCAAAATAACAGTATATAGTATGGTAATCATCCTTAATTTCCTATTAACTTAATCTAAAGCTCTGTATAACTCACACTGTTTTACCATTACTGATTGTAATCTAATCTGGCTTGTTAGATTGCTGTTTTGTATTGATAGATTTTATTCAAAGCTGTTATGATTGATAGTATCAAGTTTGAGAGTATAGGCAACTGCACTTAAGACGGCAAGACTCACTAGAATATCCACTCTAGTTTGATTATTACCTGCCTTTGAAGTTTTATACTGTCTACAATGTTTTATTTTTACTAATATTGTTATTTACTGCTATATTCAATTATACTGCTATATTCATTTATGCTTGATGATATAGACAATTCTATTGAAGATAATAAGAAACAACACAGTAATCATTGTAGATCACCTTGTACTATATGACTTTTTGGTTTCATGTTTTTATAGGAATTTGTTTTGTTTTGTCTTGCAAGGTTTTGTTTTTCCCTCTAATACAGAAAGGATAGAAATACATGTAGAGACTCATGCATGTGTAGCTGTTTACACCCTCACTGTTTGAATATCTACTTTGTATGCTTTAATTTTGTAACTTGAACAACTATTTCTAAGAGGACAATATGTAATTTATCAACTAGTGATTTCTTACTGTTTATCTTTTTTTTTTTGGAAATTCTGTATTATCTCTACCCTTTACATGCTTTTGTTTTTCTTTAAATAAAAAAATTAAAAAAAAAAAGAATGGAGCAGACCCTCGAGTTACAACTGGCCTGACATATGGACTTTGGTTATGACAGAAGTTTAGTTTTAACTTAGGAATAAAGTTTTGAGTTATGACCTGAATGCAGGCTGTTTGTGCTTCCAGACAGTCTCAGATACAGATTTACCCCTTACAGAGTTCTGGAAGGAACATCACAGCACCCTTTCTTATATGGAGTTTATTGAAAATCCTGGGTTAATGTCTCTCTAAGGGCACTAAAATCTGCCTGTGTGTAGGACAAAGAACTTGAAGGCTGTGTAGAGAGCTTTTAATTGACAACTTGTGTTACAACCAGCCCTTGGGAATGAACTGAGTCCATAAGTCAAGGGTTCGTTGTATTTTTATCACCATTGTCACAGCAAAAGTTGGGACAAAGTAAATGTCCATCAATGGTAGAAGAAACAAACAGTGGGAAATTCACACTGTGGTCTAGTACAGCCCTGAAAAGGATGCTTTGCTCCTAACCTATTAACACAGATGAATCTTCCAAGTTGCAGAATATGTATAGTAAAAGCCCATTTATTCAAGGATCCAGACTCATGAACAATTTAATAACATATCACTACATATATGTACGTGTATCTATCATCTGTGTCTACCCAGATAGTAAAATTAGTAAGACAAACATGAAGTGTATAAAGCCCATAAAATTATGCACTATTAAGGATAGTGGTTGCCCTACAGAAGGGAGAAAGGACTGAGAACTGGTAGACACACACATAGGGTCCAGGCCTTGGCAGCCCAAGTAGGGTCTCCACACAGGTATTTCCTCCTGCAGATTTCTGGGTGCTGGCCTTTACTCACCATGGCAAAGAGAGATGAGTTTTCATCAGATAGGCCCATGAAGCAGGAGAGGGATGCTCTGGACAGGGCAGACAGGGCCAAGAGCTGGTTGCATCTTGGTTTCTGGAGTTTTCACCCATCCTCACCAGGGTGCCATAGCGGTGCAGCCAGGGGGAGCAGTGTGGCTGGCACGTGGCCTCCAGAGGGTTGAACCTGGTGTGAAAGAAGCAGGATTCACCCAGAATCCTCTGTGTGCTCGTCTCCGGTGGGAGCGGGTAGAGGTTACATTAGTCAGCTTTCTTAGTGCTGCGACATAATATCCAATTTCTCAGAGGAGGAGAGGCTTATTTAGCTCATGGTTTCAGAGATTACAACCCATGTTTGCCTGGCTCCAAGAGAGAAATATCATGGCATATGGGTCTGGTGGAACAAAACTGCTTGATTCATGGTGGCTGGGAAGCAGAGCGAACCAACAGCACCAGAGGAAGGAACTAGGAACCAGATATATAGTCCCCAAATTCATGTCTCCATGACTGCTCAGACATACCCAGTGTGTGTTTTACTAATCCCTGGAGCAGCTCCCAAGCCAATTCAATTGACACAAGGAAGTTTCACCTCCACAGAGGGTGGGGGGAATGGGTTGGCACAGGTACTCTGGAAGCAAAAGACAGCCACGTTCCCACCCTCTCATCTGACTCCTACACACTCAAGTATTTCAACTTGATTCATGGCTCGAGAACTTCTGTGAAGACTCTGGAGCCTTCTGGAATGGTTATTTGAATTCCAGCATTTAGCCTCTTTGTGAAGAGGTTGACAGAAAAGTTCCAGCCTCTAAGACCTGAGACTGCCATTCTCCAACACCCCCTGCTCCCTTGTATGCCTCTTTCTGCCTCAGTGACCAGAGGACCAGAGCCAGACATGGAACAAATGAGGAAGACAAAGCTGTGTGACAATATAGATCTCTCAATCTCACTACACCCAGAGGCCCAAGATTCTCTTCTACTCTTTCTTCCTCCCCAGGTGACACTTACAATCCCGTAGCCCAAGGGAGACCCAGGGAGCCCAAAAAGAGCTGTGAGCCCAGGCTTATTCCTTTGCATGCCCTTCTTGTTTGCTGAAAAGTACAGCAATTTTAGGCTGATCAAATCCTTGTCCCAGCCATGGACAGGACTGGGCCTGTTTTTATTTATATCCCTATAGGCCAAGATTTTGTCATGTTTTATACCTTTTCAATGTGCATTATGGAAATCATTTAAAAATCAATTTCTAACCAGGAACAGTTGTGCATAACTGTTATACCCAACTCGGAAAGGGCTGAGGCAGGAGAACCATAAATTTGAGTCCAGCCTAGTGCTCTGGGAAGCTGAAGCAGGAGGAGCACATGTTTAAGCCCAACCCTGGGCAATTTAACTTAGTGACTTAGTGAAACTCTGTCTTGGTAGCTTAGTGAAAAGGCTCTGTGCACTGAAAAAAAATCAATTTCTGAATATATAATTAAGTTGCTGCAATGGAAATGTTCTTATTATAACTTCTGGGCATGAAGTGAAGGATTGGTACCCAATCTCAAGGGCAGTGAAGAGTCAATCCCTCCCCCCAAGCCAAGAAGCACCTCTGTGCAGGAAGAGGGGCTGACAGCAAGGTCACGTGTCTAGGACAAAGCTGTGTCCTTGGGATGCCCATGCTGCTGCTCACGCCCAGCCAGCACGTCCAATTGCAGGAGGCTTCCTCTCCCTGGATTCTCCCAGTCTTTCAGGGGCTCATGGCTTCTCCATGGCGGTTGTAGGATGGTCAGATGTCAGCTCATGGCATCCCCACCCCACCTGACAGCTAGTGGCCCATGCTCGCCTCAGTGGCCAGGCTTGGCAGGCTTTGCATTTGGTAGTGAAAAGTATTAGGTCAAGGGCAAGGCATTGCTATGGAGGTGTTGAGCATCATCTTTCTGGGAGAGGAATAACTTGAAGGTCAAAGGGGCTTAGCCTTGTTCAAGGTCAAAGACAAAGGAAAAAGACCCAAGACTTGAACTTGAACCCAGGGGTGGATTCTGAGATTCCCCACACCAGCCTGGACTTCCCTGTGCCTAGAGATCGTCAGGAGGAATGTGAAAGGATTTGAACTGGCAAAGCAACATCTAAATAGGAAGCGTCCCAGTGATGGATTGGATAATATATTAAATATATCACCAAGCACCCAGGACTTCTGAAAGTTGCCCAGTTTCTCTCTCCAGAAAACCAGCCCCTTCTCCTTCCCACTGCCTTCTAAACAATGGGAAACACAGGAGGACTCCTGCGACTTCCAAGTCACTGCAGTCACCCGTGGCCCTGTGGCTCCAGGTGGGCCTGTCATCTGGTCCCAGCAACCACAGATGAGAAACAGCACACTTACCACCTCTGGGCACTTGTGCCACTGGAAATAAACACACAGAGGAAATCGTTGGTGAAATGCACACAGTGTTCCTTTAAAATACACAAGCGCTTTCTAAGACAGCCATTCCATTTGGCAGCTGGGCGCTCCTGGCTCCAAATTAAACAGAAGCATTTGTGAATCAAGCCAATTCATCTGCTTCATCCCCCTGTAAATGTATACAGGAGCGGGCCATGGACGGGCGTATCCTACCCAGAAGAGTTTACAGGGTGTGGCAGCCTGGACAGTGGGTGCGGGCTCTCCTTCTCGCCCTCTGGTGCATGGCCCAGTCTACCTTTCTGGTTCTGAGGTGGAAATTCTCCTTCACATGAGCTTGTAGCCGGGGGTCTGGCACCCCATGGAGGGGACAATGGGATTCTGTGCTGTCCCTTTCTGTCTTGAGGTTTGGAACATGGACCCCAGGCATGGAGAGAAGAATAAACCCAGGCACACAACTGTCCTTCAGGAAAGGTGGAAGGAAATATCAGAAAACCAGATTTCTAATACTTGAGCAGAAGAGTGCTCAGAATTATCTGTACCCTGAGCTCGTGGTGATTTCTGGGTTTCAGATGAAGGAGCTGAGGTGTGGAGAGGTTAAGCTATCGTCCTAAAGTCACATTGTTTATGGTGACAGGTGTGAGAACTCGCACCCAGGTTCCTGCTCTGTCCCTCTGCTGTGTGGAAGTGGCTCAGCTGGAGTGTCCGCTCTGAAGAAGAGCTGGAAGAGCTGGCTTCTGGGTATGAGGTGTGCATGTGGATTTGTTCCTTCCTGTTTTTGGGTCTCTGTTTCCACCTCTGTTGGGTTTGGATGACAACCCTGTCACGTACCTCACAGAACTGTGATGAAGATCATGGGAGACAGAAAACCTGCGAGGAGGTTGTGTGTGGATCTGGAGGGAATCTTGTTTGTTCTCTGTGTGTCTTGCTCATCTTGCTGACTCGTGAGCCAAATCTTAACAATCCCAATTCAAATATGAAGAAACTGACTCTCAGCGGGGAAAAGCAAATTTCCTTCTTAAGGTGCAGGACTTGAGGTATTGTGCATTCAAGCCTAGGCCTCTCCTATGGGATTCTTTACTCTTAAGACTGCATAAGTTTTTTGGGTAGGACAGAGATAAAGTTGGGTCCTTGCTTTTATTTTTAAATCTCCCTGCCCATGTATCACAAGGAAGTAAATTTGGAAAGGATTTTGTTTGATTTTTGACTGGTTGAATTCTGACCAGGTAGAGAGGTGACTCAGCCAGAGACTTGGAGAATGCAAGTCAGGTGACTCCAGACTCATTCTAGAAAAAGGCAGTAAAAAACCTGTCAAGATGCTCCACTTCACTCTTTTCCTTAGGACGAGAAGTGTAATGCATGTGAGCGAGTCTTCACCAGTTACCTAAGTCTCTCACACTGTCTTCTACTCACAGAATTATGGAACTTGGAGGACTGAGAGATTACTGCATGTCAACACACAGCATACAAAGCTGTGTAATTCTAACACAAACACACACAGATGCACAATCAGTTAATCAGATAGCGGGTGATACAGGTTCTTCTGTATATTTTGCTATTGCAAGCATTCTTAGAATAGATGTCCTTGAAGAGAAGGAACAGTTTGCTTCAAAGCCTCTTATGATAAGTGAAGTAATTCATATAAAGCATTTAGCACAATGCCTAAGTGCCTAAGTATAAGTACTCTATAAATATTAGCTAATGTTATTTCTTTTTGTAAAAATTTTTTTATTTAGAGAAAAAAATGAAACAGAAAGAGGATAGAAATAATACAAAATTTCAAGCTGGGCGTGGTGACTCATGCCTGTAATCCCAGCACTCGGGAGGCTGAGGCAGGAGGATCATTGTGAGTTCGAGGCCAGCCTAGGCTACAAAGTGAGCTCCAGGCCAGCCTGAACTGCACAGTGAGACCCTGTCTCAAAAAAAAAATTTTTTTTTCAAAACAAAGACCAGTAAGAAATCACTAGTTGACAATTACATATTTTCCTCCTAGAAGTAGTTGTTCCAGTTACAAAAGTAAAGCATACAAAGTAGACATTTAAACAGTGAGACTGCAATTGGCTCTGTTCATCTATACAACAAAAAACTTAGCAACATGGTCATCAATCCTACACACTCAAACACACATGCAGTTATATCCTTTAGAATATTTTCCTTTTCTCTCTTTTTTTTACAGTAACTATAATCAATTCTTGTAAACTGTTTAGAAGTTCTACACATGTATATTTCTATGAACTGAATAACTAGAATTCTTGGAAAAGGAAATATTAGAAAAACTAGAAAAGGAAGTGAGAAAATATACACAAACTGTTAAGGAAATGTGTCACAATGGGACATAGCTGTGTGCACTTGCAGAGATAGAAGTTTATTTATGTCTTATCTTCTAGACATTCAGAGGAGGTCAGTCCATGGCTACGATGGCACCGTGTGGCTACAGGGACCTTTTACTATGTGTCGGTTATCTCGCTGCCCCAGATGGCTGCTGGAGCTCCAGCCATTGTATCTACATTAGTGAGAAGAAAAACAGCTGGGGAGAGAGGCAGGGAGAAGGACCTAACACTGCTTTATAAACCACTTCTGGGAAGTTACATACACTACTTTAATTCCAGTGGTGAGAACCGTATTATAAGTTCATGCTAAATTACAAGGAAGGTTGCCAGATCATTCCAGATGCCCCCCAGAATCACAGGTGCTATAGAATTACTTCTATAGAAGGAAAAACTAGCCATGGGGCAAACTGATAGCAACTGCTCAGGCTATTTGTGGAATGTAGACAAATGCCATCTTGCAAACCTTGGCTTTGATAACAGGGCGTTTTGGGGTCCAGGCCAAGAGAGTCATATTTCAGGGATGTTCACTAGACAACCTCCTTCTGTCCAGACCCCGGCCTCCTGAGCTGTGACCTGCTGGGCCCTTGTAGCAGGGCAGGGCCCTCCACATGGTGGGGTTGCCCGTGCTGGTTGACCAGCACTAGGTTGACTTTGCAATGTCCTAGCTGTGCCCATGGGGAGCTGTGGACCACGTGCTCTTGGTGGGATCAGCTCTTGTGACTCACATGGTTAAAGATTGGCTGATTCAATATTGAGCCAACATCGGGCCTAAAAATCTGAGCTACTTTTTGTTCCAGAGTAACAATGCAAAACAAAACAAAACAAAACAAAACAAAACAAAACAAACAACAAAACTCACCTGCTAGGGTCTCCCTAGGGCTCTTCTATGTGTGTAGTGTGGACAGCCTGGTTACTCTGTCTGGCAGACCATGCTGTCAAGGGCTGGGCTTTTCAGAATTCCGTAGGGTCCTCTCTCAGGCGGCATGCCATCTGATTTCTCCTTTTCCCGTAAGTGTTTACTGTCTAAAGCAGTACCCCCTATAGCAGGAATCTATTAGGATGTAGGTCGATTAAGTTTTGGAAATCAAAATGACCTTGGGAGCAGTTATCTTCCCTACATGGGGGAATCTTAGTGAATTCCTCCCTTGCCTCTCTATTTTTCTCTCTCCTTCCATTTAGAAATTCATTTAATAATGGTAGGGGTTGTGCTTCCCCTTGGAGGGGACGGTTGTGCTATGCACTAGAAGATGGCCTCTGTCAGACAAGGGCAGAACTGCAGGGGACTCTGTGGTCATCGTCACTGGGGAGGGGCCTTTTTTACTCATAGAAGCACAGTGTGTTCTGGGAGAGGAAATCTGGGGCCAAACTCTGGCCCAGGTGGGGCTGATTACCCACAATACAACTCGTTCTGTAGCCCACCTGCCTCTACCTCCTGCGTGCCCTAGATGCAAGGGTCTGGGAAGTGCTTGGCTGTTTCTCAATCTCCTTAGCACTTGTTACTTATCCCCTTTATTAACTCCTTCAAAAATCCTTCAGCACTTTTATGGCCACTGCGCCACTAACAAACTGACCAACACATCACAAACAATGTAGTTTTGAGGGGTAAGACAGCATTAGGAATTATACACACATCTTCAACATTTGCATTCAAGAAAGAGCTTGGTGATTGGCCTGTCTGAGAATCTGGGACTGGCTATCTGGGACTGCACTCAGGGAACTCTACAAGGGGGTTTCACTTTGACCTGGCTGGAGCGGGGAGGAAAGCGGAGCAGGACTCCCAGAACCACAGGCTGGACCAGCTGCAGCCTGGGGTAGGAGAAGTTGGGATGAAGCAACCTCTCCACCTCGTTCCTCTCTGAGACTCAACCTGAAAGTGCGTCAAGTGCTGTGGTTTCAGTGAGCTGCTTTCAACCTGAAAGTCACAGCTCCTCTCCAGAGGAGGGAACCTGCCTGCCAGGCCGAAACTGCACTTCCCTGGGAACTGAAACTGCCTGGTTTCACACAGCGCCGGGCCTGCTTCTCCTCCACCTCCGCACCCCTCCTCGGCAGGCATCGTGAACCAGGCAGAGCTTGAGCTGCCTCCCAACGCCAGGCTCCAGGAACCACCCAGACCCTGAATTGCCACTATGCAGCAAGAGCTAAGAGCAGCTCAGAGCTGTGCAAACTTCACTGAGCCCTGGGTCCAGCGTGCTGGGCTAAGCACAGGGGTTTATTCCAGTCAGGGTGGAGGCCTGGGCTGCTCCAGGATGCCCGAGCTGTTGGAAGCCTTTTGGGAAGAGCAAGAAAATGCTTGCTTCCCTTCTTGCTCTCTCTCGGGAGTCTCTTCCCACATCAGATCTGCCCAGGGAGAGTCACTCCTCAGACAGCCCCTGAAAGAACAGAAAAAGTGGCTGAGACAAGCTAGACTCACTTGGAGGGAACAACAGTTGGGCCACTGGGAATGTGACATGGAAGGAAGGGAATTCCCTGCGCGAAATACCTCAGGACGTCCCTTCCATGCCCCTAGGTGTCACCCGGGGTTCCCCAGGCCTGCTGACTGGGCCACATGGATAGACACTTCCTGTGGACAGACGTGGGCATGCCCTGTACCAGCTCTGCGCCTCCCT